>OZ024835.1:40501584-40839895 GCA_964016985.1 Anodontia alba | reverse complement strand
TGCTACTTCATGATTCATAGTGAGTGTGGGGATGCTATTAGAAGATTGTCCAAGGTTAAAGAGTTGTTTGGAGGTTTTCCAAAATAATTTGGAATTGCTATTTTCAGAAGACAAGAGATTATCAAGTTTATCAAAATAGTCTTTTTTTGATTTTCTTACGGCATTGTTGGCTTTATTTCGTAGTTTCTTGTATTTCGTCCAAAAGTGCATACTGTTCGTTTTCTTAAATTGCCTTTTAGTACGTTTACGTTTTCTAATCAAATTTTTAATGTGGCAGGTGATCCACGGATGATCGTCTGGTTTAATTGTTACAATTTTATTAGGGATTGATTCCTCGGCAGCTTTGATTACAGTGTCGGAAATAACCTGAATATTTTGGTCGATGTTTTCGTCGACTTCGATTTTTTGTGGGAGGGCAGAGTCCATTTAAATCATTCTATATTTGTCATAGTCGGCTAGTCTGTAGTTCCATATCTTTCGTCGAAATTTAAGTACAGCTATCACCGGACAGTGGTACCTAGTATAGTCAGCTACGAGGGGGTATGCGACTCCACTTGTCAGAACGTTATTATTGCGGCGTACTAGGATCAGGTCAATGACAGATGAAAAGTGCTCGGTGAAATGCGTGGGCTCGGATATAAGCTGCTTTAGATTATATTCTAACATAAGTTCCTTGATCTTGTTATTATTGTTCTGGGACATGTCTATGTTTGAAGTCGCCTGTGATGACGACATCGGCTATGTTGGTATTGCATGCTCTGTCTACGCTTTCTTTAATCAATTCGAAGTAGTCCTGTCCGCTGTTAGGGGGTCTATAGAACCCTCCAGTCAATACCTTTTTGGATTTTACCTGGATTTGGACCCAAACAGATTCAACACCGGGTAATTCCAGGTCTGATCTACGTTTGCATGATAATGAATTACGAGCGTAAACGGCAACTCCTCAATCGGGGCGTGATCTGAAAGGTGGCATAAAGTGCTCGATTTGTATATCAGAATTATTAGTAATTTAGCCAGCTTTCCGAAAAAAACCAGGACGTCGTATGCCTCGGCTTCGCTTCGTATAATGTCCATTTTGTGTATTAAACTTTGGATATTTAAATGCAGTATAGTTAAGTGATTGGAGAGTAGTTCAAAGGAAGTTGCTGATAGGTCACTGCTGTCAACAGTGCTGCCCTCAACAGAGTCTGGTCCAGGATTAGTTTCAATGTCACCGCATTGAAGTAACAAGGACAACAACCATGTGATCAGATTAGAGACAAGTAGTAATAAGAAAGCATTACGACAGAATAAGATGTTGCATGACGGCACAAGAAAGTATTGACGCATAAAAGGTGTGTTAATAAAGCTCGTTGCTTCGCTAGAAAGCCAGTGTCAGACTAAATGCGGGTATATTGCGAGTGTTTGGAGAACAAGAGAGCATTAGTATCGTACTAAATAGTAGCAAGTTAACCTTTTCATGTGATAGTCGTTTCGTATAACCCAGACTTAATGATAAAGAAACACTGAAGGTGCCACCAAACCAATCTGATCTAAGTTTGTTAGGCATCAGATGCTGGCTAGTAGGAAATGTAAAAAGATCAAGACGGGTTGTAGTGGCAGCCCCGGTGCATCCTGTATTGGCACTTTATCTAATGGACAGTACGCATGAGGTAATGTGGGAAAACAGAAGGCAGGGGAGTCAGTCGGGGAGGAGTAAGAGTTAGAACAAAGAAATATATAAGTAATAATACAACAAATGATACAACCAGAGCAGCTTTGATGGTGGAAAAGTACACATACATATTTACACACACACACACACACACACACACACACACACACACACACACACACACACACACACACACACACACACACACACACATGTATATATATATACACACATACACATACACACACACATAGGGGTCTATTTCAGCAGGCGACAGACAAATGATACCTCCCCCTCCCACCCCGAGAAAAACATTCAACATCCCAGGATATACTCGACGTACTGCGACACTTGGACGTGAACAAAGCTTGCGGCCCAGATTTAATTAGTCCGCGATTATTACGCGAAGGTGCTGACTTCTTAGCATATCCATTGTTCATTGTCTTCAATAGATCACTACTCCAAGGTTACTTTCCACCCGCATGGAAAGATGCCAATTTGACTCCGATCCATAAAAAAGATGACAAATCACTGCTGAGCAATGCAGACCTATTTCCCTCTTGAGTTCCATAGGTAAAACAATGGAACGCTGCGTTCACAAGCATCTTTATAACTACGTTGTATCTCACAAGAGATTAACTCCGTTCCAGTCTGGCTTTATTCAAGGCGACTCCACCACTTACCAATTATTACACACCTACCACACATTTTGTGAGGCAGTTGACAATGGCAAAGAAGTGCGAGCAGTCTTCTGCGTCATCAGTAAGGCATTCGACAGAGTCTGGCACAAGTGTTTACTTCACAAACTTCGAGGTATAGGATGCTCAGAACAGGTTCTTAAATGGTTTACCAGTTACCTCTTAGGACGTAGGCAACGTGTAGTTCTAAATGGTCAAACTTCTGACTGGGCACAAGTTGAAGCTGGAGTTCCACAAGGGTCCATTTTGGGCCCACTCTTGTTTCTTATTTATATCAACGATATCGCCCAGCGCACTGGATGCTCCATTCGTCTGTTCGCAGACGACACCAGTTTGTATATTATAGTCGAATGCCCCGATCAAGCTGCAAGAATTCTAAATTTTGATCTACGTGCTATTTCCGACTGGGCCGTCGATTGGCTTGTTGAATTCCACGCAAAGAAGACCATGGCTATGACACTTTCTAGGAAATCAACCCCTGTATATCATCCACCTCTCTTCTTAAACAACACAATGATACAAGAAATCTCTACACACAAATACTTAGGACTTACATTCTCTACTACATGCAATTGGGCAGATCACGTACGAACAATTTCTGAGAAGGCCTGTATACGTTAAATCTTCTCCGGGCTCTGAAGTTCAGAGTCAGTAGAAAATCCCTCGAAAAAATGTACACCGCCTTTGTTCGTCCCCTTCTTGAATACAGTGACATAGTGTGGGACAACTGCTCCTTGGAAACTAAAAAGCAGTTGGATGCAATACATGTCGAGGCTGCGAGAATAATAACAGGAGCAACAAAACTGTAACATAGATAGAATTTACTCTGACCTGGGTTGGGAGTCTCTTCAAAGCAGGCGGAACAAACACAAGCTTGTAGCGTTTTACAAAATACTGCATAGGTCAGTTCCAAACTATCTTATGAACCTTGTGCCTCCAACTGTACAAGCAACAAGTAGGTACTGTCTCCGAAACTCTGACCACATTCAGAACTACAGAGCCAATACTAATCTCTTTCTTGATTCGTTCTTTCCAGCTACTATACGAGCCTGGAACAACCTGCCGGCTGAAACTAAAGAGGCATCAACCTTAACAATATTCAAATCGTTCCTGAACAGAAACATACAGACACCACCCAAATACTTCAATGTTGGTACACGCCTAGGTCAGATCCTCCATGCTCGACTAAGAATGAACTGCAGTTCACTAAACTCTGATCTCTACCGCAAACATATCATTCCCAGCCCATCTTGTCGCTGTGGAGAATTTGAAAGTGTGCAACATTTCTTCTTCAGTTGTCCTAACTACACGGTTGCAAGGGAAAGATACTTACCGAATTTACGCAGTTACTCAGTCAAAGATCTTCTGCACGGCAAAACTAACTTAACATCTCAGGAAAATGAAGCCCTTTTCTTGCAAGTACAGGATTTCATCATCAAGTCTGGAAGATTTGTATAGCATACCCAGTCTTCAACCGTTGGCTAACGTACTAAATGGCACTTCTACATATTTAACGCATAGCTTTTGATCCCATAAATATTTAGGCATGGGCGTCAGTTGGTCAAAATCTCTCTCTCTCTCTCTCTCTCTCTCTCTCTTGTTTGCTTGTTCAAAATGTCCAACAGAATTCATTATTAGTCATGCCGTTCAGTTATGTTGTATACGAACTTGTTCCCAGGAGATGACATTTATAAGCATTACAGCTTACAGTCAGATCCTATTCGACATGTCTGTTTTATCAATGTAACTTTATACGAGCTTTAAAATAAATATTGTTTAAACCAAGTTTGTCCTGGTCAGACTGAATGATGATAAAATGTTGTTGTTTTTGCCAAAAATAATAGAAAGAAGAGAGATAAACCCTAAACATTCTGACACCTTACCATATTTGCCCCCAAAATTTAACAAGGTCATTCAACCATCTGTTTATTTATACAAAATTGCCAGATCAGAGACATTTAGTAACTTGTGACGACTCCAGTCACTACGTGTTCTGCTCTGGCCGCGCTCACACTGTTTGCTCAGTTTTCGGGTAAATACAGTAAGTGCCAATTAGCCGGGGTCCTTTAAAATGGTGTATGAACAGCAGATACAATAACGCCTATTTAGCCTTTTTTTTTGCAATTGGGTATGAAAAAAAAAAAAAACAATAAAAAAATTAGTCCATGGTAAAATACAAAAAAAAAAAAAAAAAAAGCAAAAAAAAAAAAAAAAAAAAGCAACAAAAAAACAAAACAAAACAAAACAAAACAAAACAAAAAAACAAACAAAAAAAAAAAAAAAATAAATAAATAAAAAAAAAAAAATAAAAACAGAGAGATTGCGCGGTATCAATACGACAATTTACTCTACTCACTGAAAGACAGTCTTTCCCCAGTGATGTATCCACTGCACTACGCCGTCCGCTGTTGCAGTGTTGTGTATATATTTGCTGTTCCCGTAGAGCTATCTCGAGTGATGTATCCGCTGCACCACGCCGTCCGCTGTTGCAGTGTTGGGTATATATTTGCTGTTCCCGTGGAGCTATCGCTGAACGCTTCACGGATAAATCCGAAAATGCCCGAGATGCTATTTTTAGTCATGCTTACCTAAAAACGGATTTTGGATGAACTCGTCCAACCTTTGACTCGACAGTAAACATTCATCGAGTTATACCAAAATTTACATCAAACTGTTCCTAAATGTCGACTCTGTTAAGTTCATGTCGAGCCGGTCAGTTAAACAAATCTTACCTTTCCTTGGCAGAACTTAGCGGTTTGTGCACAAAGTTTTCCAAGTAACTGTCAACTGCCTTTTTTGAACCAGCAGAAGGGAGAATGTTCCGTAGAAATTATGTCCTGATCACGGAAGTTATGCCAACGGGCTGGGATTTGAACATGCGATCCCTGGCTATGCGGTCAGACGCGCTTCTGACTGTGCTATGTAAACCGGTACTTGGCAACAAGTCCAGGCTTGAGAAGACAAAGAAGATATGTTCAAGGATATGAAAAGGCAAGTAAGTCTACAGTAAGAATCGTTAGTAACGACTTACTCAGTAGAAGAGCCTTACCGACCAAGCATGGAATCTTCTTCTTCTTTAAGGGAGAAACAGATTTTAAATTACCAAGAAATAGAATCGGTATGCTGTCAGAGAATATAATATTTATCCCGAAAATCCCTGGCTTTCTGGACTGTTCAGTATTTGATTTTTGACACGTCCATTATTGCAAATACTGAATGACAACCACTACAGTGTGCCTCCTGATTAGACGGTAGGGTCTAATCTGAAGGGTCTTTATGAGTTAAACAATCTGGAAAGCTGCCCATTTTAATCTGCGGACTGTAAGGGAAAGCTATATGTCGGAGATTTTGATTATAAGTGTCCTCCGTCTTTTCATTGATATCCGAGGAGACATGGTTTTCGTATTTCTGTGGTTCGTGGTGCGTGGTGGGTACTTCCGTATGCTCTGACAGTATGTACCTTGTGTCCATAACTCCTCCTACAGTTTTATGCCGACCTTTTTGAAATTTTGCTTTCGTCATGGTATGAAAATGAACATATGATTTGGATATAATCTTTATCACTTTCCAGCGTTTTGAGAATAATTTTTTTCCCACTTTTCCGCACTTTAACTTAGTTATATTTTTAGCTCCAATACTGTCAAACTGTACACATAATAAGTATCTTTGGAGGACTTTTAAAAGGCGAGTACATAAATTCTCTGAACTGGCTTGTTGATAGTGTTTTTGACAAAAGTTAACAGTGTCCAAACAAGAAATTGTTGAAAGTTCTAGACAAATGTAGACTGAAACAGTAGACAGGATTTATCGGCAAGACTATTCAACTGTTTGCTAAATCTAAACAGTTTTTCATTTTTTCTGAGACATGTCAATTGTAAATACGTTAAAGACATAAAAATAAGTTGCATTTCTTATCATTGATAAGAGACTGGGCACAATAAAACATTATAGACAGGCCCAATACGGGAATTTAGTTTGGCTTGTTCCTTTGGTAAACCTGGGTACATCAATAGTCCAACAAAATTTATTACATTCAGAGGGCCTCTTATGCCTTTGATCACTCTTGCCAAAGGCCTGGGTAGGGGCAACAAAATTATTAGTAAATGGTACCGTTTTTAATGGCATTTTAGCTGTCTTTAAGGTGGTACTAATGTCAGAGGAAAAATCGTATTTTTTTCTATTCTACGGGAGGTAACTCATGTCGTAATACAAAATGCATTTGGTTATTGAAGTCATTTCTTGCTTTTTCTGTTACAGTTTAGCAAGTTGTCTTGAGAAATGACGTATAGACTTGCATTTTTATCTGAAATATGGAAATAAATTTGATTTTATGACTTGCCGTAAATCGACATACTGATCGCTGAACGTTTCTGGGTTTATTTTTGAAAAGTTTTTTTTGGCTGTATTTTCCACTTCATAATGTTTAGGCTCACAAAAACATAAAACTGAAAGACAGAATTTTCTCCAGAAAATTCCTGAAGCAGTAAAATGCATCTCAGGTATACGAACGATCGTGTATTGTCACTCAGGGTACCTATTACCGGCATACACTTATTATCGGGTATTGAGAAATCACTGCCCCCGCCCATCGGGGCTGGAGAAATTGATGGGCTGCCTGACGCCTCCAAGGCAGAGCTCCGGGTAAAAGTCCCACAAATTTGGAGGCATTTTCTCATGCATTTTTTCTCCCAAATCCCAAATCAATCGATTCAAAATTCATTCTCAGCAAGGTCTGACTGCCAGAAAAAAAATCACGGAGTCTGTTGTATTTATTTGAACACATAATTGCTTCAAATTCTGTGTACACACACACATTCTTACCACCAGTCTGACCACTTAATTGAACCAACTAAAACATTGGAATAGAAGGAAGGCAGTCAATGTACTTGTTTATTGATAGTATAAAATGGTATGGTCAAATTATCTAGATAATAATTCTGTATGGTTATTTCTTTGGAAAAGGTAATATCTTAATCCTGATCTAGATAATCGTGCACTCCTGTGTGTTAACTTTTATATAGTATTTTGTCCACTTTTACTAATTTGAATGACCCTGTCCACTTATTTGAGGTAACCAAATACTTGCATCATATGACTCAAGTATTTTGAGAAATGATACAAACTCTTGCGGTCATCTAACTTTTTCCTAACTTTGCAAAATTCAGATGACTAATAGAAGGCTCTACAAAAGCTTACAGATTTTTCCTATTTTAGGAGTCATAAGTCTTCAAAGGTTAATTTGTTATGGCATGTTCAAGAAAAATACAAGAACTTTGGCCTGTCTAACCTTTTCGTACCTATTTGATTCAAATCAGATAATAAATAATGACTTGGTGTATACCCAGCTGGTACAAATCAGATAAGAAATAATGACTAATGTACACATTATGTTAAAATTAGTAATTTTTCACAGTTTCAGGGGCCATCTCTTGTATGTGTAATACAATATGGCTGATGCAAGAGCTGAAACTAGTTCTTTTGATTATTTAATCAAGTTCAGTTGGATAAAATCCGATAGTATATGAAGGCTGTAGGGCCACTCAAGCTTAAAATCTGTGCTTTTTTTCTGGTCAAGGGATGAAAAGAAAGTTGGGATTATTTTCAGGTTTTGATAGATAATAGAAAAAATCTATCATCTGAAGGAGTATAAGAAAAAGTTAGATTTTAGAAATACATTTTTTTTAAATTTATTATGGTCTGAATTGTTTTTGTATCTGTCTGCTGTGTTATATGGACCCGGGTAAGAGCCAAAAGAACGCTATTTTTTCCTTAAACAAGATAAAATTGTTGATATTTCTGGTTTGCTTTATTGAAATATGATCAAAAATGTGATATAAGCTTCAAAACACAAAATAATACCAACTTTCTTTTCATCTGAGGCTTAATTAAAGGAAAACTTGATTTTTTTTCATGTAATAAAATAATCGAAATTTGTGCACGTGACCAGCCCTTTTTTCGGTGGGTGGGGGGGGGGGGGGGGGGGGTGGGGGGGGAGGGGGATGCAGCAAAATTTTGCACAGTGGCCTATACTTTTTAATCATTTTCTTTAATCGCCAAAGATCCTACTTTCATATTAGAAAAAAACATATTAGAAAAAAGTTAGATTTTTTGAAAAATCGACCTCTGACACCTTAAGGGAAATTGACAAACTTTCAAGAGAGGCAAATCTGCCCAAAGTGGTTTGCCTGTCTTCTGAAAAGGGATCTTCTCTTTAAGAAAAGAAATTTGCTTCCACTGGGAGTAAATCCTTTCACAGAGTAGACCCTTTTCAGAAGGAGTTTAATGTGCAGCAAAACAAGCAGGAAGTTCAAACCGTTGTCTTCTCTTGGTGGAAATGGCAGAAAATGCACCAAGTTTATCTAGTTCCCTTAAATACTTGTAGCGAAGCAGACATGTGTTGAAATGCGATAGTATAATATGACTTAGTAAATTTATCGGCTATTTCTCTGGGTGCGGAATATCTACGGAAGTTATCGACATTCAGTCAATCATTGTTCTGAGTGACGGAAAATCATTCACACAGGCACTAAAGCGCTCCGTCAAGCTATATATTATAACCTACCCGTGCCCACGCCTCGTACTTGAATCACAAATACCTCTTTAGTGTTGTGACGTCACATACTTATAAGGACAGCTTTGAACTGGAAGGTGTTCAAAAACATTAATAATTTCGAGGGATATATATATATATATTTATATATAGAAAGTAAGTCCAGTTTTGTTCATTGTTTCTTATATTTTTTACATATGTTTTTATTATTTTATTTGCATTGTTTGGCTGTAATATTTTTTATATATTAACTGCGTTTTCTTTTACCGAAATAGTTTATAAATATATTTATAAAGAAGTTCCAGTTATTATTACTACTAGTGGAAAGTGACAGCCTACTTCAAAGTTACCAGAGTAAATTTGAAACCTAGACTTGTGTCGACCTTTAGGCATCTTGTCAGTAATTATACGACGTTTTTGTTATGCAGTTTATTAGCTCCGTAACAGATGGCTTTCCTTCTCGGATTCAGGCTGTCAATAATGCGAGCTGCGAAAACGTTACTAGTGAGCCAAGAGATACTTACTTCATACTTTGAATGGTTTAGATACAATTCCGCTCTTTTTACTTTTTGTTTTCGTTCCAGTATACCAAACCCTTTCTAAAAACAGATAAAGTTTAGGCGTGTAAGAAGTGTATAGGCCGCTTACCAAGAGGTGTATAAGCATTTTCGTCATATTTTATGGGGAATATTAAGTAAGATTTATGCCATAAAATATTTTAAAGCTGATCACATGAAAATCTCTGAAAATCCGCCTACTAATGTATACTCCTGGTTTTCACTCCATATTACAGAGGGACATGGGAGTGCACATTACTTGTTAACGATAGGCTACAGAGGGACATGGGAGTGCACATTACTTGTTAACGATAGGCTTTTAATTCGTGTGCTTAGACGGCATTCAAACATGGATTATTGTGCTGTTATAATAAATATCTGCATTGCATTTCCTCTAGAATCTCGCCTCTGAGAACCAGCTAGACAGTCGGTGACGCATCTGACTGCAAATCCCAGGGTCGCAAATTCAAATCCCAGCTTGGTCACATAACTTTTGTGGAGATTGATCATGAACTTATTTCTACGGTCATTCTCCCAATGCCACTGATTCAAGAAAGGCAGTTGCCAGATACTGGCGAACACAAATACCCTAAGTCTAAAAGTGTGAATATATTAAGTGACCGGCTCAATATGACATTCTGCTGACTGGGCCGTGAAACTCCAACTCGGCTCTGGGAAATACTGCAATTATCCGTTGTTTTGGTGGACGGTGATTCAGTGAACTGGATACACGATATGTTTTTCCTCATGTTTGTGGGGGATGGGGCTTGACGATATGTCTTTGGCTTGGTCCGCCGTGGTTCAACTATCGCAGTGTTGCATATGAAGAGACTCAAACAAACCGAGTCTCCGATTTTCGTGATTTTTGTGTGTTCTTTGTTGCCAAAGGCAATCCAAAAATGTTTTGTATTTTCCTATTTGCTTTCCTGCATACCAAGCCCCATTTGAAAAGAGATCTACTATAAAAGGAAATAAAAAACTACTATTGGGGCAGCATTTACATTAACATTTACATTATAGAAAATGTAAACTTCTTAGTTAGAGAGACGTTTTTGACAAAATATGAGGCATTTCTAAGGAGTATCCTCAATATATGTGTTTATGGAGAAATAAAAAGACATTAAGATTAATCTTAGATATTAATGTCTTTTCATGCCCATCCTATCAAGCTATGTAAGAAATTGCATTTCGGGAAAATGTGGAAAATATCACAATATAGTTATAAGCTAATGTAGTGCAAAAGATTCGGCTGCTCAAACATTTGTACTAGATGGGTAGGCATCTCGATAAGTAGCGTTGTTTGGGCATTTATATACCATTGTTGAAGAGAACAATTTCAGATAATTATTCACATTATTTTAATTATTATTATGATTATTATATTATTACTAATATAATTATTATGAATTTAACAAACTGTCTGCTTTAGAACACACCGATGTAGCTTATACATCCTGATTTTGGTGTTTATTCAGCCCTCGTATGTGTTTCATCCTGATTTTGGTGTTTATTCAGCCCTCGTATGTGTTTCATCCTGATTTTGGTGTTTATTCAGCCCTCGTATGTGTTTCATCATTTTGGTATTGAGGTATTCTGTGTTGATTCACTGATGAGTCCCTGGAGATCCCTACGCGGACAGAACAATTCTGTATATCTGAATCAGGATCAAGGACAAGGAATAAGTGCTCGTAAATCCAAGTTTAAGTCAACATTTCCCCTCCATCCATCACTCCACTCACCTTCAAAAGAGGCATTTCTGTTGCAATTAAAAAATAGTTTTTCGCTCGTATCTCTGAGTGACATGGGATGGAGTCGTTAACTCTTTATTCTTTTCGATATGTTCACATTATCAGGTAAACACAATTTCAAGTTCATTTAACTACATAGGAAACAGCCCTCCAAAGGCACCGAATAAGGTTTTGAATCAAAAGGAAGAGGAACTGAGGAACCACAATGGCAATACCGCCTTGGAACGGTCAGTAGAAAAACTGTTGGGGCATTAATAAAATTCTTCATGTAAACAGGAATGTAAACAACGGAGAAACCTGTCCTCAGGGTCAAAGACCAAAACAACTCTTCTGTTAAACAAATACAAGTGGCATATAAGATCTTATATGCCACTTGACAAATATTAATGAGTCTTTTTTCAAGGATGACAAAAGGTTTCAACTATGTTTATTGTATATAGATGCTTTAATAAAAAGAATCCCCGCATGAAAATATGTTTCCAAATGATGTCGAAAAGAGTGGCTCAACACGAAAAACATAATGTCTAGAAAATTATGCAGAAAGTCCATTATTTTAAGGAACATATGCTTTAAAATGTTTGGATAATGCTAACACTCCATTCAATCCACCTGCCACACACACACGCGCGCACGCAACAACGCGAAATTAACCGACTTAATATTAAGAGATATGTAAACTATATACCGGATAATTTTGCATGCATTTTTTTTTAAAATACTATCATACAAATATTGTCGGAGCAATGCTATAGTTTTTGCGAAAATCTAATGGCAGGTAGTAATTTTATATTGTACACGCTCTGTCTTGTAAAAGTTATGGATCACCTGCAATTTTATAGATAGATTGTTCATTCAATAAAAATCTAAAAGGTTGCACTTAGAAATAAGGAACACACAAAATAAGGAATATCGGAGACTCGGTTTTATTAAGTCTCTATGTATACAGCTATGTAGTTTGCAAGGTAGAATACACCGCCATCCCGCCCCCACCCCCAGCACCGGCTTCAGTGGTATTCGATTTTTAAAGCAACTAGAATGATCCCCAAAGGAAATAAAAAATATAATTTTCACTATGGCGAAGTACAAGGAGACGATTTACGGCCGCAACAAGACACTAAACACACCAGCTGCAATGAGGCTGAATCTAAAAGGTTGCCATTGCAAACAAAGAACACACAAAAGGAGGAAAATCGGAGACTCGGTTTTATTGTCTCTTTGTATACAGCTATGTAGTTTGCAAGGTAGAATACACCGCCACCCCGCCCCCTCCTCGCTAGCACCGGTTTAAGTGGTATTTGATTTTCAAAGCTACCAGAATGACCCAAAGGAAATAAAGATATAATTTGCACTACGGGGAGACGATTTACGGCCGCAACACGGCACTTAACACCAGTTTCGGAGAGGCTTCGGAGTGTTTGCTAAAACAGTTCCGTTTCTATATCCAAGATGGCGGCTATCTTGAAATTCTTCAAACGACATCCTCCCAAACCGTAAGTCGGATTGAGCAGAAACTTGGTTGGAGCGGAGCGACATAGAGATTCAGAATTTGCAAAAATCATTCCGTTCCGATAGTCAAGATGGCCGCCGTCTTGAAATTCTTAAAACATTTCTTCCCAAACCGTAAGTCGGATTGAGCCGAAACTTGATGGAAGCCATCGAAGCGACATAGAGATTCAGAATTGCTACATCGTACGTTCTGATATCTAAGATGGCCTACACGAAGGCCATCTTGAAAATCTTCAAACAACATCTGCTCCCGAATCCTTAGTCAGATTGGGCCCTTACTTGGGCTATATACAGAGTTAGAATTGCTAAAATAGTTCTGTTCTCATATCCAAGATGGCCGCCACGGTAGCCATCTTGAAATGCTTTAAATGATATCTCCTCCTAAACCGTAAATTGGATGGAGTTGAAACTTAAGTGGAGGCATCGGAGCAACATAAAGATTCAGAATTGCTAAAATCGTTCTTTTCCGACATCCAAGATGGCCGCCAAGGTGGCCATCTTTAAAATCTTCAATCCACATCTGCTCCCGAATGGTAAGTCGGAAAGAGGCAAAACTTGGTGGGAGGCATTGGCGCGACATGGATATTTAGAATTGCTAAAATCAGTTTGATACGATAGCCATCGCGGCCATCTTGAAACTTTTCAATAATTTGCTCCCAATCGGTAATTCGGATTGAGCCGAAACTTGGTGGAAGGCAACATTATCCATCATGGCAGCCATCATAAAATCAAATTACATCTACATCTGCTCCCTAACAGTATTAAACTTGATATGAGGCATTTGGGTGGTATGGAGATGAGAATTGCTAAAATCCTTCCGTTCCGATATCCAAGATGGCCGCCATTGAAATTCTTTAAACCATATCCCTCCCAAACCGTAAGTAGAAACTTGGTGGGAGGTATCGCGGTGACATTGATTCAGAATTGCTAAAATCGTTCAGTTCCAAGTTTTCAAGATTGCCATGGCGGCAATCTTGAAATTCTTCAAACAACATCAGATTCTGAATTGCTAAAGGAAATCTGATCTGATAGCCAAGATGGCCACCATGGCACAACGTACATATAATGATCGGTCTAATCCAGGTGAATGATTTCTGACCCTCTTGGGGTCTTATTCATCTTTATTTTGAAAGAATAAGATAACAGTATTTCGTATATTGATTAAAATGTCCCAAACTTTCATGTAATTTAGCCACTGATTTAGTTTTAAAAAAGCAGTTATTAGCATAGCCATTAATCAGCGTTTGAAGTTTGTAAATTACATTTGAACTTACATTTGAATGTCTCAGCTCAAGGAAATTTTGCCTGTTCTGCTTTCCTGCTTCTTTCTAACGGAAACTTGTAGCCACTCTAGTAGTGGACAAATGAAAATTTCCAATTTCTCCTCAAAGTATGAATTTCTTCCAACGAATTTTACACAGTCCTGCAGTACGAAGAAAATTCTATATACACTATTATTTTTCGGCGAAAAAATTCCTATGGAATTCAAACTGACATTAAATAAACTCAGGTTTTGACATTAAATATTTTTTTTTCTATATTTTTACGACGGCGCTCACTGGAAAAAAACAAAAAAAAAAAAAAAACAAAAAAAAAAAAAACAAAAAAAAACAACAAAAAAAACAAAAAAACAAACGAAAACAAAACAAAAAAACAACAACAACAACATGACGTCCATCTTGTGTGTGTGTGTGTGTGTGTGTGTGTGTGTGTGTGTGTGTGTGTGTGTGTGTGTGTGTGTGTGTGTGTGTGTGTGTGTGTGTGTGTGTGTCAGTCAAGAAAAAAGATCATGACGTTCATCTTAGTGTATGATTATCAGTGTGTGATATACAGGAGTCCGGTCCCGTTTTATACCTACATATTACAAACTGAAGAAGGAGGATAGCCCTATTTGTTCTTTTTTTCTTTCTTTCTTTCTCTCTCTCTCTCTCTCTCTCTCTCTCTCTCTCTCTCTCTCTCTCTCCCACGTTCATGTAATTAAAATCCTATGGAATTCAAACTGAAAAAGGTAAAACAATTAGTTTGGACAGATCTAAAAGATACTATGCGGGGAGGTTGTAATGAAAAGACCTGTTCACTGCGTCAAAGAAAGTCTGATCAAGACGTGTTAATTGACTGTTTACAAATTCATATTTGAATATTATGCAAGTATGCATTGGGTGGGAGCGCTGGCAAGTCAGTGCATTCGTTTGTGTCACTTCTGTGTCACTTCTCAAATAAATTACACTTCAAGAATCTGAATAACTATAAACTTTGTCGTCCTATTTCTTATTTCTACAAGATGACAATGTTTATCGTTATTCAGATTCTAGAAGTGAAATGAAGGCGACGTTTTTTCGCTGAACACTGCCTGACAAACGTTACTTTATGCTTTATGCTAAGTACCTCATCGGTTACAAGTCCAGTAAAACTATAACTGCGACGAAGACACATATTTTCACTCAAATGATCTTTTGTTCAACAACCCATAGTCTGATAATGAATAAATAGTGCGTAATCAGACATTATGCATAAAAAGGAACTCTTCCCAATTTAACATAGCTATAAGAACACTTCTCACCCAGCAAAATGAAAATATTCAAAACACCGAAAGAGAAAGAAAAATATGCAATAGCCGGCTATGGTTATGTGCGTGCGTGTATGATAGCCGCGATGAAGATATATATTTTCACTCAAATGATCTTTTGTTCAGCAGCCCAAAGTCTGATAATGAATAAACAGTGCGTAAACAGACATTATGCATAAAAAGGAACTTTTCCCACTTTAACATGGCTATTTGAACACTTCTCACCCAGCAAAATGAAAATATTCAAAACACCGAAAGAGAAAGAAAAATATGTAACAGCCGATTGTGTGCGTGCGTGCGTGTGTGTGTGTGTGTGTGTTTGTGGGATGGCAGGATGAACCTTATCGTTCTCCTGAGACAGACCCTTGGGGCAGGCCATTCGTTTACCCCAGGGCTATAACAGTTGAACAAATCACCTTCCAACAAAGTTTCGAGTCAACTGGCGTTTACGTTCAGAAGACGTTCAAAATAGATTTTCAAGATGGCGACCATGGCGACCACGTTTGATTTCCGATCGAAATAATTTATACTTGATCCATGTCACCCTGATATCCTACCAAGTTCCATTATTGAGAAGTTCAAAATGCATTTACAAGAGGGCTGCAATGTCAGCCATCTTAAAGTTCCGATCAGAATGATTTTGATCTAAAAATAACCCCGATACTTCCTACCAAGTCAATTTCTATGTTCAAAATAAATTTTGAAGATGGGGGCCGTGGCGACCATCTTGGATTTCCGATTCTAACGATTTTAGCTATTTTTGATCTACAAGTCACCCCGATTCTTCCTTCAGGAGAAGTTCAAAATAGATTTTCCAGATAGCGGCCAGATGTTCATTGGAGCGAAATCATTTTAGTTAGTTAGGCGGAAAGTCACTTGGGCAACATTCCTGTGAAGTTTGATTGGAAATGGCCTAGGGCATAAAGCAAGCACGAAGGAAGACGTATGTCAAGCGACTAGCTAGGAAATACGCTTAAGCGTATGTCCTAGTTAGTCGCTTGACATCGGAAAATGTGGCGACTATGTGCTACACAGAACAGCGCTTATCTTGGAAAACTGATTTTTGCGCTTACGTTGGAAAAGAGCTTTCTAAATCAGTCACGCATTTCATGAACATTTTTTTTTCAAACTGCGCGTGCACATACATGTCATATTCAGGTCTATTATTTCTTCTGTCTTAACATAAAAATTTTATTCATTTATTATTTTTTTGCTTATTTTAGAACAATAATACGATATGCAAATAATGTTCAATATTATCAGTATATACAGTGGCACCTTTACTAACAGTCACCTCTCAACAACAGCCACCTCCCTAAAATATCGTTTTTCTGATAGTCTAAAGTACATATACTCTATATATTAAACCTCTCTACAATTTCTGATAGTCTAAAGTACATATACTCTATATATTAAACCTCTCTACAATAGCCACCTCCCTACAACAGCTACTTTTTCCAAAGGCTATTTTGCTAAAGCACAAGAACCAGCTTTTCATATCGTAAACTTGCTGCGTAACGTATATACCCTAAATATTCGGACGCCTTAACTATTTACCTTACCTGTCCTAAAGTTTTAACTTGCACATTTGGTTAACTAGTACTGTATCTAAAAAAAAACTCCCAGTACAGGCCCTGATCAAACTATTTGGATTTTTCTCTGAGTCTACACTGTTTGCTCACCCTATATTGTCGGAATATTTAGGGCAAATATGGTGGTATGCGATAAAACGAGTATTTCAAGGAACATGATAAGGTGGAGACATCCGACCGAGTTCATCTATGCAATAAACAATCACCTTTTGCTCAATCAAAATGATGTACAAAATTGATTAACAGCAGAAATGCTTATAAGTTTAATATCACATACATCACCACCTGTAGGCTGTTATGGAACGCCATGGCTGTCTTATCTGGCGCAAATGAGAAAGTGTTACGTTATGTGGTTTGTTATTCCTTTATACGAGTGGCCTCGGTGGCTCAGTTGGCTGCGCCGTCCGACTGGAGACCAGGAGGTCGCGGGGTTCAACCCCCGCCGAGATCAGTAACATTCTTTCGCGGAGATTGATCATGAAATATTTTCTACGGTCATTCTCTCCCTTCCGCTGATTCAAGAAGGGCAGTTGTCAGTTTCTGGCGAAAGAATGTGCACAATACAGGTTAACCGCTTAGAGGACTAAGCCTGCCCAGTAAACGTGTGGTTAGGTAAACTGACCGCGCTCGACATGGCCCCATTGGGTTGACTGGGCCGTAAAACCTCAACACAAAACAAATTCCTTTATACGAATTTGATGTTTCTTTATTTGGGTTTAGTACTGCGTGATGTCACTTAAGTGTTATGCTACGTGAACTGGCAATTACATGTTTTTGCATTTATCATTACGCTTTGTGGGTTTGTTATTTGCTTATGCTGGTTTACTAATACGGTATTAATTTGTTCATTATGTTTTGTACATTTTCTCATACCTTCTATGGACACTTCATTTCGTTTAGTCACTATAGTTGATGTATGCAGGGAAGTCACGTTCACGTCATGTGACAACTCTTAACGTTATGTAAGTTTGTTATATGTTATATGAGTATGATGTTACGTTATATGATTTTGTCATTATGTTATGCGAGTATGGTATTAATTCATGTTCTGTGACATTGTCATTTCGTTGTGTCATAAACTGTAAGTGGCGGAAACTAACAAGATTTCCCGACTTATAGAATGGTGCTTGATAATACCCATTATTACGGTTTATCTATCTATCTACCTATCTACCTATCTATCTATCTATCTATCTATCTATCTATCTATCTATCTATCTATCTATCTATCTATCTATCTGTCTGTTTGTCTATCTGTCGTCCGTCCGTCCGTCCGTCCGTCCGTCCGTCCATCCATCCATCCATCCATTCAATCATCCATCCATCTCTCTATCTATTAGATTTTCTAGTGGTCATTAGTTTCTCAAAAAAAGATTTTCCATGCGACATCTCCTTCTTAAGTTAGACAGTGGGATTATACACACATACCAGCTTGCTGGATCTCATTCTGTTGTTTGAACTTTATTGAAATACGGAAACCAGTGTTGTAGTTTGACCAAATTTTAGAGCAACAGTAACACAGGAGCTTGAAGTTATTATTTTTATCATATAAATGCCTATACAATTCTTTGAAAATATAGGGTTATCAAGAAAAGAAAAAATATCTCATCATGCTTCTGTGAACAGCAATGACGAACGAAACCGCAGCAGGCGGAAATGCTGCGGAAAATACCTATCATGAAGAAAAATTCGAAAGTAAATGTTTCGCATCGTTGTCGGACGAAGATTTCCAAAAACGTAATAAAAGAGAGAACCCTCAATCACGACCAGGGCCACAAACGTTACAGTTCGCGCATTTAGAGCATTTTTAAAGGCAAAAGAAATAACAGTGATTTTGAAAGATTGTCATCAGAATAGTTGGGCGGACTTTTAAATGAATTTGAATTCGAAAATTGCCATAAAATTAGAAAAAAAGATATCATCTTCCTTTTATGTGTTGTATTCAAGCATTTGTTTGTCAGTCAGTCTGCCCGCCACTCAGTAGTTATTACCTCGGTCAATATTGATATACTCTGCTCGACATAACATCAAATTCAACGACACAATACTCAATAATTATATAATGTTTACCTCAACAAAATGCATCAATTGTTTTCTTAAATGACTTTTTTAGCTGTCTGGCAACAGAAACAGGTGATGTTGATCGGTCCTTGACCATACCCAGGCTGTTTGTTAGCAACAAAAGTGATGTAGACAGATCATTGACCTTAGCCAGGCTATTTTTAACAAGTACCAGTTAATATTAGCAAACATCAGAATTTATAAAAGAAAACAAACCGTTACAGACCATTTCAGCCAATCAGAGAAGTCATATAAAAAAACAAATTGTCAAATAACGTATGAAGTACAGGCAACAGCAACGATTTACTGAGAACAAATACAGCTGTGCTGCAGTTATCCCGGAAAATTTCTGTTTTCTTTTGAAAGCTGTACGATCTGTACGACTATAAGTTTGCTTGTGTGTCCTTATCTGTACTACATACTCTCATTTATGTCCCACTACCAGTCCTACTGAAATGGCATGGTCCCCTACTGTCCCAGTACCAATCGTACTGGTACGACACAGTCCACTACTGTCCATGTACTTTTCTATTGATACGACACAGTCCACTACTGACCCAATAGTAGTCCTACTGTTATGATACAGTCAACTACTGTCCTATACCAGGTCCACTGATATAACATATTCCCCTTCTGTCCCAGTACCAGATCTACCGAAGCGACACAGTCCACTAGTGCCCAAGTACCACAGATACTCTAAAGTCCAATACTGTCCCGGTACCAGATCTACTGATATGATCCCAATCCTACTCAAACAACACAGTCCACTACTGTCCCAGTACCAGTCCTACTGATAGGACACAATCCGCTTTTGTCCCAGTTCCAGTCCTACTGATATAATACAGTCCACAATGACCCAGTACCAGTCCTATCGATATGACGCACTCCACTTCTGTCCAAGTATCAGTCCTACTGATTCGACACAGACCACTACCGTACCAGTACCAGTCCTACTAATATGATACAGTCTACTACTGCCCCAGTACAAGTCCTACTGATATGATACATTCAACTACTGCTCCAGTGCCAGTTCTACCGATACGACACAGTGCACTACTGTCACATTACCAGTCCTACTGATACTACACATTCCACTATTATCCCAGTACCAGTCTTACTTATATGACACAATCCACCATTGCTCCAGTTCCAGTCTAACTGATATGACACAGTCCACTTCTGCCCCAATTCTACTCCTACTGATATGATATAGTCTACCACTGCCGATACGACAGCCCAGGACTGTCCCAGAACGAGTCCTGCTGATATGATACAGTCCACTACTGTCCCAGTACCAGACCTATTGGATACGATAGTTCACTACTGCCCAACACCAGTCCAACGGATACCCTACAATGCGCTACTGCTCAGGACAAGTCCTACTCACTTTTGTCCGAGTACCAGTCCTGCTGACATGATATGCAGCCCACTTCTGTCCCAGTACCAGTCCTGCTGATATGATACAGTCCATTACTGCCCCAGCCTAACTGATACGATAGCCCACTGCTACCCCATTACCAGTCCTACTGAAACCCTTCAGTCTACTTCTGCCCCCCAGTTCCAGTCCTGTTGATGCCCTACAATCCACTACTACCGCAGGACAGTCCTATTGATACGATAGTGTACACTACTGCCTCAGTACTAATCCGCCTTCACGCTAATCTTAATACGTCACAGGCCACAACTGCCCCAGTACCAGTCCTACTGATACCCTACAGTCCATTACTGTCCCAGTACTATTCATATGACACAGTACATTACTGCCCTAGTACCAGTCCTACTTATAAGCTACAGTATAATACTGCCCCAGTGTCAGCTCACAGTCCACTGATGGCTCAGTACTAGTCCTAGTGATATTCAGTTGTCCCCTACTGCCAAAGTACCAGTCTTATTGATACGATACAGTACAATACTGCCTCAGTACCAGTACTACTTATACACTTAAGAAAGCTACTGGCCCAGTACCAGTCCTGTTGATACATCGCAGTCCATAAATGCCCCAGCACCAGCCCTACTGATATCCTACAGTCCACTACTGTCCCAGTGCCAGTCCTATTGAGACATCACATTCCACTACTGTCCCAGTACGAGTTCTACGGATACCCTACAGTCCACTGCTGTTCAGTTACCAATCCTACTGATATAACACAGTCGACTACTGTCCAACACCAGTCCAACGGATACCCTACAATGCGCTACTGCTCAGGACAAGTCCTACTTTAGTCCGAGTACCAGTCCTGCTGACATGATATGCAGCCCACTTCTGTCCAAGTACCAGTCCTGCTAATATGATACAGTCCATTACTGCCCCAGCCCAATTGATACGATAGCCCGCTGCTACCCCATAACCAGTCCTACTGATACCCTTCAGTCTACTTCTGCCCCAGTTCCAGTCCTGTTGATGCCCTACAATCCACTACTACCGCAGGACCAGTCCTATTGATACGATAGTGTACACTACTGCCTCAGTACTAATCCGCCTTCGCGCTAATCTTAATACGTTCCAGGCCACAACTGCCCCAGTACCAGTCCTACTGATACTCTACAGTCCATTACTGTCCCAGTACTATTCATATGACACAGTACACTACTGCCCTAGTACCAGTCCTACTTATAAGCTACAGTATAATACTGCCCCAGTGTCAGCTCACAGTCCGCTGCTGGCCCAGTACCAGTCCTAGTGATATTCAATTGTCCTCTACTGCCAAAGTACCAGTCTTATTGATACGATACAGTACAATACTGCCTCAGTACCAGTACTACTTATACACGAAAACTACTGGCCCAGTACCAGTCCTGTTGATACGTCGCAGTCCACAAATGCCCCAGCACCAGTCCTACTGATATCCTTCAGTCCACTACTGTCCCAGTACCAGTCCTACTGAGACATCACATTCCACTACTGTCCCAGTACGAGTTCTATGGATACCGTACAGTCCACCACTCTTCAGTTACCAATCCTACCGATATGTCACAGTCGACTACTGTCCCAGTACCCATCCTACTGATATGCTAAATCCATTACTGCCCCAGTACCAGTCCTACTGATACCTCACGGTCCATTAGTGCACTAATACGTGTACTACTACTGATACCCTGTCTCAGTACCAGACCTATCGATACGTCCAAAACTGCCCAAATATCAGTCCACCAGTATATCAGTGTCAGACCTATTGACACGACAGTCCACTAGTGCCACAGTACCTGTCCTACTGATACCCTACAGGACCACTGTCTCAGTACCAGACCTATCGATACGACAATCAACTACTGCCCAGTACTAGTACTACTGATATGCTGCAGAACACAACCGCCTCCCCCTATAAGTCCTACTGATATGCTACAGTACACTACTGCCCCAGTACCAGTCCTACTGACACGACACCGTCCACTTTTGCCCCAGTAATAACCCTACGGATATGATACAGTCCACCAATGCGTCAGTACCAATCCTACTGATACGCTACAGTAAGTACACTTCTGCCCCAGAACCAGTCCTACTGATACCCTACAGTCATACTGTCCCAGTACCAGTCCTACTGATATCCTACAGCACACTTCTGTCCCATTACCAACCCTACTGATAGGATACTGTCCATCACTGCTCCAGTATCAGTCCTACTGATAAGATAGAGTCCCAGTAACAACTCTGTTGATACGCTACGGTCCTGTACTGTCCTAGTGGTCATACTGATACAGTCATCTACTTCCCTTGTACCAGTACTACTGATCAGATACAGTCCACTACTGCCATTATACCAGCCCTACTGATTTAGTGTAAGGAGGACTGTTACTGTGTCTGTAGAGTGTATGTAGGTATGGTCCATAATGGACAGAGTGTAAAGAGGACTGGTACTGGGTCTATACTGGACTGCACAGTATACGTTGGACTGGTACTATGTATTGGACTGTACAATTTACAGAGGACGTAATGGTTCTGTAGTGGATTGCGGATTATATGGAAGACTGATACTTGGCCTGTAGTGGACTGCGGAGTATACGGAGGACTGGTACTGGGTCTGTAGTGGAATGTAGATTATAGAAAGGACTGTATCTGGGTCTGTAGGGGACTGTCGAGTATATAGAGGACTGGTACTGTGCCTGCGGTGGACTGCAGGATATACGGAGGACTGGTGCTGGATATGTAGTGGACTGTAGGTTATAGGAAGGACTGTATCTGTGTCTGTAGTGGACTGTAGAGGATATAGAGGTGGTACTATGTTTGTTGTGGACGGCAGAGTATACGGATGACTAAATCTGGGTCTGTAGTGGACTGCAAATTATAGGGGGTGGGCGGGGGACTGTAACTTGATCTATAGTGGACTGTAGAGTATACGGAGGACTGGAACTGTTTCTGTAGTGGGCTGTAGGGTATACGAAGGACTGTAGTGGACTGTAGAGAATACGGAGGACTGGTACTGCGTTTCGAATGGGTTGTGGAATATACGGAAGATTGGTACTGTGCCTATCTTGGACTGAAGATTGTGTGGCGGACTGGTACTGGATCTGTAGTAGACTTAGTATATGGATGACTATTACTGGATCTATAGTGAGCTGTAGAGTATATGGAGGGCTGGTACTGGGTCTATAGTGGACAGTTGAGAATAACAAGGCCAGGTACTGGATCTATGCTGGACTGTAGAGTAAAGGAAGGACGTGTACTTGGTCTGAAGTGGACTGTATATTATACGGAGGACTAGTACTGGGTCTGTAGTGGACTGTGCAGAATACAGTGACTGGTACTGGGTCTGTAGAGTACACTGTGGACTGGAACGTATTCAATAGTGGATTGTGCAGTATACGGAGGACTGGTACTGTGTCTCTAGTGGATTGTAGAGTATACAGAGGATTGGAACTTGGTCTGTAGTGGACTGTAGAGTATACGGAGGATCGGTACTGGGTCTGTAGTGGACTTACATAATACGGAGGACTGGTACTGGGTCTGTAGTAGGCTGTAGAGTATACGGAGGACTGGAACTTAACCTTTAGTGGACTGTAGAGTATATGGAGGACTAGTACTGGGTCTGTCCTGGACTGCAGAGCATACGTAGGTCTGGTGCTGGGTATTTAGAAAACTGTAGTGTATACCCAGGACTGGTACCTTGACTGTAGTGGAATGTAGAGTATATGGCTCTACTATAAAAGGAAATAGTTTGCTCCAAAGGCAAAGGGAAGCAAAGTCTTCTCCTTTAGAGTAGAGTCCTTATCCGAAGGGAGCAAAATCAATTTGACAGACTTGTTTTCCTTGCAAGTGTATGCGTCACTTTTAAGGAAATAAAAATATCGAAAACTGGCACTAAGGATAAGGCAAATATGTGAAACAAAACAGCTAGAGACCATGTTCACGCGCGAACAAGATATACAACCATCCTATCAGGACCGAGTCCATTCTACGTAACAGCTGATATTCAGCACGTCCATGAAATCTTGACCTCTATATTCCCCTTAGGTCTGTAATGGACTATAGACCTCTCAAGGGACAGGTTAAAAAGTTTATCAAAATGACTCGGTTATTTGTGTTCTTTATTATTTTAATCCCCGGAGTCTTGACAATCCATTTTTTACAAATTTGGCCAATAAAAATTGTCCCAAATCCAACCCGATGTTTGCCGCACATGCCTTGTGTAGGCAGATGATCCCTGACAGAGAGAGAGAGAGAGAGAGAGAGAGAGAGAGAGAGAGAGAGAGAGAGAGAGAGAGAGAGAGAGAGAGAGAGAGAGAGAGAGAGAGAGAGAGAGAGAGAGAGAGAGAGAGAGAGAGAGAGAGAGAGAGAGAGAGAAACAGACAGACAGACAGAGAGAGACAGAGAAAGAGAGACAAAGAGAGAGGGAATTTTATTCGCTTCTTTTCGCTTTTCTATTTACAATTAATAGTTTTAACCCATAGCAGTTTCATCTATATGTTTTACATCTGCAAAGTTAGCTAGACAGAGTATCTTGCGTCAAGGTAAAGAAAGAAATCGCCTCAATAAGGCATAAAAAGAAATTGATGTGTTTCCGCTAAACCTACCGACCCTGTTTCAAACAACCGACTCTGCTATTTTTTTATCAGTAAAAATACAAAATAAAAGAAGTAAATCACCGACCCTCAACAAAATACTTGTATTTTCATAAAATTACAGGCCCGACCCTGTTCTTTTCTGGGGAAAAAATAGAAAAATAAAAAAAAAGTTTCTCCTACCTACTGCCCAAATTTTTTTCAGCATGTTAGCGGAAACACAGCTGTTTTTTACGCCTAAGATTTGCGTTTATTTATAAGTGCATGGATGCAGTTCTATGTATCCAGTAGTTTCTATTTCGAAGTGAAGTAGTAAATGCATATTGATCAGAGAAGTAGCTGAAGCTATCCAATTAAGCGTGCAAACATATTCCCTTTCAAAAGCAGTGTTTTGTACCTCTTATAGAACATTTCCTCTTGAAGGCAAGGAGCCCATAAACAGTGAGACTTGAGACAACCAGACAAGTTTGCGAAGCTGATCAAATATAATGTTTTACAGAAAACAGGGATACAATGCTAAGCAGTTTGGCGGAGGCTATAAAAGTATGTTCTGTACAACAAAACATACTTATAAGACAGTCATGGCGTCTGTTTCTCGTTAAAAAGGTGCTGTATGTGGACGGATAAATATCGATACATAAACAGCTGTTCACTTTTCTTAACCTTCCTGATGCATGTGACTATTATGTAATTGATAAAGCATGGAGTTGTTGCGACCGTTAACCGGAAATTTATATCAAACATGCAACATGAAATTCACACACACACACACACACGCACACACACACACAGTACATTATAATTATAAGCAGATGGCATGTAAATACTGATTTACAGTTACACCAGTTACAAGACCTCATTTACAAAGTGGAAGCTAGACATGCAAGAAATTATAAAACTCTACACCGGGAAGACGCCGTTGCATTATGTGTTAAAATCAACGACCACACATACTTATCAGGATGATTTGTACATAAAACAATGATGCCCACTGCAGATATTGATTTTTCCAACTTAGTGGTTTTTCTCATTTAGTCGTTTTTCCAATTTAAACGCTTGATACACGTTTCCCAAGATAGTTGTTGAGTCTGTTAGCGACAGCTAGCAGGCTCTTTGCAATCGCATGGGGTTTTACGAGCGGATTCTCATCACAGCTATTTATGCGTATATTTATACGCGCACTACTTCTTAATCAGACTTAATGCGGCACTATTACGGTGAACTGAATGTGAAGCAGCAGAATTTTGTATGGCTTTTTTATTTCGCTAACATAACTGTAACTGAAATCGATTTAGATAATGCAATTTGAAACATAGACTTCAAAATTCGGTGTAGTAATACACGCGCTACTTTTGTCAAGGCTTTAACTCGGCACGGAGGTCCTACTAATCACCCCATGACACCCCACGGCATCCCAATGCACCCCACGGCACTAAATTATTTCATTGTATTTATTAACTGAATGCTGAATTACACCAGGGTAGTAGTTTATTATGTATCCAAATTTGTTTTTGTGATAGTTTAAGACATTAACCTTACTTCAAGCGATTATCTCGGGGCGCCTAAACACCAAGATTCAAACTGACGCTAAAATATAGCAAAGAGACCAATGGTGTAAGTTGATAGTCTATCAAAAATAAGTTTTAACTTAAAATTACATTTTATATTCAAGTTCAAACACAAGTCATCAGTATAAATACTCTGTTTATTTAGATAGAGACAAGTATTACAAAATTTTACTGGCCGTCTAACACACATATTTTATGGTAAATATACATATATTTTGATGCCATGGGGTGCAAAAAATTACGAGAGTTTTAGACATAATATTTTAAATCAAACACAAGTCATCATCATCAATATAAATCTCTGTTTATTAAGATGAAGACGAGTATTGCAAAAGTATACTTGTCCATCTATAATATATTTTATTATAAATATCCATATAGTTTGATGCCGTGGGCTACCATGGGGTGCCGTGGGGTGCCATGGGGTGATTAGTAGGACCGCTCGCCACCTTTGATGTTGTGCTTAGCAACGGAAGCTGAACGAAAAGAAAGGTATCAGAATCTACTTATTCGATATTGAATATAGCAAGAAATCAGGCACTTAATTCATTCCTTCTACATGAAATAATTTTATTCACACCTCAGTGACACGGTTGTTTTACGACTGCTGGCCCATTTATAGGTTTATGACCCTTCTTTTTTGGACATCAGAAAATCTCTTGAAAAGGGTAGGCATAGCTGGTCGGGCTAATCTGTTGATGCTTAGGGGAAGCACTAGCAAATGACAATCAGTTATTACAGCTAATCTGGACTGAACATAGCCATTTCAAATTTATTTAATCTGCTTTTGTTTTAATAATAAGTTGATAAAGATAGAGTAAATTTATAAAATTGCACTAGAATAATCGTGGAGCTACATCAGGCGTTGAATTTGTATGAACTGGAGCATATCTAGAGTTGAACTTTAATAATTCTAGAAATTGGAAATTGCTGCTGGAGATACACTCATTTGGAATAATCAGGTGATAAACTTCATTGGAAAATAAAGAGGTTCATTACTCCAATCACTGCAGATAATAAAATGGATTTTTTGTGAAGAAAGAAACAAAACAGAAGAGAAATAATTGTATTTAGTTTTTCAGTACATGGTTAGATTATATATGTATATCTGTTTCACACAGATGCCTCAGTAAAGACCTATTCTTATTTATACATTAAAACAAGTAGAATGCATTTCCATCTGACTGATTTTGAGAAATTGATAGTGAAAGCATGTAGTACAGAGTGTTCATGTTGGTAATTTTTCAAGGAATAGTAAAATTTCTCACAAAGCCTTGTCTCTGAATGTAAATTTAATATTGGATGAAGCCACTGGTTGTTAGCAAGTGTGAAAATATGGATATACTCGTAGAGCAAAATCTAGGTCTATCAAATCATATAAATCTACAAGAAAATGCATCTGTATTGTTGCAAGGAAGTATTCATCAAGGAGATGAGATATTTAGTCCTGATTCAAGAGGGCGTCAATGACTACCATGTTGTTTAGTATTTTTGGTGAAAGCTGTACAGAAAAGGATCTGTACCAACATGTGGAATGTTAACAACATGAATGAAATTCTGTTTGCAGGAGATAAATTATACAAGTATGCAAAAAAAAAAAAAAAAAAAAAAAAAAAAAGAGAATTCCAAGACATATCATGACTATTTAGAGCCATGTGATTTGCCATCTTATTTTTTACTTGACAACCAGCATTATCACTGGAAAGTGAAAACAAAATATCATATCCTTTCATTGATTTAGAGACAACACTCGCTATGACTTTCTCATTCAATCCATATGCAGTCTTCGCTTGACGTACATTTAATAGAGTTTTTAAAGAAAGTCTTCTTTTCAGGAAGTGCAATGCCCAGATGCTTGATATATATTCCATAGAGCTCCATCTTATGGTGTAGTATGCCACCTATC
This sequence comes from Anodontia alba, assembly GCA_964016985.1. Lineage (NCBI taxonomy): Eukaryota > Metazoa > Mollusca > Bivalvia > Lucinida > Lucinidae > Anodontia > Anodontia alba. The sequence continues at coordinate 40,811,492 of OZ024835.1, read as the reverse complement.
TTCATTGCATGTATTGTGTTTGCATAGAAGATACACAGCACTCCATCAATAGCTTGTAAGCTAGCAGACTCTTTGGACTATCAGTCCTTTGATTATTTTTTCCCACAAGCGTATTTCCAACTTAGTCTCTTCACAAACGTACAATGGACTATGGATCGATCACAACCGTACTCAGGTGAGCAAAACCCATATGCGATCAAATCTATAAAGATAACCTGGTCTCGTTTTGTGATTGAGAAAACCTGTTCTCGTTTTGTGATTTGTTCAGAAGACATTTTCAACCTTAGTCGGAAGTCCGTGTTACCTTTAAGAAAGAATATGTTTTATATACTATATCTCTTTTATAACTACATCTCTTGAATTCCAATATGGATTTACTCGATAGTTAGACTGATGTCAGAAACTGGTCAATGTTTCGCCGCACTCAGTAAACTTGAGGTCAAGGTCACAAACTTAGAACTTTCATGATTAAATAAAGGTTCATGCTTAAGTTTTATTAAATACATATCTCCTGGATGGCTGGATGGATTTGGACAAAGATTTATACACAATAAACCCCTCTTAATTGCACATGTCCGTTGGCTTTCCTGTCCGTCGACAGGTCTTTTAATTTTTAAAAAGGATCAAAAATGATAGTAAACAAAACGGCCTATCTAAAAAAGTCAAAAAGGATTGCCTTTGGAAACAAGAACACATAAAATCACGAAAATCGGAGATTTGGTTTGACTGGGTCTCTTCATATACAGCACTGTAGTTAGCGAGTGTTTTCATTTCGGTTTTCCCGGGAACACATGATAGTTCGGACCAAGTAATCTTTTAATCTATCTTTCATGTAAGGATACAGTTCAGACAAATGGTCCCAACCATGTTTATATACATTTCCCAGCCTTTTTTAATTAGGTTACATGATTTTTTTTTTCGTTCCGTATTAGCTTACAGGACTACAATTCCGGTCTGATTATATGGGAGACTAAATAAGAGGTTGAATTGCATCGCCTGATTTTGGATTTTGCCAAAATGTTAGCCTTATTTCAACTGACACTCACCTTCAACGCTACCTAAACTGACTTTCTGCAACCACCTCCGGAAGATCTCCTTACGATTTTCTTTTCACAACACGGTGTTGCGCGTGTGGAGATAAGCAGCCGTGGCTGAGGAATACGTTCGAATTATTTGGTTTGTATCCCGTCAACATTATTGCCGATTCAGTGTCAAACGCGGCAAATACCCCAATAGATCTACAATAATTTATGATCATTCTGCGGTTATTATGGATGAAGAGCAATTGATAAAAGAAAGCAGTGGTTTTATCAACGTGGATAATTTTTATAGCCACTGCATCTGTTGGCAGTGTTGGTAAGGAAAACAAAATTAGCAACTGCCGTTAAAAGTTTTTATTTTCAAAAGCAAACAACAGATTTATTGTTAAAGGTAGAAATATGTAGTTTTTGAATGCACTTCATATTTTAATGAGGAACGCAAATGTAAAAATGTTTAAAAATAATACAGCCAAACTGTATCCTTAATGTGATAAAGCGAAACGTAACTTTTGCGATGTTTATGCTCTGAACACTGAAAGTATCACAGTTAAGTTACTTTTTGTAAAGGCACCAGAAAGTAAACACATTCTGCCTAAACTAATCGTTATTTACCACTGACATTTTGAATTTTGATACAATTACAAACCTAAGCTTGATGTCCAAGGTTTACCTCTTGGTTAACCTTGGTTCTACCGACAATTTGTGAGCATTGTAGACGAGCATTTGGTAAACACTTCTGCATACATTTCACGGTGTAATTTATTTTCATAGTGCGGCATTGATGATGTTTATCAGATGCAAAAAATAATGCGGTATTATTCCTTACTGTCAGAAAACAGTTATAAACTTCCTCGCGGCCCGAACAAATAAAGCTGAGGACGAGGGTTGGGATCCCGTAAAATATTTATTATTGACCGTTCCAAGGCGTTACTTTCATTGTGGTACTTTTTGGACGTTTTTTTTTTTTTTTTTTTTTTTTTTTGGTTTTTAAAAAAATCCGTCATTTAAAATAGAGATGTCCGGGCGGGCGGGCGTCGGGCGTGCAGGGATCGGGCGTCGTCCCAGGTTAACCCTTTGGTTAATCTTTTTTCAAAGTTCTATGTTACCTTTATTCTTCAGTGGATTGCTTTCATATTTGGTAGGGATGGACCAGTAGGCATGTCACATGCAAGAGAGACAACTCTCTCTGCCTTCGTTATGTACTTATCTCCCCTGACGTCCGAGGTTTACCCTTTGGTTAACCTGTTTTCAGTTATATATTACCTATATCAGTGGATTGTTTTCATATTTGGTAGGGATGAAGAGGAGGACCAGTAGGTATGCAGCATGCAAAAGAGACAACTCTCGCTTTCTCCGTTATGTACTTATCTCCCTTGATGTGTAAGGTTTACATCTTGGTTAACCTTTTTTCAAAGTTATATGTTACCTTTATTCTTTAGTGGATTGTTTTCATATATAGTAGGGATAAAGAGGAGGACCATTAGGCGTGTCACGTGCAAGAGAAACAACTCTCACTTCGTTATGTACTTATCTCCCCTAAAGCCGAAATCTTATGCAGGTCAAAAAGGTTTGCCTTTGGAAACAAAGAAATTGCGAAAATCGGAGACTCGGATTGATTGAGTCTCTTCACATGCAACACAGCGAGGCTGTATACGCTTTAAATTTTAGTTATTTTACCCTCATATATTCGTTATAGATATGGCTAAGATATCGCATAGGTATGCTACCCCATCGATATTTCGATAGTGCATCCAAATAATACCTTAAGGCAGCTTTTTATCATTTTTAGGAACATAAACAGTGTATGCGTATTCCTTAATATGTGGTACAATGAATCAAATTATCATTTGGGAGCAAGTTTGTCGTTTTTATGGTCACAAATTTTGTTTCGCGGCGACGCCTCAGCGGATTCGTATAACGGAATTTGCAACAAGAAAACTGACGATTTACCTCGCCAAATTTTGAAGACAAGGTACCCCCATTCTAATGCACTTTTGCTTGTTTTCCCTTTAAAACTACATTATTTGCAACGAAAGCGCGATTATTGCAAGCAACATAAAACCACACGTCAGCCATTAAAAAGCGAAATTGCGTAATGGAGTCGTAGTTTCTGTCAGTAAATCGCAAAATTTCGAAGTCATCCAATCAGACGTCGCGTTGTATTTGCATGTGCTTTAGACTATATAATATATGTATTTCTTAATGAAATCACCATGCTATAGAACACCATCATTCAGATATTATCATTATTTCGTAATGATAGCAAAGGTGCTAAAATTTGCCGCAAAATTTCGGTTTATAAATAACATCCCAAATTGCACTGACAAGAGAATAATCAATAAGATTTTAACTGATTTCTGGTAAATTTGTCGACTTTTGAACCCCTAGTAGGCTTTGTTTTCTTTGGTGTTGGTTGTATGCGTTTGAATAAAATGTTAAAGCTTTTATTTTTTTCCTAACGATTTCTTTTCCTTATTCAACATTGTTTGGACGTAATATTTTTTATTAGTAAACCGATGTTAAAGAAAATGCGGCACATTTTAGGACTAATGATAAGGCATTGTATAAGGGTGTTTCATAGTATGGTGATGCGCAAAAAAAAAAAAAAAAAAAAAAAAAAAAACAGGGAATAGGTACTGCATCTGCATTACAGTGCAACATCTGCTCGAATCGCCTGTTGTCATTGATCCAACCCCTCTGGTTCATCAGGGGTATGGAGTGGGAGGGTAATGAGGAATAGCACGGCTTATAAGCGGGACAATAACCTTTCGATCGCCCCCCCCTCCCCCACCACCACCACCACAGCTGTGATAGCAAGATGTGTTATATTGTTATAAAGACACACTGTTCTTTCTCCCAACATCCGCCCAGCAAGGTGGAGGGGTTGGTGGAGAGTTGTACGGTTAGCATTAGTGTACAGGGTTTACGTCAGTGATTTGAAAGAAATGAAAATTAATAACCCGTACCCGGTAGGGTGCGGGGCAGTGGTTACAAATAACTGGCAATTTATTGTAATTGTTTTGAAAAAGGCATGCGAGTCTGGGGTAGGTCTACTCTCGGTGTTGCTTACCACGTTTACCGCTGTGGTCACCGCTTGCCACTACGCATCCTTCCTCTCGTGCTTTCCAATGTGAATGGCCTTTTGTTTGTCCATCTCCTACAATAAAACGGCAAACTTTTTGCATTTTGTTGACATCTTGGTCGTATTATCTATTTTACAAGGCGGAACGTGATCTACGTTTTTGATGAAACGCAAATTTATGTTCGTAAGAATTTCTAGCGATCTTTTGATGAAGCCGACGTACGCACTTCTTAAAAAAATAATGTACGAACTTTTTTACGATTAATCGTACGAACTTCATTGATGAAACTGGCCCCGGGTTTGTAACCGTGTTCTCCACATAAGTTTTGTTACCATCGAAATAAATATAGTATAAGTTTGCCATTTTACACAAATTAATAAGTTTTTGAATCTCATTAGATCTACAAGACAGTGTAAATAATTAAAAACCAGCCCATCTTTGTCACAATAAAATAAGAAATAAAAATACACCTGACTACTAAACTGGAATCCTATAGTGTATCCCACATCTACCTGTGGGTTCCACTTTATTGGCTATATAATAATAGGAGCACAGGTGTCCTTTGTTTAACAGTTGCCTTCCAAATGCTACTGAATCAGGCTTTTATATCTGTAAGATACTGAGTGGGGGCTGCGTTTCTGCAACAAAAGCCAAACATAGGACCGCTTAATTGTAGTGTCAACTAAAATGAATATGCCAGGACATAGCTCAATTTAAAACAGTTGTAATTCTTTTCATGCTTTAAACGGCTACACAGAGTAAAAAAAATAGTGGTTCTGTCTCATCCCCCACCCCCTTGCCACAAGTAGCCACTTGCATATATAGTGTAAAACTAGAAAAGCGCGGGCATGACATTAAATTTTAATCCATCGGATAGATTTCAACCTGTAAATAGAAAGTTCCAAGGTTATTTTTTTTTTATTTTATTCAGACTTAACGTCACTTTCAACAATCCTTCAGTCATATTGTGACGGTGTCTGGATGTGACAGGGAACTCAATGCTCGCTTTAAGAGTGCTGTTTCACTGACATCACATCTCAGACACATGACGTGACATTCCACCTAGTCACATTATACTGACACCGGGCCGATCAGTTCCGATTTCTCAATGCTGAGCGCAAACGAAAGAGCAGCTAATGCCATTTTTAAAATCTTTCGTATGATTCGGCCGGAGATCGAACCCACAACCTCCCGGACGCAAACCGGACGCTCTAGTAACTGAGCCACTGCACCAGTAGGTTCGAAGGTAATAGGCCTGATGATTTGAATGGTTTTTACCATAAATGAACCAGCGCATGACAAAACCAACAAAATGACTGGGCTCCAAGGGAAAAAATAGATCAAATTGGGTATCCGCCCAGTCTGATCAGTCTTCGTTGTGCACTCAATGGGTTGCTAAAGAGCTATGGTTTCTACGTGTAGACAGTGAAAAATAATCAGATTGGGTAGATGCCCAGGCTGATCTGAGTGCGCTGGGTGCACATATCATTTTGTTGATTTTTTTTTTTCATGTGAAAAGGACCCGCGTAAGCGCGGGTATGACATAAAATTTAACCCATCGGACGGATTTCAACATGAAAAAAGCAAGTTTTATTTTTTTTTTTATTATTATTATTTTATTCAGACTTAATGTCGCTTTCAACAATCTTTCAGTTATATCGCGACGGTGTCTGGATGTGACAGGGAGCTCAATGCTCACTTAAAGAGTGCTGCCTCACTGACATATCACATCTCAGACACATGACGTGACATTCCACCCAATCACATTATACTGAGACCGGACCGACCAGTTCCGCTTTCTCAATGCCAAGCGCAAACGAAAGAGCAGCTAATACCATTTTGAAAGGCTTTGGTATGACTCGGCCGGGGACCGAACCCACAACCTCCCGGACGCAAGCCTGACGCTCTAGTAACTGAGCTATTGCGCCAGTAGGTTCAAAGGTAGTAGGCCTGCTGATTTAAACGTTTTTTACCATAACTGAGCCAGCGCATGACAAAACCAACAAAATGACTGGGCTCCCAGAGAGTAAACAGATCAACATGGGTATCCACACAGTTTGATCAGGTTTCTATGGCTTTGGAAAATAAAGAATTGAATTGTAGACAATGAAAACTGATGAGACTTGGCAGATACCCACGCCGATCTGAGTCTCCGCTGGGTGCACATGCCATTTTGTTGATTTGTTAGCGGCTCATGTATGTAGTGTTGCCGCTAGGACCAATGTGACCAATGGAGCCATGTGTTGCCCCATTACCATAGTTAAAGGGTCATCACCTATTTTAAGGGATTCTATTAACAACACGACTTAATATTGAGAGTCATTAAGGCCCCTTGTCCCATGCATGCTTTTAGGTGGAGAAATAGCCCCTGGTCCCCCTCTAGATACAACAATGTATATTGGCAAGGCGGATATCCTGATGACATGACTGGATCATTTTAACAAATGTTTGTTCCCCAAATGCCGCAGAGGCTTTATATGAAATTGGATTTGGGTTGACCCAGCGGTTTCTGAGATGTTCGAAGAGTGCGGACGATGGAGCCTGCCTATACTGTAAGTTCACCTATAGGCTAAAGACTTCAGGATGCAAATCAAAAGGGATTAGTTCACGAATGACAAAATTCTGCCCTATTTAATATATTGATGAAAACTTTTCTAAATATAAGTCAACATAGGACATCTTCAAAAAGAACAAAAATAAGTTTGAAAAACCAGTTGTAACGGTTGCTATGGCATGATACAGGTAAAGGTTTATTATTTGACTGGTTTTAATCTGTTTACATGATGTATTGTAAAATTGTTTGTCTTTGATAGATTTCATGGCAGCAATCTGAGAATAATGTAATTACAAGCATGATAGTTTTATAATTGTTAAATATTAAAACACAAATTTAAGAACAAAATCAACATGACACAGAAATTTATGTTGCCATGGCAACAAATATGTCGAATTTATCCTATAAAAGCACATAGTTTTATTTAATATATTCTGTTTACACTGCAATTCTATTTTTATTTCACCACTTTGATTGTCAAGTACTGGATCACAATTTAGAAAGAAAAAAATATAAACACTTAAGAAAAAATTGCGTTGCCCTGGAAACAAAACTGTTTCCTTTATTGAAATAATATGTGGTTTCGACTGATTTTAACTATGAAAGGTAAAGGTTTATTATTTGACTAGTTTTAATCTGTTACTTATCAAGTATCTGACTGTGCGTGAAAAGCAACATACACACCATTTAGCTTTGTGTTTCCCTGTTAACAAAACACATACATTTATCCCATAACTTAGACGTATAATACCACGTATTTTAGGTAGCGCGGTAGCTCAGTGGTGAGCGCACTGGCCTCTAGAGCTAGAGGTACCGGGATAGACCCCAGGATTAGGCGAGGGAATTTTCGGTGTCCGAACACGCGGTCCTTCATGTCATTTGCAGGCATTAAATGAAACAGTGTCCCGTGCTTCGGATCGGGATGTTAACTAGAGTTCCCATGTGCAGGGAAAGTCACATCTTGTGTAAGTTAAAGAACCATACGGTAATTCAAACTAGTTACTTGTAGGCCTTCATCCTGCAACCCGGGGTATACAATGTACACCGTCTGTGTTCTCCTAGGAAGTTTAGACGTAACGAAGGTAAGAAAGAAAGAAAAGCAATAGTTTACACCATTGCCCCCAAAAATATGTTGTTTTTTTATTTTTTCCGTATTATGATTTGGACCGTACTGAAATACTGCTTATGTTAACAGGTTAAAACAATATCAAAATAAAGTAAATAAGTAAAAGATGAAACAAAGAAATAAAGAAAAACAATGGCTAAAAATGTTCATTAACACACACACACACACACACACACACACACACACACACACACACACACACACACACACACACACACACACACACACACACACACACACACACACACACACTATTACGGTGTTAATTTTATGTACAGTGTTCTTTCTTTCGGTTCACAGCCTCGTTGTTTACAGACATTAGAAGGCATAAGCTGCTCACCGTCTGCATGCAGTAATGTACTTGGATGAACTGATTTATTTCCCACGAACGTGAAGGTCAGTATGTTCAATCTGCGGCAGCGCTTGTATCCGAGATGCCACTGCGGTGCACAGCTAAACCGGGAGCCCGTGCACGTGATCTATTCATACGTGATCTATCTATAAAGTGCCTTAGATAAGATTTTAAGCATTGGGTATTTTTGGCTTTTTTTACCTGCCCATTTCTCATTGAATTGGATATCAGGGCATTTCCTTTGGGTACCCTGTTATGGTAATGGGTGCAGGATTTAATTCTAATTGCTTTTTTTCAAGATTTTAATTGGGTAAATACCCCAAAAAGCAGCTTATCTAAGGTACTGATTTATAGGAGGAAAATACGAGAAAATATTCAGCTACTTTGGGAGAATTTGAAATTAAAAAAATCAGAAAAAGCAAATAAAATTCCATAAATCTCAAATCGAAATTATCAATGAGGGCAATATGCTGACGGATCAGTATTGAAACCTCGCTGTTAATCTGTACCGTTATCTCGGTTAATCTTACAATCTATCTACAGATATGCATATACAAAAGTCGGCAGAACTCTAGTGTATGAGCAGAACTCCATTTTCAAAGATACAACAGTGATCCCAAAGGAATTGAAAATATAATCTGCACAATGGTGAAGTACGGGATGTTTTACAGTAACCTTTTTCATTTTCCATGCATTTCAATAGCAGAAATAGTTTTCCTAAATTTCGGCTCGGGTTACATTACATTTAGAAAAGTTGTTTTCACTGCAATAAATATTATGCAGTTTACTGAAACTTTATTTCTATCATTTTGTAGGCAAATTTATAGATGTTCGAATAATTCCTATGCCCTCGCGGACATTTTTGGCAGGCCCCGTGTTGCAGGATGAAGGCCTACAAGTTACCATTTTCCGTTACCGTAAGTTTTTTCTGAACTTGCACAGGGAGCCTCCAGTTAATGTCCCGATCCGAAGGACGGCGCACTGTTTTCATGTCATCCCTGCAAATGGCACGAAGGAAAAACGTGTTCGGACACTAAAATTCACTTGCCTAAGCCTGGGATCGGTCTGGGTATGTAATCGTCCTCTCTTTTGAGCCTTCTGCTGAATATTTGGAAGGCTCGGAAGGTCTTCCGAGTGTGCAAGAAGATGAAAAAGAACGCTCTGATTATGTACTGCCTGCCTTCAGAACATAAAAACTGTTTTATCGCACTAGTCAAAGGTATAGCAGTGTAGTTGTCATTAATATCACTTTTGTCCCACCTTGTTTGAACTTTGTTATCAGACAAATTATGAAATCTGTATATAAAAACTAAGATTCAAAATACATTGCTTTTGTGCTAGTAACCGTGTGGCCACCGTAATAAGAAAAAAGATGCTCTGTTGTATACAAGTTCAATAGGGGCTATTCAGAGAAATGCTTAAAATTAGGGTATGATTGTCAATGTTCCTATGGCATTGTAGAAAATCCTTTCGAAAATGCTTTTAGAGGCAGAAATAAATAAATAAATACAGAAATAAATAAATGAATACACTTTAAGGGGAAGTAACATTTTAAAAATTGTTTTGTTTCCCTTCTGAAAGGATGTCAGATTTTGCTCCTGAAGGGAGACCCCTTTACAGAACAGGATTGGTATGCAGGAAGGTATAAAAGTTGCACACCTTCGCTCATCCCCATCCTTCCTTCTTGTAAAAAAAGGTGGTAAATCTGCCAATAGTATTAGGTCTTTTATACTATGTTACTTGAGAAAATCAAAATTTGACATGTTCGGTACCGGAATTGACTTACCTTTTATAGGCAAAGTATTCATTATAAGAATTTAAAGAGGACAGTTACTCTTTTGTAGTGAATACCAGAAATATGTTCAACGAATGTAATGGAAATGGAAATATCTATTTTTCAGGGGTGCGAAGCACGACTGAAATTTTGAATGAAAGCGAGATGAAAATATTTATGATATTTACTTCAAAAGCTTTCATCTTATTGTTTTATGATAAAGTGTCTGTTGTATACAAGTTCAAAATGGTGAACACTGAACAAAATTCATGTTTTTTTCTTGATAAAGGCCTCTGGCCAAGTATGTTGTATACAAGTTCAAAATGGCGGAACAGTGAAAATGTAGTTTACTTCAAAATACATGTCTTTTATGCCTCTGGCCGAAATACTGAATTAATAGTTAAGTGGAAAATGTGTTAAATATTGTTCCCTGTAGAAATCAAAACGTAACCGTTATGACGCCGACGTTCAGTACCTACCACATGAAGCGCCAGACTTGACAAAACCAAATTTCCGTCAAATCAAAATAATTTTGGCACTAAGCTGTTCCTCATTTTCTAATTAAGAAAATCGAAACCCGCATTTGACAGTTTTGTTCAGAAACAGGGAATTTACAGGCTTTCAAACAAACGAAGAGGCCATTTGCGTCTGTTTGGGGTACAATGAAAACTACCGATGTATTCCGAAACGAATAGTGAAAATAACAATCGTGATATTTTTCACAGGTGAAAGAATATCGACATTTTCTTTTTTCACTTGTGAAAATATCATTTTATCCATTTCGGATTTATTTCACTGCTTGCAATAGAATAAAAAGTATCAAAGTCTCTTGGTATGACACACTACCATTTTGTTCAAAAGGAGCAGAGTAACACATTATTTTTAAATACACTATACTTATTTTGTTTATTACGCACAATATTACTATACTAAAAGATGAAGTCTATACCCTCTATATATCAGTCTGGTAAAAGCAGTAGTTGCCTTACGATTCTTGTTGGCAATAATGAGTGGCTGTATCTTAAGCACCAGTTAAAGAACACTTTTTTAAGTGTTGCTTCTTCGAACATTGGTACCACACCCTGCGTGCGTCCCACTACGCCTCGCCTCATCCTCCCCCTCCCATAAAAGTGTAAGTGTAAGCGATGTTCGCAACAATGTTGTAAGGATGTCACAGAATCATTTATTGTTTTCCTTCAAGCAATATATTTGGTATATTATATAAATAAGTGATTAGATACGTCTTTTTCCTTTTCTTTTTTTTTCTTTCTTGTGTGTGTGTGTGTGTGTGTGTGTGGTAGGGGGTGGGGTGAGGTAAAATATGCTTTAATCAGCAAGCATACATATACAAGTAAATCAATGCCAAAAACAAACGAATTGAGTCAACCAAAGGTTTTAACTATTATTTCTGAAAGTTTTAACGTGATATGGGCAACAAATACGTAATAATGTAAGCTGTGCAGTAGTTGGTGTTTCTGTTGACACTTCTTTTGTTACAGTTCTTCGTTTGTATATCGGTGATTGCTACTGTTCCCTAGTGTCTCCTCAATTCTTCTTTCGGTGCCTGCTAAGGTTTTGATTCGTGATTAAGGCATTTTATCTGTAACTGCTTTTATATATTTCCTTTACTAACATTCAACCGGCAGCGGTTTTAGTCTTTTGGATTCAAACTGCGGCCGTTGACAGTCTGACTACTTGTTAACTTTGCATCACTGATTTCATTTTTGTCAAAAAATAGCATATGACATTGGGACTATATCCTTGTTGTATATTACCGTTTATCAGACTGGTATTTAGAGATTAATGTACATACTTGATCTGATTTAATGTTTTTTAAACAATATTTTATTTGTATAAATTCCATATTAGATTAAGACAAACATAGACAATTTAAACAAATGGGACTCAGAGGAAAGTCAGACGAGTGATTTAATGTTGTTGTTATCTTCCTCACCCGACAAGTCTTTTTATGGATGCCGGTACAAGTGACTTTTCAAGCAGCATACTAGAAGGTAACAAATCGATATAACTGTAATTAAGTTGGTTCGGTAAGTGACGTGTGTGTGACTCGTCACACAGTAATTGGGCTAGAGATGGATAAAGTTGACGTTGGCCTTGAAAATGACAAAGTGGCATTTTTTTTCTTCATAAGATGTGATTATTGAGAAGTCCGGTGTTTTGTAAAAGCATACGCACACCTCTAAAACGTATGTTATCTTAATATGAACGGCAGAATGAGCAATGTGTATTAAAATTTCAAAATCAAGTTAACAATGCAAAAAGAAATTTGTCGTTTAAAAAATTATTCTCCGACAAAATTCAGCAACACTCAGAATTGTGTTCTACCACAACAGGTCCTAGTAAATATTAATCGTCATTTCACGAAATTGGAAAGCGAAGACTGGTGCAATAATTGATTTAGGATTTTCAGTTATATTTTGATGCCAGTCTAAAATATCAGTTAACTGAACTTTTGGATTCAAACAAGTCTGGTGAAACGACACTATCACACGAGTCGCGTCATTCTGTTTCAAATGTTCGTATAACTGTATTTCCGAAACTCTATCGTCATTTAAAGGTTAGATAGAAGATACGCCCTTTCCCCATTTACATTCAATGACTCATTATAACAATTTGACAATACAACAGATTATTACTAATTCTCGTTACGTTTTCATCAAACACCAGAAAGCCACTCATGTCTCTTGTCGACATTACTGTCCTTCGATAATTATCTGCCGCATGTCTCTCATTAAAAAGAAAGAAAAGATAAGCATTCCAAATCTGATGACGTCATATTTCGCAAGGATTCAACAGTAACTTATTCTACGCATATTGATTTCTGAAGCATCAGATTTCTTCCAATTGATCGTTGCCAGTATTTGGCTTTGCAATAATTTTTGCTCCGGAACAAAGCAGGTGACTGTACCTAAAGTAAGAAGTTCCATATGGTTGAATAAAATCTCGTAGCTGTTGACTGAGTATGAGAGATTTCTATCGATGTATCGACGAGAAAGCCAATGATGATAACGCACAACGGAACTCCATTCATACTTGAGTGAAATTAAGCTTTCTTGTATATTGATAGTATCGGTAATAGTTATTATTAATGCGGCGTTAATGTGATGTTACACGACTCCTCGCTAAGGAACGAAGGCAATTTACTTCCGTTACAAGCTACGGAGTCTGATACCGGATGATTGGTAATTACTGCTGAAATGAATTGCTGCTCTGTAAACAATTAAACTTAAAATACATAATGACAAGGCTTTTACTTTCTCAATGTTAAACTTATCACCACACACACTAGTCATTACAACACACACACACACACACACACACACACACACACACACACACACACACACACACACACACACACACACACACACACACACACACACACACACACACACACACACACAAACACACACACACACACACACACACACACACACACACACACACACACACACACACACACAAGCATTCACACACACACACACACACACACACACACACACACACTATATATATATATATATATATATATATATATATATATATATATATATATATATATATATGCAGGAATTCTCGCACTACAGGTACTAATCCGCACCAATCGGTCCCTTCTGTGACGTCACAGCCTGTCGCTAGTTCTCAGACAGGTAATAGTGTGGAAATGTATAGAATTATATAGGAGCCCATTATTTAACTAATAAATCATTTATTTTCAATAATACAAGATATTATTATAACCTCGCAATAGATGGAAAAATGTATCTGCTTCAAATTGATACCAAATTTGTTGAAATAAGATAAATTTTAAAATGGCCCAGATTGTAATGAATGCTACAAGGGTTTTTCCTTATTAAGTCTTTGTATTTTACAACAAAAATGAAAAATAGCCTTGATTCAATCGCCCAAAAGTCATATTTCTTAAAATTTCTCCGTTCGCTATAACCTCCAATTCGATAGAGCTATTTAATATCTATAGTTAAGTAGTAAAATATTGAATAAATTATTTTATTAAAAATGGCCCACAGGTTGCAGAATATAGCTATATTTGAAAAATGCGGAGCGAAAATGTGTAATGATTACACAGACGCAGGTCTAGTGTACACATGATACTAGAATGAATTGCAAAAGAGGTTGTAAGAATCGGAAAATAAAAAAGAAATTGGTATCCATTGATAGTATTATAAAGATAATTTAGCTTCAAAAAGAAAAAAAAAAAAGATATATATTTATAATAATATAAACTTATTTATTTAATTTTTGTTTAAGTCGAATTTTGTTTTTATTCGGCAACTTATTGAAGCTTTAATGAAAATTTGATATAATTACTTTTGACCATAGGAAAACTACAAACTGCTTAATTACTTGTTTTTTATTTGTTTAATGACGAAAAAAAAAATGCTTTGTCGGGATACAAGAAAAATACCTAAATGCGCGGCCACTCTTGCGATGTTTTCTTAATAACAATTACTGCTAATAAATGCCAATTATGTCCTTATCTTGACGAAAGAAAACAACGAAATCACTTTTTACATAATTGACATACATGATTATGCGCAATTTTAATTGCACAAACAGAATCAAATCCAACATTTGATCTTTTTGCATAAACTAGCACTTTAATTGACACGATTTGCTCATTTTAGATTCTTGTACATAAATAAGGACTACATGGTTCATCTAAGTGCGTGCGTGTACAAAATAAATTTGACTATAAAAAACTGAATGAGGGTGAGGCTCTCTCTCTCAAACGTTGTTCTCTAAATCTATGAATAACACGAGTCTCTCCAAATAAAAGCAGCATTAAATATGGCGTGCAACCATTGTAGTTCCAGATCAGCATGTGTATACATTTTTTCTCTGCCGGATAGAATGTGCAAGCTCTATTCAACATCCGGTGTTAAATATGTATATTTAATAAATAATTTATAATATTAAAAAAATGCATTAAAACAAAATGATAATTGATATTATTTTCAGAAATAATTATTGTAGTAAGCTTTAGCTGTATATCATAATTCGGAAAATAAATATTCCTATGCTGGTACTATTTTGTTTCATAAAATGGTTCTCTATCTAGGAAATTAAAACATAATGATACTAATGATATTATTATTATTATTATTTACCACTACTACTATTATTATTATGTTGTACATCACAATTCCGAAGAATAAAATATAATTATGCTGGTCATATGCGAAACGTTTTATTTGTAAAATAGCCACATGGACAGTTTATACTATCGTACATGTGTATTTAGGGGTAAAATATTACTAATTATCGAATAAACCCTATTAGACACATTAAATAACTATCATACTGAAATTTGGTTACCTGTTGAAACAACTTATACCTGCTATCTGAGTGGCAAATAGTGTAGACCTTGATAAGATACTCGTTGATGTAATGTCTGATCAGGGTCACTGCCTTTTGTTATGGTGTGTTTATCAGAATACTGAGGTTAAATACTATAAACCACTTTCTCAGTCAGATTTTATAAATTGTTCACACCTTTTCAAACATAACCCTAAAGGCAATTGTTTCAAAAACAAACCTGGGATACCAGATGATTCGATTCTACTCTTTACAACACTTGCTCTATCTTTTTAACAAGGTCATTATAGTATCAGCTGATTTGTTTAAACATTGCTGGGTAAGTGTAAAATAGTGTAGATCCTGAACACACAATGCGTAATGTGACATCTGATCTGGGTCTACACTGTTGGCACAGAACTCTCTGTCTATAACCCTAGGATAGTAGTAACAGTCATAATCCCAGGAAAACGACATTTTATCCATATTTGCTAACTACCCAACACAGAAATAACACGAGTCTCTCCAAATAAAAACAGCAACCATTGTAGTTCCAGATCAGCATGTGCATACATTTTTCTCTGATAGATTGTGCAAGCTGTATTCAACATGCAGTATAGACTCTGATCAATATATTTCAGCGGACACACAGACTAACTGGGGTCTGCATTGATCGCATAATTCATAAGGCCCATGTTTTGAAAACAATCAATCATAATTGTTTCTTATTTTACTTGAAGACACCTCAAAGTTCTAGAAACGACCAACAAAACATTTTACTTTCATTTATATTAGCATTAAAACATACATAAATACAAGTTAAATGACAGCACGTTGTTTATTTTCTGGTTCCATTTGTCTACTCTTATTATCATTATCCAGCTGCGGACTAGAAGCCTCAGGCCACTGGTCAAGTTGATAATAGATTAATCTAAACCTCATGCAATAAAAACAAAGTGGTCAAAACATCAAATAAACATCAACATTTGAAAGTGACCATTATGACTATGATGTAGGAATATGGGCAAACAAAGCGCCATCTTTAACTGTGTAACTAAAGAAACACTGATTACTGCAGAATATATCGATTAAGAGTTAAAATCCTGATCAGAATGTGCAGATGCGCAGACTGATCTGGATCTTTAGTGTTTGCATAATACACAATGTACATAATTTCCCTTTTTTCATAATCTGACACACCTGCCCTTTTTCTGAGACAGGTCACGGGGTCCTGCAATTCTTGAGATGATAAGATAAAACTAGAAATAGCAGATGCTACATTCATTTTTATGTAAGTTTTTTTCTTAAGTTTAAATGATTGTTAAACAACGTTCATGCATCAAGGGAAAAGTGATGATGATATTCTTATTTTTCCCAGACAGTAGGCTTTGACATTCCATGCGAATTGTCTCCAACAGAGACAGTTATTATGGACTGTCAAACCTTTTCTTTTCTTTTCTTTTTGTGGGGGTGGGGGAGGGGTAAAAATTTTAACCCAACCTTTTCCACTCTCTGGACTAATTCAGCAGCAATAAACTGGTGATATTCGTTGCATTTTCCCCAGAAAAAGGATTTGACATTTGCATGGAATGTCAAACTATTTCCTTTTTAGGGATGGGGGTAATATTTGATCCCTTAACGTTTATCACTTTCTTGGGTAATTCAGCATGCGGTAAAGTGGTTATTGTCTTAGTTTATCCAGAAAATAGGATTAGACACTTCATGCAAATAGTCTTCATTGGAGACAATTTTCATGCAGTGTCAAATCCTGTTTTGAAAATAAAACATACAGAGGAATTGTTCAGGATAAGTATTTGGTGATTGTATTTTTTTTCTCTCCATAAAACATATGTTGTGGGTACTCATTAGATGAGCCTCACCAAGGTTCTTCAAATGAGTACTCATAACATGTTTTTGCTTCACCGAGGTGCATCAAATTAATACCTACAACATATGTTTTAATGGAGAACTGAAAAAAATTATCCCATATTTATGTTGTCTGCAAAACTTTTACCCAAAGTATTAAGGGCTTAACTGATAAGTACTATGCTAATTCGCGCCACCAATGGGTCCAAAGTTTATGAAATAGGATTGTCTTTATGCTGTGAACAAATAGCCCAAAGCTAAATATGTACCTGTCTTGAAAGATATGTCAGGACTGTTTGTACACCTCTGTCCAGCTGATGGTCTTTGTGAGTTTTGCAGACTGGTTTCAAACTACTACAGGGATGAGAACAGGATTTCAATAAAAAAGAGGAAATCCATACAAAAAAGAGGAAAACCCCATATCCCATTAAAAAGACTTCAGATTTTGACAAATTGGATCAAATCTGATCATTTTTATTTCAACAAATTTCAGTGAAAAAAGAGGAAATCCTCTAAAAAGAGGAAAATTCTCATCCCTGCTACTAAATTATCAAATTACCAATAATAATAAAAACCTCTAAATTTATTTATTTATTTATTTTTTTTTTTTGTTCTAATCATGTACCCTTATACTACTAGATAAAGAAATGACTAGCGTTGTTTGTACTCTAGACCCAGACCAAACTGTGCTCAGGCACAGAATGACCAGGAAGATTGTTTAGCATATACTGATCTTAACAATCAGATCTGTAACACACATTAAGCAAAGAGCATAAGCTTGCTCAGAAAGCGCAATGGGGTCTTGGTCTACAAAGGGCACATACCTGAAGGTTGCTTAAAACACTGTAATATTTGATATTACTCATTTATGCTAAAAAAGGGGCATTGACAAATAGATAAGAACTTTAGACCCAGATCAGACGCCGCATATCATGGTGTCTGGTGAGCACTGATTAAACACACTTGATTGCATTCAGATTAATAGGTTTCTTTAATCTGTGGTGATAGTATTGATGTGAAATAGGTTATCTAGATCACCTTAAAGAGTAGGTATCTTTAATTACTGTACTAACAAATGTCTAAGGATAACCTAACTTCATAACAGAGGTATGAAGACTGCCTTTGAGGTTAAGAAGTGGATGACATAGGCCTTTCCCCTGTATTCATTATCCATATGCTTCTTTCTTTCTTTCTTTCTTTCTTTCTTTCTTTCTTTCTTTCTTTCTTTCTTTCTTTCTTTCTTTCTTCCTCTTTCTTTCTCTTTCTTTGTTTCTTTCTTTCGTTTGTATTGTAACAACAAATGTCTTAGGATAACTTAATAACGGAGGTACGCAACTGTCCTATGATGTTAAGAAGTGGATGACATAGGTCTTTCTCCTGTATTTATTATCCTTAGACTTCTTTCTTTCTTTGTTTCTTTAGTTAATGGTTATCATTGTTTGTTTGTTTGTGTTGAGGTTTTACGGCCCAGTCAACCCAATGGGATTATGTCGAGCGCGGTCAGTTTACCTAACCACACGTTTACTGGGCAGGCTTAGTCCTCTAAGCGGTTAACCAGTATTGTGCACATTCTTTCGCCAGATCATAAAGTAATGTTTTGTTTGTTTTTTTTTTCTTATTCATTTATTCATTTTTTTCAAATTACTTATATTTAATTAAATTTTCCCATTTGTTTTCTCCAGGTGAAATGATCGTTTTTCTTTCATAAATTGTACCGAAATGTCATCAGTAATTAAATACAACCTTAATTAATTAACTCATTTGTTTTCTTAGATTAACTATTGTTCTTCATTTTAAAATCTTACTGAATTACCATTCATTAAATATAACACTTTTTTAATTTATTAATTACTTTTGTTTTCTTTGGTTAAACTATTGAAATTCGTTTAAAAATCATATTGAATTATCTATAACTAAATACAACACTTTTTATTTAATTTGAAATAATAATAATAATAATAATAATAATAATAATAATAATAATAATAATAATAATAATAATAATAATAATAATTGATTTTAATCAATTAATATATATTTTGTTATTATCATTGTTAATTAATTCTTAGGTTAAACTATTGATATTCTTTTGAAAATCATACTGAATAATCTGCTGACATTCAATCATTCATTCATAGTCCAGTGTATATTGGGTCAAGGACGTAAATAATACGTAATTTTATATGTCTTTGATTGGGTCCAAGATTCTTAAGTGCATCCATGAATGAGTTAATCTGAATTGTAGTAATACTGTAGGTGTGTGTGACACTGAGCTGATTACACACCAGCTACACAGGTAAGACGACCGGTCAAAGGGAATTAACCGAAGCCTATCTAAAATGGAATATCGATAATCGAAGTGACAGTTCCTGTAGTACGATAATTCCTGGTAGTGATATATATATATATATATTATGGAAGCGCAAAACCGCATGCATATTTTTTTTTTTTTTTTCATATCTTAGTTCTTGAGAGCTTTCTTTTTGTGAAAGATATTTAACGTAGGTTTTTCAGACGAATTATACTTTTCATACATACTTGCATTTATCTCGTATATATTATTTGAAGATTAAGAAACATCTAATTTTAAACTCAAAGATCTTCTCTGAAAAGAAAAAATGTAAATTTACGCTATGATTTATTAAGATGTTTTTCAAAACACATATGTGATGAGAAAATACTATATATATATATATATATATATATATATATATATATATATATATATATATATATATATATATATATATATATATATATATATATATATATATATATATATATATATATATATATATATATATATATATAAAGGGTGTATATTTTTCTCATAATCGTCACTGAAAATCGAATGAAACTTTGTCAACTTGTTCAATAAAAATGAAAGGTTATTAAAAAAAAAAAAAAAAAAAAAAAAAAAAAAACGAATTAAAATTGAGAGACAATAAAAGAATCAAAGAAAAGCGCTATTTGAACAATCCTTCTTTAGGTCGTATCGGTAGCGCAATTGGATGCTGCAGTGCTAGGCGCCGTCGCCGCATTGATCAGAGCTTGCATGGCGTGGATTTGACCCAAGGCAAAAGCACTTTTTTTACTGATGATTATTTCCCCCTTATGGATAGAAAAAGACGAGAATCGCTAACATAATTTGATAGAGTAAAAATAATCCATGCAACGCAAATAAATAATAATAATTATAATAATAATAAATACTAAGCTCCTAAATATCAAGTGTGCTGCAGCGTCAGTTGGCTTTATAAGCGCTATTTGAAGAACCTTTTCGGGGTTTGTCTCGTTTGCGCAATTGGTAAAGATGCCGGACGCTGCAAGTGCTAGGCGCCGTCGCCGCATTGGTCAGAGCTTGCATGGCGTGGGTTTGACCCAAGGCAAAAACACTTATAAAAGAAAAGCGTGCTATTTTTTGTAGACCTTCTAGTAACCTAATACCTATCGTAATACACCTTGTGTATTGGGGATGATTGAGTGAATAACCTGATTAATTTTTAGGATTTTTTCGGAGTTATGCCCCTTGTAATATAATTATAATGAAATATTGTCAGCAAGATATCTCGAAAACGATTTGAGCTCGGGTCTTGAAAAAAATTACCCGATTAATAAAGTTAAAAAAAAATCAGCTTATTGTGGATGATCAGCAGCTACTTAATTAATAACAAAATAAAAATCTTTTTTTTTTTATTTTATTTCTTGTCATATGAGTTATGCCTTTTGTAACAGAAATATTGTCAGCAAGGTATCTCAAAGACTATTTTGGAGCTACGGCCTTGAAAAGTGTTATGCTAATAGGGAATGATGAGTAAATTGCCTGATAAACTTTGGAAAAAAATCTGAAATTTCGTCGGAAACAAAGCTCACACAAAATCACGAAAATCGGAGACTCGGTTTGATTGAGTCTCTTCATATGTAACACTGTAATTTGCGAGGCTGCATACGCCCCCTAACGCCGGCTGCAGCGGTATTCGATTTTCAAAATAACCAGGATGGGCTCAGTGATCCCAAAGGAAATAAAATATAACCTGCACTAAGATGATGTACAGGGAGACTTTTTACGGCCGCCACACGGCACAACACCAGCTACAGTAGAGTAGAGTAGCAGCAACACCTTCAGCTTCTTCGATGATCCGGAACACAGCATTTCCTACAAGACTGCATGTGCACCGAGCGAATACTCATATCTGACAAGCGGGAATGAGACAAATTTAATTAATCGTTTGGATAATTTTAAGCCACTAACTGAAATGCAAAATTTGCAAGTGTTTTAAATGTTTTTGGAATGATTAAGAGTTGACTGCGAGTATTGTGCAGTTTCTCAGAGCTTGTAAAATCAAGATATGTTTTTAACGTATTTGTCACAAACAATAATATCGAACATATCTCTACATTTTCTGTAAAGCAATTAAAGGTTTTCTTATAGAATATTATGGAAGCGTCCTAGTGCCAGGTGAAAAAAATATTTAAGTTTTACGTAGGAGATAATAATCCAACGTAGGACTTAGTAACTCCTACGTAGGAGATAATAAGTCTTACGTAGGAGATAGTAACTCCTTCGTAGGAGATAATAAGTCCTACGTAGGAGAAACTCCTACGTAGGAAAAAACTCCTACGTAGGAGATAATAAGTCCTACGTAGAAATTATAAGTCCTACGTAGGAGTTAATAACGTAGGAGATAGTATGTAGTTATAAATAATTCAATACGATTTTGAAATGAAGATCAATAGTTTAACCTAAGAAAACAAAACTTATTGATTAATAAAAAATTTAACATATTTAGTGAACGATAAATCAGGATCTCCTCACACACACACACACACACACACACACACACACACACACACACACACACACACACACACACACACACACACACACACACACACACACACACAAGAAGGGGTTTGACATTTCATGGAAAGTGTCTCTGTTGGAAACAATTTGCATGAAATGTCAGATCCTATTTTCTGGGTAAAATAAGACAAATATCACCAATTTATCGTCTGCTGAATTAGCCCAGAGAGTGGTAAAGGTTAAGTGTTAAACTATTTTACCCCAAATATTAGTTTGAAAGTTCATGCAGACTGTCTCTGTTGGAGACAATTTGC
Organism: Anodontia alba; assembly: GCA_964016985.1. Taxonomy (NCBI): domain Eukaryota; kingdom Metazoa; phylum Mollusca; class Bivalvia; order Lucinida; family Lucinidae; genus Anodontia; species Anodontia alba. The sequence goes on along the minus strand of OZ024835.1, from coordinate 40,789,242 downwards.
ATGATCTGTCAAAGCCTACTTTCTGGGAAAATGACGAATATCATCAGTTTGTCCTTGCTGTATAAATGTTGCCTTGCAATCATTTTTCAGTTAACCAATCAAACTTAAGAAACAGATTAAAGAAGTGCCGTGACCTGTCTCAGATATAGGACACTTGTGTCAGATTATGAAAAAGGGAGATTGTGTAATATGCAAACACGAAATACCCAGATCAGACAGCACATCTGCACATTCTGATCAGGATTTTCACTACTTATCAATGTATTCTACAGTAACCAGTGTTTCTTTAGGTACACAATTAAAGATGCCGATTTGTCTGCTCGGATTCTTAGATCATTGCCGTAATGGTCCTTTTCAAAGTTGATGTTCCTTTGATGTTTTGACCACTTTGTTTTTATTGCATGGGTTATAGATCAAACTATAACCTTGTCCAGTGGCCTGAGGCTTCTGGTTCTCAGCTGTATTATGTCAAGTAGATAAATGGATAAATGAAACCAGGAGGTACAGGTCTCTGGAGAAGTTTGTATTTAACCGGTTCACACTTCATGAAAATACTGCCTCTATGTGACTCCGTTGCCTGGCAGCGTTAAAAATGTAGATACAGATATTGGAAATATACAATTGATGTTATTAAACTTGTGTTATGTATGTTTGAACAACCTTTTTAATATGAAACAATGTACTAATAAAAGTAAAAATAGAATGTCTTGTTGATATTTTGTAGAACTTTGAGGTGTCTACAAGTAAAATAAGAAACAATGATGGTTGAGTTTTTTCAAATAAAAATGGACTTTATGAATTATGCGACCACTGTAGACCCAGATTAGTCTGTACGTCCGCTTTATGATCAGAGTCTACACTGCACGCGAATAGAGCTTGCACATTCTATCAGCGAAAAAAATGTATGCACATGCTGATCTGGAACTACAATTGTTGCACATATTATTAAATCCTGTTTTTATTATTGGGAGAGACTCTTGTTATTTCTGTGTTGGGTAGTTAGTAAATATGGATAAAATGTCGTTTCCTTGGTTATTACTGTTACTACCCTATGTTTCTAGACAGAGAGGCCTGTGCTTACAGTGTAGACCCAGATCAGATGTCACGTAACACATTGTGTAATCAGGGTCTACACGGTTCTACACTTAGCCAGCAATGTTTAGACAAATCAGCGGGTACTATAATGCCCTCGTAAAAAATATAGGGCAAGTGTGGTAAAGGGTCGTTTGTTTTTGAAACAAGTACCTTTGCTTTAGGCCAATGTTTGAAAAAGTGTGAACAATTTATTGAATCTGACAGATGGTGGTTAGAGAAGAAAGAGATTTACAGTATTTAACCTAAGTATTCTGATAGACACGCCTTAACAAACAGCAGTCGCGGCCCCTGATCAGACACTACATTACAGAGCATTAAGGTCTGCACACTGTTTGTCACTCAAAGAAAAAAACAAAAAACAAAACAAAAAAAAAACAAAACAAAAAAAAAAAAAAAAAACAGCACGTACGAGTATAAGCCATGTCAACAGGTAGAAACACGGACTTAAAGGGCAAATATAAAGGTTTTAATTCTACTAAATATTTAAGGGCATTTCAGTAAGGAGGTGACTGCCGAAAACCGCATCAAATTATCTTAAACGGTTTCTGAAATATTTCGATTTGAAATTTGATATTTAACAATCAAGAGGATGGAATTCAGGCTGCCTCATTAATATTCATGAGCCTTTTTATGACATCATAAGGGAACAGTAAAATTTTAAACTTTTTTAAATTGCCAATATTTTTTGCTCTTTAATCTGCATCAATTCAGTTTTCATATTGTTTAATTTATTCAGGTCCTTTAAACTAATATACATAAGAATTTAGCTCTTATTTTCCGTTTAAAGTGTTACATTTCAAATTTAAAAATTTCATTTAAATAATTTAAAATCCAGTTACAATGCTTAATAATTAGCCAAAATTGACTTTTTTGGTATTCATTTACATGATATACACCCAAAATTCACTATTATTAAAAAAAAAACTTACGAAAAATTTAATATTAGTCAAGTTTTAAACATTTTAAAATTTAGCTTTAAATTTAAATAACAGATTAAATTTTGAGTTAAATTCTCTATTCATGGGCTTATTTGTGGACAGAGACCAATTTCAATAATGGTTGAGGAGAAAAACTGTGTAGCATATAAGGAAATGCAGAATATTCCTGTTTAAAATTTCAATTTAAAATTTAAGTTCCACTATGACATCACAGAATATTGCATTGTGGGCCTTAATCAATACACAATCCAAGGGAGGTTACTCTAACAGGAAAAAAAGGTAGGTATCGTAAATTAATCACCATAACTTTTGATTGGATTGGAATTTTTTGATGGGGTTTTCAACAAAATAATTCTCTTAAAGCATTCTATTAACACCCTGAAAACCAGGAATATTTTAAATTTCTTTATGTTTGCCCTTTAATCAAATTTCAGTATGATAGAGATTAAAGGTGTTTAATAGTTAGCAATATTATACCCCTATGTACACATGCAGCAAAAACTGTTAAAGCACCACGTAACTCTTAAAAACAAAACATTTTGAACATGACCAACATAATAATTATTCTTCGGAATTCAAATGTACAGTTAAATCACTGTTGCTATTACTAGTTATTTAAATAAATATAAATAAATAAATAAATAAATAATAATCAATTGAATAGATATATTGTATGGAATGAAGTATGATCAACATAAGATCGTTTTTCTCCGCATTGTAATGCGGTTACTATATATAACACCTTTGTAGGAGAAAGTAAGTTCTACGTAGGACTTATTATCTCCTACGTAGATGTTAGTAACTCCTACGTAGGACTTATTATCTCCTACGTAGAAGTTACTAACTCCTACGTAGAACTTATTATCTCCTACGTAGGAGTTACTAACTCCTACGTAGATGTTAGTAACTCCTACGTAGGACTTATTATCTCCTACGTAGGAGTTATTAACTCCTACGTAGGAATTACTATCTCCTACGTAGGACTTATTATCTCTAACGTAGGAGTTAGTAACTCCTACGTAGGACTTACTAACGCCTACGTATGACTTATTATCTTCTACGTAGGAGTTACTATCTCCTACGTAGGACATTATCTCCAACGTAGGAGTTACTTATTATCTCCTTCGTAGGAGTTACTATCTCCTACGTAGGAGTTACTATCTCCTACGTAGGACTTAAATATTTTTTTCACCTGGCACTAGGACGCTTCCATAGAATATTGTATTGGAAGTGTAAAAGTAAAGCATATATATTTCAAATATACCACAAAGGGCCCAATGATCCCAAAGGAAATGAAATATAATCTGCACTATGGTGAAGTATGGGGAGATGTTTACCGCCACCACACGAGACTTACACCAGCTGCAGTGTAACTTATTTATTCATGTTTATTGATCCACTTTATTGATTTCACCATTTTAAATAGATCCACTGCAGCTTAATAACCCGAATAAATAGATTCACTATACTCTTTGATACACATATTCCCTTCTTTCTCCGTAACACTATTCTGACATTAATTTGGTGCATAATATCATAGTGCAGGTTATATTTTATTTCCTTTGGGATCTCTGAGCCCATGCTGGTTATTTGGAAAATCGAATACCTCTTAAGCCGGCGCTAGTGGGCGTATGCAGCCTCGCAATCAAACCGAGTCTCCGATTTTCGTGATTTTGTGTGGTCTTTGTTTCCAAAAGCAAACATTTTAGACTTTAATTTAAAAACTTCAGCTTGACCTTGCGTCTTTAATTGTGATTGAACAGAAAGGAAGTATCATACAGTCTAAGAATGGGGTCTCTTTTAGATTTTCCTTCACCCATTTTATTCATATAGGTCGATACGAATATTGTGTACGATTGCCCAGAAACTGTACAATCTGGACGCCTGAAGCTTTACATATATTATACAACATGACTACCTTTTAGATGTCAGAAACAAAATCTTGTTCGTCTTATTTCCTTCCTGTTTTTAGCTCACCTGAACCAAAGGCTCAAGGTGTGCTATTGTGATCACTCACCGTCCGTCGTCGTCGTCGTCCGTCTGTCCGTCCGTCCGTCCATTCACAATCTTTAAACAACATCTCCTTCTAAATCACTGATTGGAATTTGACCAAACTTCACAGGAATGATCCTTGGTTGGTCCTCTTTCAAAGTTGCTCTAGTGGTTCTGGTCCATTGCATAGCTAGGTCACAGGAGCTAAAAATAGATATTTTAACTAAAAACTTAAAAAATCTTCTTGTCAGAAACCACTATACCGATTTCAATATAGTTTTGCAGAAATGTTCCTTTGGTCATCCTCTACCAAGATTGTTCAAGCCATTTGGATTCGTCAAAAAACATGGCCGCCAGGGGGCGGGGCTTATTTTCCCTATTTATCTATTCAGAAAACTTTAAAAATCTTCTGGTCAGAAACCACCGCACCGATTTCAATATAATTTTGCAGAAATGTTTCTTTGGTGATCCTCTACCAAGATTGTTCAAGGCATTTGGATTTGTCAAAAAACATGGCCGCCAGGGTACGGGGCTTATTTTCCATATATATATATATATATATATATATATATATATATATATATATATAGAAAACTTTAAAAATCTTCTTGTCAGACACCACGGGACCGATTTCCATATTATTTTGCAGAAATGTTCCTTTGGTAATCCTCTACCAAGACTGTTCAAGGCATTTGGATTCGTCAAAAAACATGGCCGCCAGGGGGCGGGGTTTATTTTCCCTATATATCTATATAGAAAATTTAAAAAATCTTCTTGTCAGAAACCACTGGACCGATTTCCATATAATTTTGCAGAAATGTTCTTTTGGTGATCCTCTACCAAGATTGTTCAAGGCATTTGGATTTGTCAAAAAACATGGCCGCCAGGGGGGCGGGGCTTATTTTCCCTATATTTCTTTATAGAAAATTTTAAAAATCTTCTTGTCAGAAACCACTGGACCGATTTCAATATAATTTTGCAGAAATGTTCCTTTGCTGATCCTCTGCCAAGATTATTCAAGCCATTTGGATCTGTCAAAAAACGTGGCCTCCAGGGGGCGGGACTTATTTTCCCTATTTATCTATATAGAAAACTTAAAAAGTCTTCTTGTCAGAAACCACTGGACCGATTGCAATATAATCTGGCAGAAATGTTCCTTTGCTGATCCTCTACCAAGATTGTTCAAGGCATTAGGATTCTTTAAAAAACATGGCCGCCAGGGTGCGGGGCTTATTTTCCCTTGAAAAATCTTCTTGTCAGAAACCATAGGACCGATTTCATTATAACTTGGCAAAAATGTTTCCTTGGTGACCCTCTATTAAGATTGTTCAAGTAATCGTGATTTGTCAAAAAACATGGCTGCTAGGGGATGGGGCTTATTTTCCCTATAGATCTAAATAGAAAACTTTAAAAATCTTCTTGTCAGAAACCACTGGACCGATTTCAATATAACTTGGCAGAAATGTTTCCTTGGTGACCCTTTACCAAATTTGTTCAAGCCGTCATGATTGTCAAAAAACGTGGCTGCTAGGGGGCGGGGCGTATTTTCGCTATATGTCTTTATAGAAAGCTTGTAAAAATTTTGTTGTCAGAAACCACTGGACCGATTTCAATATAACTTGGCAGAAATGTTTCCTTGGTGACCCTATACCAAGATTGTTCAAGCTGTCATGATTTGTCAAAAAACATGGCTGTTAGGGGCGGGACTTATTTTCCCTAAATATCTATATAGAAAACTTTAATGATATTCTTGTCAGAAACCACTGAACTGATTTCAATATAACATTGCAGAAATGTTTCTTATGTAACCCTATATCAAGGTTGTTCAAGCCGCCATAATTCGTCAAAAAACATGGCCGCCAGGGGGCGGGGCTTATTTTCCCTATATATCTTTATAGAAAATTTGAAAAATCTTCTTGTCAGAAACCATAGGATCGATTTCATTATAACTTGGCAAAAATGTTTTCTTGGTGACCCTCTACCAAGATTGTTCAAGTAATCGTGATTTGTCAAAAAACATGGCTGCTAGGGGATGGGGCTTATTTTCCCTATAGATCTAAATAGAAAACTTTAAAAATCTTCTTGTCAGAAACCAATGGACCGATTTCAATATAACTTGGCAGGAATGTTCCTTTGGTTACCCTCTACCAAGTTTGTTCGAGCTGTCATGATATGTCAGAAAACATGGCCGCTAGGGGGCAGGGCTTATTTTCCCTATATATCTATATAAAAAAAACTTTAAAAATCTTCTCGTAAGATACCGTAGGACCGAGTTCAATGTAACTTGGCAGGAATGTTGCTTTGGTGACCCTCTACTAAGATTGTTCAAGCCTTCATGATACGTCCAAAAACATGGGCGGGGCTTATTTTCCGTATATATCTGTATAGAAAACTTTAAAATTCTTCTTGTCAAATACCTCCTGACTGATTTCATTAATGCTTTGGTGACCCTCTACCAAGAACATTCAAGCAATCCTGATTTGTCAAAAAACATGGCTGCTAAGGGGTGGGGCTTATTTTCCCTATAGATCTAAATAGAAAACTTTAAAAATCTTCTCGTCAGAAACCACTGAACCGATTTCAATTTAACTTGACAGGAATGTTCCTTTGGTTACCCTCTACCAAGTTTATTCAAGCTGTCATGATTCGTCAAAAAAAAAAAAAAAAAAAAAAAAAAAAAAAAATGGCCGTTAGGGGGTAGGGCTTAAAACATTTTAAAAATTTTGTTGTCAGAAACCACTGGACCAATTTCAATATAATTTGGCAGAAATGTTCCTTTGGTGACCCTCTTTCAAGATTAAGTCAAGTCCTCATGATGCGTTAAAAAGAAAAAAAAAAAAACATGGTTGCTGGGGTGTGTGGGGGTGGGTGGGGTGGTCCTCAGGTGAGCGATATAGGACCATCATGGTCCTCTTGTTTCTTACTTAAGATGCATTATTTTACGACATTTTAACAAATTGCCGCGTATAAACATGATAAGCATGTTTGTAGTTAAATTCATTGGTACATACCTTCTCTTCTTCCGCAGTTCAAATAAGTAGTATCCGCGCCATGTATTTTGGCCCGATCGAAAGTGAATTATTATACTCATAAGAATGACAATGTTTTCAATGTAAAATAGGTCCCGTATCAATAGCATAATTGGGCGAATGCTGGCTAGAGTATCATGTTCTGGTTATATTTGCTATCTAAATTCAATATTTCCAGATTGATGCAACTCTCCCAGAGAGTTTTGGTAGCGTCAATATAAGGGGGTAGCAGTGCTCCATTCGACCCATATGTGTTGCCCTTGATATTAAATCCTTATATGATTATTAAAAACCAAACGTGTTTGGCTTATTCCTTGTTCTGATTGGAACAAATGTCACCAAATTTAATAGAAATTTACACAGTATAATGATGATGATATACCGTAATGCAAACGTAGTCTTGTGGTGCAATATATCTAGAACTTATAACTCTTAGTACCACGTTCGGGACAAATCTTTTTAAACATTTCGAAGGTGTTTTCCTAAATTTAGCGGAAGTAAATATATAAGGGGGTGGATATGTCGCAAGTCAAATATGTCAGGTGACATGAAATTTCCAAATTTCATACTATTGCTGGAAGAGCTGTGTTTCCTGTTGACTAAACGCTTACACGCTGAATACCATCAAAATGATATTTAGATGAACTAGTAATTTACCAACCCAGTCTGTCTTATCATAACTTTTGATGGCTGTGGACAGACAGGTAAAATGCCATACCTCAGTAATCTTAATTCTTCTGCTTGAGCACATACATAGCTCAATATTCTCATCATTAGTTATGGAATAAAACAGTTTTAATGTAAACAGCTTGAGCACATACATAGCTCATTATGCTCATCATCAGTTATGGAGTAAAACAGATTTACTGTAAACAGCTTCAACTCGGTTTCAGGTCCTCTTTATTTTGTGCATTCTGTTTTCATTGATGTGTTGTTCTGTGTTGTCGTTTTGTGTCATTCTTATCTTATTCGGTTCCTTGGGAGGGCTATGTCCCTTGATTTAGGCCTTCTTTGGGCATCCCCGTACTTATAGTATTTAATATTAAAAGAGAAAACCTTGAAATATAAGGAAGCTGGATTTGTCATTCCTTCACATGGCATAACTCAGCCAGTCTAACATTTCTACCAAGTAACATCAAAATGTATCCAGAGGCATAAGAGGTATTGAGGCACATCGATTTGCGACCAAGTAATAGGGTGATAAATCCTTACAAATCAGGAAGTGAGAGCTGTCATTCCTTTGTGTGACTCAGCTACTTGACTCCGTCTACGTTTCTATCAAGTACTATCAAACATGAAGTAATAGAGCGCACAATGTTTGATGACCAAATAGTCGAAGGGGCGGGTACGAAAAAAAATCAAGAAGAGAGAATGGTCTTTTGTTTACGATAAAAACTACCCACGGCTCAGTCCACATTTTTACCGCATATCATCAATTATATCCACGTGGGCGGGGGGTGGGGTGGTGGGGGGGGGGGGGGGGTAAGACTTCTGAAGTTCATAACGTGTATTGATCAAATAATAGGAAGGGAGATTATCCAAAAATAAGGAAGTGAGAGTTGTCTTCTCTCTTTTCGCTACACACCTTCAGAGAGTCCACATTCTACCAAATATCATTTCCACCATATGTCGTCAGAATATATCAATGAGTTAGGAGTTTGGAAAGCTTAACGTTCAAGGGTTAATTATTAAAAGAAGAGATAATTAAAAAGAGAACAAGTGTTATCATTCATTTACCAGTCTACATTTCTATCAATTAGTATCAAAATATCGGGGTATAGGAGTTAAGGAGCCCACAAAGTAGTGTTTAGACGCAATGTCGGACGGACGGAGAAAACGGACGAATACATTTCAATAGTCTCCTTCTACAAATGTTGGGGAGCAATATTGGATTGCCGTATCAGGAATCAAAGCAAAATATGCTTTATGTCGAGATTTTAGTAACTGTACACTGGCCTAGCCACGTATTTTATAACTGATGCTCTAGGAAGCCTATTTAAATGCGTTATTGTCATAATTGTAAAAGAAGTCTGAATTTACAACAATCCCATCTACATATGACATCAATACATGCCATCCATCACAAAACAGTACTGAACAAAAAAATATTGGTTAAAGAAGATCAGATAATTTTCAGGCAGAATTTACAGAACTCATATGCATGGCCTAATTATTGCCCCTGTACGGTCATTAGAACCTGGCTTTGGACTAAACTACTCAAGTGACTGAGAGGCCATACTCACCGGATGCATGACATATTTTCTAGAACTTCAATTTACTTGGTGGCAAATTAGAACAACTCACGTCACCCGTATTATGAAAGACAATCTAAAGGGAGGGAAAATGCTAATTGAATCCACCGTAGAATATGTATTTTTTTGGATTCCAGTGCTACTGAACAAAGTTGTGCTTGAATAAATTTTAGAAAAATAGAAGTCATTAAAACTGAATAGAAATAAATCAATTTTATAGTAATGTACAACAGCATGTATCACAGTTTTATTTATTTGGTGAGGGGACTGGAATCTTGTACTTAATAATAATTTAGATATAATAATTAAGCCCAAGTGCAGGAAGTACTTTTTTAAATATTAAAGAAGAAAATGGATATATTGATGTTTGGAAGGTTTTAAATGATTTAAAACAGAAATTTATATGGAGAAAATTACTCCCAGATAAAAAAAACAAGCTAGGTTAGATTTTTTTTGTTGTAAGTGAGGACATGTTTGCTTTGATCCATGACATCGCCAGGATATCGAAATGATCATTCAGGTATTACCCTTAAAATTAAAATGCAGGAGAATGCACGTGGGAGAGGGCATTGGAAATTCAACAATGTATTATTAAAACATAAAGATTATGTACAAATTGTTAAAACTAATTCATGATACAATAAGCATATATAAAAGTGATAATAACGATAATAGTAATAATAACATATCTGAAAGAAATGTTCAGTTTACAATAAATGATCAGTTGATTTTGGAGACATTGCTTATTATGATTCGGGGAGAAACAATCAAGTATAGTGCTAGAAAAAAGAAGGAGAGTATGCAAGAAGAAGTTAAATTAGAAGAGGAAATAAAAGATCTTGAAGATAGACTGAATAGTAATATATTAAATATGAGTTTAAATGATATGAATGTCTTAGATGAAAAAAGAAATAGAATGTATGAAATAAGGCAGAAGAAAATGGAGGGTGTTTTATCAAGATCAAGATGTAGGTATGAAGATTTAGGGAAAAACAACTCAGTATTTTTTTAAATTTAGAAAGCAGACATTTTACCAGTAAAGCTATATCTAAGTCAATATCTGAACATGGGGAAGAATTCAAAGATACTCCAGATATATTGAATTACCAGAAAAAATATTATAGTAATTTGTATACAGAAATTGCTAATATTGATGATATGGGGTGGGGGGGGGGGGGGGGGGGGGAAAGAAACAGACAATGAGTATATGAAACTTGAGGGTGAAATTATGTATTCAGAATTATTGCTTGCATTGAAAATTGTAAAAGTCCAGGAAACGACGGTTTTACTTCTGATTTTTTTTTCTGGTAAGATATAGGTGTCTTTATTTTGAGATCTCTTAATTACGCTTATAGAACTGGTTAATTGTCTGTTAATCAAAAGCATGGTATTATTACTTGTATACAAACCAAATAAATCAAGACATCTTTTAAAGAACTGGAGACCAATATAAATTAGCCTCATCAGTCGTAAATCGTATCAAAGTATTTCTAGATGGTACTGTTCACGAGGATCAGAAATGTTTTATTTCTGATAGATTTATTGGTGAAAATATTTGTTTAATTTACGATATTTTGTATGAAACAAAACAACAAAATATACCAGGTTTGCTTACTTGAAATTTAATTTTGGGTAATGTTGGTTGGTACTTGATGTTCTATCTTTGGTCGGGCCCACCGGAGTCTAACTGTTGTTTTTCTTTTGCTCAAGCATTTCAGTTGTTTCGTGCTGTCGAGTCCTTGTCGTTGTTGCATCTCTGTAATTAGTTGATTGTTTTGTGTTCTCGGAGATGTAGCACTGATGAGTTAGGAGGCCTTCATGCGGACTGAACAAATTATGTGTCTAAACCGCGGCAGAAGTAAGGGCGAGGATTGTGGCCACGTAAAATGGATTTAAGCTCCCCCCCACCACCCCACAATGAAATACTTTTCACTGACCGTTCCAAGGCGGTTCTTCTGTCAAGGTTTATTTTTGTTATAGTTCGTCTTTGAATGTGTGTGTCGCTTACATATTTTTGTTTTGGGTTGCCATTTGGCCACTTTGTGGGAAAGTAACTGTCCGTTTGGCTTCCCCTAGTGATGTTTCCAGTAGGGTCTAGTTATTTTGTGCTTGTGTTTCTTTCCCTTTGATGTCTCTGATGGGAGGTGTGGGATAATTGTACCGGTTCCTGATCACTGCCTTCCCTTCTATTTTCTATAGATTTTTAACAAGCATTCGATTCTGTCTCGTGGAAATTCATTTAGAAAACTTTAGATTACTTCAATTTTGGACCCTCTTTATAAAAATAGATTAAACTGTTTCAGAATGGTGTAGAATTATGTAGTCTTCAAAATGTTTTTTTTTATCAGACTTCTTTTATTTACAAAGAGGGTGCAGACAAGGAGACCCCATCTCACCATATTTGTTTATTCTCTGCGCAGAGGTATTAAGTTTAATGCTAAGAAAAGAAAATGCTATTAAAGGTATTGATATAAATAACAATAGGACCATGATGGTCCTATATCGGTCACCTGAGCAAACAGATTTGCATACTTACTATTGAAGTTCACTGCTCTAAGCGTTTTGCATAAAGTTTATAGCCCTGCCCCCTAGTGGCCATGTTTTTAATGCATCATGGCAGTTTGAACTGAATCTTTATAGAGGGTCACCAAAGAAACATTCCTGTCAAGTTATATCGAAATCGGTCCATTGGTTTATGACGACAACATTTTTAAAGCTTTCTATATAGCTATATAGGCAAAATAATCTCCGCTCTCTAGGGGCCATGTTTTTTTTGACGTATCATGACGGCTTGAACAATCTTGGTAGAGGGTCACCAAAGTAACATTTCTGCCAAGTTATATTGAAATCGGTCTCGTGGTTTCTGACAAGAAGATTTATAAACTGTTTTATATAGATATATAGGGAAAATAAGCCCCGCCCCCTAGCGGCCATGTTTTTGACGAATCAAGGCAGCTTGAATAAACTTGGCAGAGGGTTACCAAAGGAACATTCCTGCCGAGTTATATTGAAATCGGTTAAGTGGTTTCTGACAAGAAGATTTTTAAAGTTTTCTATATAGATATATAGGGAACATAAGCCCCACCCCCTAGCAGCCATGTTTTTGACTAATCATGATTGCTTGAACAATCTAGAAGAAGGGTCACCAAAGGAACATTCCTGCCAAGTTATATTGAAATCGGTCTAATGGTTCATGACGAGAAGATTTTTAAAGTTATCTATATAGATATAGAGGGAAAATAAGTTCCGCCCCATAGCGGCCATTTGTTTTTCATGACGGCTTGAATAATCTTGGTAGGGGGTCACCAAAGGAACATTTTTGTCAAGTTATATTGAAATCGGTCCTGTGGTTTCTTACAAGAAGATATTTAAAGTTTTCAATATACAGGGAAAATGAGCCCCGCCCACTGGCGGCCATGTTGTTTGACGAAACAAGATTGCTTGAACAATCTTGGTAGAGGGTCACCAAAGAAACATTTGTTTCAAGTTATATTGAAATCGGTCTCGTGGTTTCTGACAAGAAGATCCTCAAAGTTTTCTATATAGATAATAAGCCCCGCCCCCTGGTGGAAATGTTTTTTGACGAATCATGACGGCTTGAATAATCTTGGTAGAGGGTTACAAAAGGAACATTCCTGTCATATTATATTGAAATCGGTCTCGTGGTTTCTGACAGGAAGATTTTTAAAGTTTTATATATAGATATACATAGGGAAAATAGATATACAGGGAAAATAAGCCCCGCCCCCTAGCGGCCATGTTTTTGACGAATCATGACGGCTTGAACAATCTTAGTAGAGGAAACATTTCTGCAAAGTTATATTGAAATGTGTCCAGTGGTTTCTGACAAGAAGATTTTTAAATTTTTCTATAGAGATATTTAGGGAAAATAAGCTCCGCCCCCTGGCGGCCATATTTTTTGACGAATCACGATGGCTTGAACAATCTTGATAGAGGATCACTAAAGAAACATTTCTGCAAAATTATATTGAAATCGGTCCGGTGGTTTCTGATAAAAAGATTTTTAAACGTTTTCTTTTCTTTTGGTTGCCACGGCAACCAGAATTCTGCATGGATTCCAAATCTTTGAATAATTTTCAGTCAGTATCACCCAAGGATCAATCCTGTGAAATTTGGTTAAAATTGGCTCAGTGGTTTAGGAGGAGATGTTGTTTAAATATTGTGGACGGACAGACGGACGACGACGCCAACGCCGACGACGGAGAGTGATCACAATAGCTCACGTTGAGCCTTCGGCTCAGGTGAGCTAATAAAGTTATTTACTAAGCCAACATGCTGACGATACTCAGATATTTTTAAATGGGGCTGAAATTTCTCTGAAAATAACATTATGCACACTAAAAATTTTTATAAAATGTCGGGCTTGAGAATTAACGAAGACAATACAAAGGCTATATGGATAGGTTCAATGCCAAGATCGGATTTAAAGTTATGCCATGATTATAATCTTCATTGGGAACAAGGTTCTATAAAAATACTAGGTGTTACTTTTACCCCTGAAGTTTTTAATATCTGGGATTTAAACTCACAAGAAGTAATAACTAAAATGGAAAAAAAAGTATTACAGTCTTGGTCAAAATAAAATTAACTCTTTCAGGTAAGATTACAGGGATAAAATCGTTAGCTCTTTCGAAATTTATTAATCTTTTTACTGGTCTACCTAATCCGCCTGAACAAATTGCTCAACAGCTGGATAAGCTTTCTTACAAGTTTCTCTGGAACTCCGGCCCTTATAGGATACGCTAAAATATTATGATGCAAGATAAGGAGAATGGTTAATACGAGACAAGTAAATTTATTCAGTCGCTTAAGGCAACATGGTTGCGTCGAATTTTATTAAGTTCCAATGAGTCTTCATGGTATACACTTTCACATATGGATTTAAGGAAACTAGTTTCGTGTGGGGATGGATACGCTATACATTGTGCCTTAACCCCTTTTGGATTGATGTAGTGAATAGTTAGAAAATTTTTCTCAAGTATAACACTATTGAAGACGTTTTGAATGCACCATAATCATGGTGAGAAAATTTTCATAAAACAATGGTAGGAAAAGGGTATAAAAATATAATTAATCTAATAAATGAAAATGGCACATTTTACGGTTTTGATGAATTCAAAATTGTTTTTATACGCCCGTTTGAAAAACGGCACGTATTATGTTACGGGAAATGGCGTCCGTCCATTCGTAAACTTTTTCGTTTCCGGCTAACTCCTCCTACAGTTTACACCCGATCAAGCTGAAACTTGGTATATAGTCAGACCATGATGTGGAGCAGCGCATACTATTTCGGGGTTATAGTCCACCAAATGTTTGCAGAGTTATGCCCCTTTGAAAATTTCTGTAAACTTTTCATTTCCGGTTAACTCCTCCAACATTTTAGATCCGATCAAGCTGAAACTTCATTTATACTATGTGGAGCAGGGCATATTGTTTCGAGGTTGCAGTCCACCAAATATTAGCAGAGTTATGGCCCTTTAAAAAATTCTGTAAACTTTTCGTTTCCGGCTAACTCCTATAGTTTACGGCTAAATCCTCCTACAGTTTACATCCGATCAAGCTGAAACTTGATTTGTAGTTAGACCATGATGTGGAGCAGCGCATATTGTTTCAAAGTTACAGTCCACCAAATATTAGCAGAGTTATACCCCTTTGAAAATTTCTATTAATTTTTCGTTTCTGACTAAATCCTCTTACAGTTTACATTCGATCAAGCTGAAACTTCATAAATAGTTACATGATGATGTGGAGCAGTGCATATTATTTCAAGGCTATAGTGCACCAAATATTGACAGAGTGATTCCCCTTTAAAATTTCTGTAAACTTTTCGTTTCCGGCTAACTCCTTCTACAGTTTACATCCGATCAAGCTGAAACTTGATTTGTAGTTAGACCATTATGTGGAGCAGCGCATATTATTTCAAGGTTACAGTCCACCAAATATTAGCAAATTTCTATTAATTTTTTTTTGTTTCCGGCTAAATCCTCCTACAGTTTACATCCGATCAAGTGAAAGTTCACAAATAGTTACACAATGATGTGGAGCAGCGCATATTATTTCGAGGTACAGCGCACCAAATATTGGCAGAGTTATGCCTCTTTGAAAGTTCTCGCCGCATATCGTTTAGAGTTGCAAATTGTGTGCAATAGTGTGCAAATTTTATTTTATAATAGGTATATTTTTTGTAAATAACTAAAGTTATGGCCATATGGGAAAGTTATATATTTATTTTTAGCATCTTCTTTTATTAGATTTGCAAGGAAATGTTGCCATTATTAAATCTTTATAAATACATTTATTAAAGGATATAGAATTAAGAAGCTTGACTAATATACTTATAAACATAATTCTTTTTGGATTTTTTTAATACTCTTCTGAGTTGGCTCCCTTGAAGAACAAAAATAAAATCAGTATAAAACAAGTTAAAGGTTTACAAAAAAAAAAAAATTCTTGCAGCATTTTTTTTTTTTTTTTTTTTTTTTTTTTTTGTTTGTTTATTTTTGTTTTGTTATTTATGGTCCGATATTGAAGTATAGGAAAAACAAATCAGCCAAAGGCTCATATGCGCTTATAATATAGCCATGCGTCTGTCGTGTGTCCTCCGTCCGTAAGCACTTCTCCTTAGATGCAGCCAACTTCTCCCTATTTTCCCAGGAGGAAGAAGTCACTTCTGCCTTAATTTCTGGGTCAGCTTGGACCCTTAGGTTACAGTTCACAAATATCAGCAGAGCTATGCCCCAATGAATTTTATTTATTTATTTTTTTTTTTTGTAATTCCACTTACAGTTTATATCCGGAGCACTGAATTATATAAGAGCCAGTTTATGTGCTACATCTTATTTGCCACGGGCGTATAATGCCCCGCTTGGCGGAGCTCTTGTTAATATACGCGGTACCGTTTTAGATTTTCAAGGGTTATTAAATAGAATACCTAATGTTTGGAGAAACTTACTTAGAAATAATGTTCAAACTTGTATTAAGATGAAATATAATATAACATATCCAAATCAAGTTAAACTATTACTCAAAGATAGAAAAGGCTGTAGAAAAAATTATGAAATTGGATGGCAAAGAGATTTAGGAAAGATTTCGAAAGAGGCAGTAAGGCCCTTAACGATATTAATGAAGTCAAATTAAAAATAAAAGTAAGAGAAAAGTCCAGGGAGTGCCACAATCACAAACCGCAGCCCTTCCCATACACCAAGAGGAAGAGGAAACCGACAAATCCAAACAAGCACAAATCGAACAAACGTACGAAAAGCACTAAGATTAGCTCTCTCTTCCCCAAGCGAGGTAATCGCAATACTAAAAGGACTGAAAAACACAAAAACAAAATGACACACGGAAAGACATACAACAAATCGCCTCGTAGAATAAACCACAAAGCAACAAAGAGTAAGACTAACACCGGGAAAGTTTTTAGATTTAAATTTATTGAGAACATCATTGGAATTTTTAATTGACCAAAAATAGTTAATTCCGTCCCTTTCGTAAACAGTATCATAGTACCTAATCCAATGTTTTTAACAGCAGTAAGGCATGAACAAAACAGTAGTCGTACATGAACTAGAATTAGCAATGAAACGTGCTTTATAAGGTCGTTTATGAAGTTTCGGTAACCAATATAACGTAGGAAGTCTTGCTTTTCTTTAATACTCACTGCAAACATAGCTGTAATATCGATAGAATAGGTATTAACAATAGATCTCTCGTCAGTAGAAATCCGTTCATATGTTTTGGTACTACCAAGTTCTTGAATTAGAGTATTGATATAATAAAGTCGTCACACAACAACAAGCTTAATCAGCTGGAGCCAAAACATACTTCCTATGAAATTCTTGGGATACCTTGTTTCAAATATCGAAAAGATAATTTAGGCTTAGGAAGGAGAAGATCAAGGTTATTAGAGTAAAATAACACACGTTCATCAATGATCTTAAAATTTTTAATTTCCAATTATTTAAAGCATTAGACTCAACATGCTTTCGTTAACACCAACGCGTACAATAATCAATTAAAGCACTGGCAATTGTTTCCCGACATTTATTGAAATCAATGTGGGCTGGGAATCTATATTTAGGTCCTTTTGAAATGACTGAACGGATTCGTGAATCAGTTATAATCTTCAAGTTACCAGTGACAATATGACCCGCTGGTTGATAACAAAATATAGAATCTTTACAATCTCAAGAATCAGGAGAACTAGTTTCAATATCAAGATCAGAAACTAATTTATTGAAATTAAGTATAGTATTACGGATAGGTTTGTTATATTTATAACAAATAATAGGAGATTCCGTGTTTTCGAAATATGAAGGTATAGCTGATATAACATTATTATCTCGAAATATGCTAGGTAACTCTATGAATTCAATACATTTATTAATGAATGGAATTTTGTGTCTAATGTGGTTAATTTTAGAGTCAATGTAAGGACGAACAGCATGTTGAGTATAACATCTAGTAAGGAGAACTGCTTCATACAAATCATGTTTTCTATCATAAAATTCATTCGCCTCATCATCTAACTTACGTAATGAAGAAATAGACAGTGAAGCTAGTTTAGAAAGCATTTTATGACGTCCAGAATTTAAGAGAACATTTAAATAAAAAAGAGACAAAACAGTTTTATGTTTTCGTTTAAAATTACCATTTTTGCGCTTACCATGGGATCATTTATTACGTTTTTAATATCTAAAATGGAAAAAACATCGAAATCCGGCATTTTAAAAATATTTCCTTCATGTTAAATATTATCATTAAATCCAAGTGGAAAAGGGGTTTGTAAACGTTTAATCCATTTAAGTTCAAGTTCATGTCTTAAAATATTTTTGAATCTTTCGGTAGAATTCGACTTGTATATAATGTTTTCAACAGGTTGAACCAAAACTTTACTAGATGATCATGAATAACCAGCTCTCCGGAAATGTTGATAAAGAAACGTATCAACTTTTCTTTGCTTTTTTGATTTTAAACAAATGTTCCTTAAACCTTGTTTTAAGGGCCCGTTAGGTCTGTCCAACATACTGCATTCCTCAGTCTCCTTCGCTGCAACTGAGAACATATATAACATCCTCTGATTTTCAGTCTAAATCAGAGTTGTTTACAACTGAAAATTGTCTATAAAAGACTTTCAGTTCAAATACTCAGTTCTTACTACAAACTCATTTTTAGATAAAATAAATAAAATTGATCATAATACGTGTTCCTTTTGTGAACAAGATCATGAAACAATTAAACATTTGTTTGTTGACTGTCCTAAAGAGAAAGGGTTCGAAGGAGGTTGAAAACACCCAAAACACAAGGCATACCTTAGTGATACCAGCTCAGTATCCAGTAAGGCGGCATATTCAGATATACGCAAGATCTGTATAGATTTTAGGAAAACATTCGACATGGTCGACCATTCGTACTTAATACGTAAACTATCAAGCTAAAACTAAGTACCTTAAGTGTAAACTGGCTTACGTCGTATCTTGACGCTCACTTACATTAGGAATGATCATGGACTGTCGAATTTTCCCAAACACTGGCTCAGGGCTCGACCACCATTATTTTCACATTTTATCAATGAACTGCTTTTGTCAATCAAACATTGCACAGCAGATTCCTTTGCAGATGATAGCACCCTCCGAGCATCAGGCAACAACAAAGCCGATGTTGAATCTAAACTCCAATCTGATGGCACCAATACTAGTGCATGAGGCAAACGTAATAAACTGCCTATAAATTATGATAAATCTTCTCTCATGGCTGCTGGCTGCAGACAAAAAGCTTCATAATATTAAAATTTTAGATATTCGAATTGACGATTGTCAAATAATGAATGTGAAATCACAAAAACTTTTAGGAATTATTATGGACAAGAATCTAAACTGAACGACTGTCGATTATCTATGTGCTGCGATTTCTTCGCGAATTTCGCTCTTAAAACAACTAGCCGCCTATGTACTAGAAAATATTCAGAAGTTTTTTTTCTATCAAAGGTACATCCTTCCCCTCATAGACTGTGGCTCGAATGCCTGGGGAACAACATCTTATATAAATACTGAACGGCTAAATAAACCACAAAAAGCGTGCAGTCCGCATAATCTTGAAAGTCTAGGCTGGATGCCGGTAAATAATAGACTGAAGTATTCACTTATAAAGCGCTAAATGACCAAACTCTTGCATACTTAAACCATCCGCGTAATCATGTAGCAGAACAATAAGATCATCTGAAACCCACAATTTGACTGTTGCTCAATCCAGCACTTGTATGACGGGCTGTTTTATTGTTCGGCTTCAAAACTCTGGACCTCCCTACCTGATTCAGCCAGAAATGTTTTTAAAAGGACTGCGAAAGACCATCTCAATTCCTTAAAAAATATTGTGCTTATGTTGCGATTATAATTTTAAGTTTTATGCACCTCTGATTATTACATTTTATTTTATTGCTAGCGGTGAAATCAGTGTATATCTGGTAAAAATAAAAGTGGTATCAATCGAGTGATTGATACCACTTTCATTTTCACCAGATATACACTGATTTCACAGCTAGTATCATTTCACTAGTGACTGATACGATTTATATTTTCAATCCTCGCTTTGGACGACTTCGGTTTTCTTCACTGTTTCAGACGTTGATGTTACCTCCACTTCAGATTTTTGAACTCTAACTTCTTTGTTTCTGAACTAAACTATCAAGTGTTGGTATGCATTTTCTTAGTTAGCATGTAAGGAACATTTTGGTATCAAGATTAGTTTGATTTGCCGAACCTTTTGTTTTTGTCTCTCCAGCACTCTACATGTTAAACACTGAACGCCGACGCCATCAAGTTCATGTTTTGTTTGGTGACGTTAGTTGTGACGTCAGAAACGCATATTGGCGTGTAAACAATAAAATAAAAAGTAAATTTACTCTTTTTCAGTGAATACCATAAAATTTTCATCTTGTGTAATGAAAATCTTGTGTGATTTCATTACACTCGATTACAATATTTATGGTATTCACACCAAAAGAGTAAATAACCTCTATTTATCAATATTTTAGCATACATTTCGGATTTTTTTCTCTTCTGCATTTGTGGTAGTAAAACGATGTAAGTCTGTGACAGACAAAGAGATGTTCTGCTATGAGTCGTAAACATATCTATATAAATCTTTCAAATCTATGTTAAATGTACACGTGAATATGTTATGATCTGTTGTATTTTATGTTCTAGAGGGCCGCATGTAGACTGGCATTTTAGCTAAATGTGTAACCCTCTTGAAATATAGTACAAATAAAGGAATAAGTAAATAAATAAATAAATTCATTATTAATTAATTAATTACCAACAACATACGTTTTGTGAAGACAATAACAACAACAACAACAACAACAACAACAACAATAATAATAATAAAAATAATAATAATAATAATAATAAACCTTTATCTTGATATACCTCTTGTTTAAAGCTATGTAATCAATGACATTTTCACCATCTAATGTCAGAAATGAATTAGAAATCAGCCTATGAGCACTGCTTTAAAGTTTTATTTTGATCTTTTCAACAAATCTACTATATTATCCTGAACGAAGAAGTTACACCATGCTCGTTTAAGTCTATGCAACATTTTGTCGGTCGTGGGAGAGTTTGGAATTTAACGCTATTCCCAGTACTCACATGTTAGCGCACATATGATCGGAAGGCCAGCGTGAGTTGGAGAGGAAACTGGAGAACCATAGAGAACCACAGGCGCCATATAAAGATATGATAAAAACCTAACTTTGCACTTTGATAACAATTCCCAATGTATGAGTTCAGAAGTCAAGAATGAAAGCAGAAAATCTTCCTAAGCCGAAGGGCTGCAATTGTCATCTTTAGTAGAGCATCTGGTTCAATGGCAAACCAGTATCTCCTGAATGAGTTAGCTAAAAGACTAAACAATCGATATATGATCGAGGCTATACTCCATGCAGATTGATATTAATATGACTGGCTTCAAAGCACAATATCGTGGATGGAATCAGCGTAGTTTTACTAATAAACCTCTTGGGACCAACAGGATTGGCTTAAGGCTCTGCTATAACTATTCTTAGTTGTTTCATTAGCTGTTTACTTGTCACAAGAACTTACGATATCTTAAGCTTTAATTATGAACACAACTGAATACTTTTTGTTGTTGTTATCCCCAGACCGATAGGTCCGTCCGTAGACGCATCCTTGTGCGCTCCATATCTTTGATACCCTTAGACATATTTCGATAATATTTGGTAGGAATGTAGAGGAGGACCAGTAGGCGTGTCGCGTGCAAGAGAGACAACTCTGACTGTCTTCGTTATGTAATCTCCCCTGAAGCCGAAATTTTGTGCAGGCCATAACTTCCATACTGTTTGAGATAATTTGATAATATTTGGTAGGGATGAAGAGGAGGACTAGTAAGTGTGTCGCGTGCAAGAAAGACAACTCTCACTTTATTTATTATTTAGTTATCTCCCCTGAAGCAGACTCATCCTTGTGCGCTCCATAACTTTGATACCCGTAGAATATTCTGGTAATATTTGGTAGTAATGAAGAGGAGGACCAGTAAGCGTGTCGCGTACAAGACAGACAACTCTCACTGTCTTCGTTATGTAGGTATCTCCCCTGAAGCCGAAATCTTGTGCAGGCCATAAGTCCCATACTGTTTGAGATAATTTGATAATATTTGGTAGGGATAAAAAGGAGGACTAGTAAATGTGTCGCGTGAAAAAGAGACAACTCTTACTTCATTCGTTATTTAGTTATCTCCTCTGAATCAGAAATTGTAGACTCATCCTTGTGCGCTCTATAACTTTGATACCCTTAGCCATATTTTGGTAATATTTAGTAGGAATGAAAAAGAGTCGCATGCAAGAAAGACAACTTTCAAGTCTTCGTTATGTAGTTACCTCCCCTGAAGCCGAAATCTTGTGCATGCCACAACTCCCATACTGTTTGAGATAATTTGATTATATTTAGTAGGGATGAAGAGGAGGGCCAGTAGGCGTGTCGCGTGCAAGATGGACAACTCTCACTTTATTTGTTATGAAATTGTACTCATCCTTGTGCATTCCATAACTTTGATACCCTTAGACATATTTTGGTAATATTTGGTAGGAATGAAGAGACGGACCAGTAGGCGTGTCGCATGCAAAAGAGACAACTCTCATTGTCTTCGTTAATTAGTTATCTCCCCTGAAGCCGAAATCTTGTGCAGGCAATAATTCCGATACTGTTTGTGGTAATATGATAATATTTGATAGAAATGAAGAAGAGGACCAGTAGGCGTGTCATGATTAGGAGAGACAACTCTCACTTTCTTCGTTATGTAGTTATCTTCCCTGAAACCAAAATCTTGTGCGCTCCATAACTTTGATACCCTTAGACATATTTTGATAATGTTTGGTAGAAACGAAGAGGACCAGTAGGCGTGTCTCGTGCAAGAGAGACAACTCTTACTTTCTTCGTTATGCAGTTATCTCCCCTGAAGCCAAAATCTCCCATACTGTTTGAGATAATATGATAATATATGGTAAAAATGAAGAGGAGGACCTGTAGGCATGTCAAATGCATGAGAGACAACTCTCACTTTCTTCTTCGTTATGTAGTTATCTCCCCTGAAGACAAAATCTTGTGCGCTCCAGAACTTTGATACCCTTAGACATATTTTGATAATGTTTGGTAGAGGCATTGGTAACGACCAGTATGTGTGTCACATGCAAGAGAGACAACCTCTGCTGTGGTTGTTTTCCAGTTACCTCCCCTGAATTAATTTCTAAGCCACATTCTTGAGTATGTGGTTTGAAATATTTTGTTAATATTTGGTAGAGGCATAGATAAGGACCAGCAGGCATGTCGTGTTCAAGCGTACTCTCACTTTCTCCATTATGTACTTATCTCCCCTGATGCTGAAATCTTGTGCAGGCCATAACTCCCATACTGTTTGAGATAACTTGATAATTTTTGGTAGGGACATATATCAGGTCAAGAAGGTGTGTAGCATGCAAGAAGGACAACTTTTACTCTGTTGATTTTTTACCCCAATAAACATACAGCAAGTTCCTTTACCTTTACAAAGCATTTACTTTTGCTATTATTTCTGAATATGTACACTCACAAATTCAAAGTATTTGCAAAAATTGTGTATCCTGTACAAATTATCACATCAGAAATAACTATTAGATGATTTTGATAAAAATTAAGAAAATAAATAAAAGAACATGCAAAAATAAAATCATTAACAGTACATCTATTATTGTTTTCACTTATTATTTTGGTCACATTTCATACTATCTTTGCATCGTTTTACTTTGCCCTGTTTCATTATCTCCATGATATCAACTGATATACACTAAATTTGGAAATGGTGGTTTGGTCGGAGGATTTGCCATCTCCTCCGATGTCTATTTTGTTTTTAAATATGGAAATACTATATAATCTTTAGTTCTTTTCTTACTGGAGGAAGTTCGTCACATTGTGTGAAACATCGCTATTTCTTCTAAGTAGTGATGTTAAGATAGATGGAAGTGGAATTATTGGAAGTAACACTGTCAAAACGTTTTCCTCCCTTTTGAAATGGACCAACCCTAAGTGAAAAGAATTTGCTTCTCTTGGGAGCAAGAGGAAAACATTTGCTTTGCTTGGGAGTAAATTATTTCCTATTAGACAATACCCCTTTTTGGAAGGGATTCGAGTGCGGTAAAGCAAACTGGAAGTCACAAAGGGCAGAGAGAGAGAGAGAGAGAGAGACAGAGAGACAGAGAGAGAGAGAGAGAGAGAGAGAGAGAGAGAAAACACACACTTATTCAGTCCCTTAAAAATAGGTAAGATACTCTAAAATGTGTTTCCGTCGCATGTACATCTTAACCTTTCGTGCTGTAGGCTGAATTATATGTTTGGTGGAATCGAGTGGGTAGTTTTTTATGAAGGCCAAATGATGCACAAACCACAACCCATAGCCCTGCAAAGGCATCGAAAGTAGAAATAAGGAATGTGACACAAACAACAGACAACTACGAAACAAATATATTCTAGAAAAAAATGACCATTGAGAGCAAAAGCATTTACCCTAACAAAACTGAAACACCTAAAGTGTCAAGTTTTCTGTGCCAGACTCGCAAGTAATAAGGCCTCATCAGTGACCTCATATAAACTAAAAAAAAAACTCTTGGAATTGGCTCAATGATCACAAAGAGAATATAAACTACACTATGGTGAGCTACGAGGAGACGTTCTACGGCCACCACATGGCACTAACACCGGATGTATTGAAGTTAAATAGATTCTAAAAGGAATGACCCTTGATAGCAGTGAACACGCCCTCAAAATGAAAGCCAGTTAAAGTGTCAACTAAGAAAGGGTAAGATTAGCTAGTTTCGACCAATTAGACAGTGAGCCTCATATAAACTTTCAAAAATCCCGGAATGGGCCTAATGATCACAAAGGACCAGAAAATATATACTGCATTATAGTGAAGTACTGGGAGACGTTTTACGGCCGCCACACGGGCACAAACACCAGATGTAGTAAATATGAATAGATTCTCGGTGAAGGAAGAAGACGCAATAATCCAGCTGTTTTGTGAGTCATGCAGCTCGCGTTGGGATGTTTGCTGCCTGCTCTTCACCCATTTTACTTCAAACATTCAAAGTTTAATACCACAGACGTTACAGAAATATTAGTGCGTCCTTCAGACTTAATTTTGTATGTTAATGCGTTGACCAAACCAATGTTTTCTGCATTAGACTTTCGCAAGAAATGCAAAAGACGCGAAAGTTTCCTTCCAGTAACAGCTTTAGCTTAAATTTGGCTTATACATACGGCGCGATCTAATCGACTTTTGTCAAAAATAAAAGTTGCTCTTGACAACAAAACAATGCTTTACAGTATTCTGTGCTGCAAAGAAATTGTTTTCAGTGTTATGGATTTTGTTTCAAATGCGAAGCAGCACAGTCTCTGTTTTGTTGCATCCAAAGAATCTATGCTGATGATTAAACCCAGATGGTGCATGAGTAAATAACAAGCAAATGCGACAAATTTTGGTTCCCCGTCTTGAGACAACTCTTGAGAGCCTGCAAAGATTCATTATAACCATACGGATAAACTGTTGAAGAAGACACACGTAAATCAGTCACTTAAAAGCTCTAGAAGTTGCGCACACAAGTTATACAACCCATACGCAAGCAACGGAAAAAGACTTGGTCCAACATCAGGAAAAAAGTAAAAACATAGTCAAGTCGTACGATTAGCCAACGATTTGATTTGGTCAATTCGTACTCATTTGGTCAATTCGTCCTCATTAGTCGGTCAACTCGTACCTATTTTGGTCAACTCTTACTCATGGATTCGTTCTCACTCTGGTTTGTAAATTATATATACTGAACGCAAAAAGACACGCAAACGGATGCATAAACCCGACAAAACCCAGAATACCCGACAAAACAAGTAAGGTATTTTTTTAGGTTTTTCGTGTATTCAGGTTTAGCTTTTTCATATATACAGCTCTGTAGCCTGGTATTCTGTAAGTCTGTATTAGAAAACTCACTCATTTGATTCTTTCTAAATCTTAGTTAACAATTCTTGGAATGAGGGAGTTGTCAAACCATATTAATATGAAGTGTGACCATTATGCGCGCGCAGAAACGCATTGCAACGTCAACCAATTGAGCCAATAATGGCCCTACTGCCATACTCAGGTATAGCAATCCACTCTGCTGACATATTCTCACTTGATGACGACTTCTAGAATGTCCTATACATGCTCAATAAGCGACATATTTGGGGCTTCTAGCTGGCCAAGGAAGAGTTGGAATGATTTGGTTGTACAGAAAGTATTGTGATAACGCGCGCGCACGTGCATTGTTCTGTTGGAATCTCAGATTGTACCTCCTAACAAGTGGTACCAAATGAGGGCAACAACACTTCATCAACGTATCTTTGGGCATTCAAGTTTCGTCAACAATTACCAAATCCGACCTATGATTCCAGATCAGTGTCATTACCAAAGAAACTAAAATCATTCCGATCGGAAATCCAAAATGGCCGCCATGGCCATTTTTCGCTCCTTTTTCTGAACTGAAAGGCCAATTGACTTGAAATTTAGTAGGAAGCAATGGGGTGACCAGAAATAGCTAAAATTGTTCAGATCGGAAATCTAAGATGGCTGCTGTGGGAGTCATCTTGAAAATATATTTTCCTGAACCAGAAGGCCAACTGACTTGAGTAAATGTCAAAAAGATTGAAACTTAGTAGGAAGCATCAGGATGACTTACTACACTGCCGCTAGTGTTGGTGCCGTGTGGCGGCCATAGAACGTCTCCCCGTACTTCACTATAGTGCAGATTATATGTCATTTCCTTTGGGATCATTGGGCCCATTGCGGTATGTTTAAAAATGTAATTCTGCTCATGTATATGCTAGAGGGCGTTAGCCGTGTTGCAAACTTCATTACTGTGTGTGTGTGTGTGTGTGTGTGTGTGTGTGTGTGTGTGTGTGTGGTGTGTGTGTGTGTGTGTGTGTGTGTGTGTGTGTGTGTGTGTGTGAGGGGGCGGGGGTGGTGGTCTCAATTAAACTGAGACTCCCATTTTCTAATCTGTAGTGTGTTCTTTGTTTCCAAAGGCAATCTTTTTTGACGTTTGTTTACTACACTGCAGCTGGTGTTAGTGCCGTGTGGTGGCCGTAGAACGTCTCCCCGTACTTCACCATAGTGAAGATTGTATTTCATTTCCTTTTGGATCATTGAGCCCATTGCAGTATCTTAGAAAATGGAATTCTGCTCATGTATACGCTAGAGGTCGTAAGCAGTGTTGCAAATTTCATTATTGCTTGTCTCAATAAAACCGAGACTCAATTTGTAATCTGTAGTGTGTTCTTTATTTCCAAAGGCAATCTTTTTTTAAGTTTATTGTAAATCACAATACCTAAAATCATTCAGGTCGGAAATCCAAGATGGCCGCTATAGCTACCCATTTGAAAATCTATTTTTCATTTCTTCTCCTACAGCAAAAGTCCAGTTGACTTGAACCTTGGTAGGAAGCGTCGGGGTG
Source organism: Anodontia alba (assembly GCA_964016985.1). Classification (NCBI taxonomy): domain Eukaryota; kingdom Metazoa; phylum Mollusca; class Bivalvia; order Lucinida; family Lucinidae; genus Anodontia; species Anodontia alba. Next base: position 40,761,881 of record OZ024835.1, on the reverse strand, counting down.
ACTTGTACATCAAAAATAGCTTAAAAAGTTTCGATCGAAATCTAACATGGCCGCCATGGCCGCCATCTTAAAAATCTAATTTTCGCTTTTCCTGAACTGAAAAACTTGAAACTTGGTAGGAAGCATCAGGTTGACTTGTAGATAAAAATTGGCTATGATCGCTCCGATCAGAAATCCAAGGTGGCCGCCATGGTCACTATCTTGGAAATGTATTTTGCGCTTCTTCTCCTGCACCGAAAGGCCAACTGACTCGAAACTTTGTAGAAAGACTTGTAGATCAAACATAGCTAAAATCAGTCCGATCGAAAATCCAAGATGGCCGCAATGGCTGCTATCTTAGAAATCTATTTTGCGCGTCTTCTGAACCGAAAACAGAAAAACCAATTTACTCGAAACGTTTAGGCAGTATCTGGTTGACTTGTAGATTAAAAAAAGCTAAATTTGTTCTGATCGGAAATCCAATATGGTCGCCACAGTCGCCATCTTGAAAATCTATTTTGAACTTCTTCTGAATAGAAAGGCCAACTGACTCGAAACTTGATAGGTGTGTAAATTCTTTAGTGTGGTATTTCAAGGAAGGATAGTACTCTGTATCAGCCAAAAAAGTCAATTGACTGAAATAATACGACACAGGTACAAAACCAATGGTGAATGGTATTTTATTTTATTATAATAATTTATTTGTTGGTTTTCAGAGCTAATTCCGAAATGGCAGGTTGCATATTGAAACTGGCAAATGAAAACCTTCAAATTATTACTTGCACAGGACAAGAGGGCCAAGATGGCCCTGTATCGTTCTCCTGATTACAAGCCAAGTTTCGAGTCAAGTGGCTTTTCGGTTTAAGAGAATAAGTTCTTTGTTTCCAATCCATTTTTACTTATATTTTAATATAGGTTTTTAAGATGGCGGCCATCTTGGATTCCAATCAGAATAATTTCAGCTACTTTTGATCTACAAAACACCTCGATACTTCCAATGAAGTTTTGGCCTTTTGGTTCAGGATAAAAAAGTTCAAAATAGATTTTCAACATGGCTGCTAAGGTGACCAGCTTGGATTTCCGATCAGAATGATTTTAGCTATTTTTGATCTACAGGTCACCCCGATACTTCCTATCAAGTTTCGAGTCAATTGGCCTTTCTATTCAGAAGAAGTTTATAATAGAAATTCAAGATGGCGACTGTGGCGACCATATTGGATTTCCGATCAGAACAAATTTAGCTAATTTTAGCTATGTTTGATCTTCAAGTCACCCTGATGCTTTCTACAAAGTTTCGAGTCAGTTGGCCTTTCGGTGCTGGAGAAGGAGCGCAAAATAGATTTCCAAGATAGCGGCCATGGCGGCCACCTTGGATTTCTGATCGGAGCGATTATAGCCAATTTTTATCTACGTCACCCTGATGCTTCCTACCAAGTTTCAAGTCTTTCAGTTCAGGAAAAGCGAAAATTAGATTTTTAAGATGGCGGCCATGTTAGATTTTGATCGAAGCTTTTTAAGTTATTTTCGATCTACAAGTCACCCGACGCTTCCTACCAAGGTTCATGTCAACTGGCGTTTTGGTGTTGGGGAAGAAATGAAAAATAGATTTTTAAATTGGCGGCCATGGCGGCCATCTTGGATTTCCGATCTAAATGATTTTAGGTATTGTGATTAACAATAAACTTCAGAAAAGACTGCCTTTGGAAATAAAGAACACACTACAGATTAGAAAATGAATCTCGGATTTATTGAGACAAGCAGTAATGAAGTTTGCAAGTCTAGCTTACGCCCTCTAGCATATACATGAGCAGAATTCCATTTTCAAAGATACTGCAATGGGCTCAATGATCCAAAAGGAAATGAAATACAATCTGCACTATGGTGAAGTACGGGGAGACGTTCTACGGCCACCACACGGCACTAACACCAGCTGCAGTGTAGTAAACAAACGTCAAAAAAGATTGCCTTTGGAAACAAAGAACACACTACAGATTAGCAAATGGGAGTCAGTTTTATTGAGACACCTCCCAACCACACACACACACACACACACACACACACACACACACACACACACACACACACACACACACACACACCACACACACTAGCAGTAATGAAGTTTGCAACACTGCTAACGCTCTCTAGCATATACATGAGCAGAATTACATTTTCAAAGATACCGCAATGGGCCCAATGATCCCAAAGGAAATGACATATAATCTGCACTAAAGTGAAGTACAGGGAGACGTTCTATGGCCGCCACACGGCACCAGCACCAGCTGCAGTGTAGTAAGTCATCCTGATGCTCCCTACTAAGTTTCAATCTTTTTGACGTTTACTCAAGTCAGTTGGCCTTCTGGTTCAGGAAAATATATTTTCAAGATGACTCCCACAGCAGCCATCTTAGACTTCCGATCGGAACAATTTTAGCTATTTTTGGTCACCCCATTGCTTCCTACTAAATTTCAAGCCTTTCAGTTCAGAAAAAGAAGATGACCATGCCGGCCATTTTGGATTTCCGATCGGAAATCTGTTTGTTTTATCTACAAATCACCCCAATGCTTCCTACCAAGTTTCAAGTCAACTGGCCTTTCGGCTCAGGAGAAGAAGCAAAAAAAAAAAAAAAAAAAAAAAAAAAATATATAGATTTACAAGATGGGCAGCCATGGCGGTGTCAACAGTTAGTGGATTGCTCACTGTCGGCAGCGCCGATGCCGGCAAGCGAGAGTTCGGTCACAGAGGAGTCACGCCGACGTCAGTGATGGTTTAATCATGACGTCGGTGATTCTGCCGCGATGTCAATGACGTCACGCATTCTACTTATTTTCGTCATTGTAGAATAATAGTTGCAAGCTCCATCTTGTGTTGTAGAATGTAGAGTGTGTTTGTTCATTCCCTATAGATGTAGGCCTTCTCCTTCCCAGGACCGGGTTAGACTGACGTCGCGCATTAGGTGTTCATCGAACGACTATTGCTAGGCTGTGGGATCAACTGCTGACCGTTATCAACGTCAAGAAATGACCCCAGATTGCTATACAAGACGTATACATACGTAAACGCTTTCCATTTGCCACAAAAACGGCACGTAAACTTCCTGGACGACGAAGAGAGAGCGCACAAACGATTCTAAACCAATTACGATCAAGCGCAAGGCGTCCACTCAGAGGACCAACTCTGACTGCCAATCATAAGCAAAGATGTTTTAAATTGGGAACAAAATCACGTATGTTGGCGTCGAAATCAATACATTAACGTTTTATTCACGGATGAATAGTGAAAGAACTCGACAGAAGGCGCCGTGTATACCCCAGAACGGGTGTAGGTTATCTTGACGCTTGTGTGAAGCGTAATGATATGGGCAGGGATTACTGCGTGACACAAAACTGATGTAGTAATCATCGACGGTAGGCGGTAGATATCGCGACGAAATTCTTAGAGCAACATTTATTCAACGTAACGGTGGAGTATTTAACAGGATAACGCTCGACCCACGTTGCTCTTGTGTGTACTTACTTCATACAGCATTAGAATATCAACGTTCTTCCTTGGCTGCCACTCTCTGCAGACATGTCGCCATCTGTGAGACATGTTAGGTCTACTTGTGCATCAATGACGGCAACAGCGCCACAGACGCTAAACGACCTTCGGCAAGCTCTAGCCATGGAGTGGCAACACCTTCCCCAACGTTTGGAAAGACAACTGGTTGGTTCTATGCGTCGCGTGTAGCTCTTATTGCGGAACCACTCCTTACTGAATTGACAAGGTCAATTTTATGATCCCTTAGGTGTTGCAACTCTTGTTTCACACCTGTGTGGGCTTTGACAGAAACGGACTAAAGACTGAAATTATCACGTGTTGTAAAATTTGTTTCGATGTAATAAAATTTAAGGCGGATATTTGAGTTCAAAAATGAATGTAGAGTTTTTACTTTTGTTCAGTGAATATATACACACATGTATGTAATATAAGTGGGCAAATCAAGAAATGCACTTGATCTAAAGTCGAAATAATATATGAGATTAAAAGAATAAAATATACTCAGCTCAGTAAAGTAGAAGATAGACGGTACGTGTAGTATACATCACTTCCATGTTGATATTTCGTAACCTATTGAATGTCCCTCGTTCAGTATTTACATTTATGACGCACGTGCATCTGTACTATGCTATTAAATGTGTCTGCCTCCTGAGTGGAGCGTTGTGTTTTGTTGTTTGTGTTAAAACCGATGTATCTTGGTTGAATCCGGGACAGATACTACATTTTGGCGACGAGGAAAACAAGATAAGCATTTCTAGTCATGACTACTGCAACAGTTACGGACATCAAGCCGGTACAGCCGTTTGATTGTGGGGATACCACGGGGATTGCGGCGAGATGGAAACGTTGGCTTCGAGTCTTTGAATTAAGGGATTACGGGCGTAAATCAGAAACGGGCATTGCTGTTACATTCTGCAGGATTGCAGGTCCAGGACATTTTCTTCACGTTTACTGAAGCCGACGGGATTGACGCCTATGTGAAGGCTGAAAAATTATTTCAAGCGAAAATCAAACGTACCCAATGAAAAGGCACACATTTCGCCAAATGTCACAAAAGCCGGATGAGACAATAGATCAGTTTATTGTGAGGCTACGCATGAAAGCCGATACGTGTGACTTCAAAGATGCAAATGCGATTGAGGAACAAATTCGGGAGCAGGTCATTGAAAAATGCCTCTCAAATCAGTTAAGGCGTAAATTACTTGCTAAGGAAAGAACCCTGACCCTGGCCCAATAGCAGGATACCGCTCGAACATTCGAGGATTCTGAAAGGTCCGCTCGATCAATGGAGGGTTTGCGAAACAAGGTATCGATTGACAGTAGGCGGAGCTACCCATCTGCAGCAAAGTACAAAGAAGGTCGTTCATCAAGTAAACAGATTTGTTTTGCATGTGGTCGTACGGGACACATAGCCAGGGATCCGCAGTGCCCAGCAAAAAACCAAAAGTGTCGAAAGTGCCACCACATGATTGGACATTTTCAAATTAGGTGCAAATCTAAACAAGCAAAATCACAGAAAGTTGATAGACCACAGAAAACTGACCCAAAACATCTACACCAGGTTGAGGAAGGTGAACCTGTCTACGCCTTTACTGTTAGGAAAATACAATGTATCTGAAAACAATTGTAATTCTGCAATTGATGTGAAAGTAGGGGGCATAAACCTACCAGTGATTCAGAAGCCAGTTGTAACATTTTGGGCCGTGAACAATTGGAGACATTGAAAGCGAACAATATCCAGTGTGTATCATCCAAAGAGACAAAAACTTTGTAATCAAATGGATCCACTGAGCCATTAGAGGTTGCGGGAACATTTAAAACAACTGTTTCTGTTAGAAATGACAGTATGGAAAACGAGGAGTTCGTTGTTATCGAAGGGGCAGGACAGTCGTTGCTTGGCCGCGACACAGCGTTGAAATTGAATGTCTTGAGATTAGGCCCAAGTGTTAGTGTGATTAATGACAGGGGTATTTTGGATCAGTATACAGAGGTGATAACAGGTTTTGGTAAACTTACAACTTTTCAGTTGAAGGTACCGCCGGATAGAACGGTCAGTTGTTCAGACCGTTCGTCGTATACCCTATCAGTTGTGCGATAAACTTGAACATACACTGCAACTGGACTGGAGTTACGTGATATTATTGAACCAGTCAGTGGACCATGTGACTGGGTCTCCCCGATAGTATGTGCTCCAAAAGCCAATGGGAAGGACGTTAGAATTTGCGTGGACATGCGACGGGTTAATCTGGCAGTTAAACGGGAAAGGTTCCCCATTCCAACGATAGATGAAATCCTCCAGGACTTGAATCAGAGCTGTGTATTCAGTAAATTAGATCTTCGTATGGGATACCATCAGACTGAGCTCCATCCAGAGTCAACGGAGATAACAACATTCGCGACGCATAAGGGTCTGTACAGGTATAAACGCCTTATGATGGGAATAAACTGTGCCTCAGAAATGTACCAAAATTGCTTACAACAGTTGATTCAGATTATTGAGGGTGCACACAATACCTTAGACAATATTATTGTCCACGGGGCGAGAAAAGAGGAACATGACAAACGACTGGCAAAGGTTCTAGAGACAATGGGTTGACACTGAACAAGGATAAGTGTGAACTAAACATGTCATGGGTCACTTGTTGTCGGACCTGCCGAGGTCAAAGTGCAAGGTGTAGTAAATGTGTGAGAACCGAAGCGGAAGTGAAAAGCTTCCTTGGGCTGGTGACGTTTAGTTCACGGTACATACCCGATTTTTCTACCGTATCAGAGCCGTTGCGTAGGCTGTTGAAAACAAACGAGCCGTTCGTTTGGGGTGAAGAACAGCAGGAATCGTTCGATAAGCTTAAGAGTTTATTAGCCGATGCAGACACATTGGGTTACTATGACATGAACGCGAAGACGCAGGTCATAACTGATGCATCCCCCGTGGGATTAGGTGCAGTATTGGTGCAGGAACAAGGTGAGGAGTACCGTGTTATTTGTTATGCGAGCAGGAGTTTGACTGATGTAGAGCGACGCTACTCACAGACAGAGATAGCATTGCCTGGGCCTGTGAGAGGCTGCATCCCTATCTGTATGGGATTCAGTTTGAGCTACTTACTGACCGTAAGCCGTTAGAATTCATTTACTCTCCCAAATCAAAGCCTTGTGCGCGAATAGAACGCTGGGGCTTGCGTATGCAGCACTTCATATATACTGTACGGTGGATACCCGGAAACAGCAATATCGCTGATTCATTGTCGCGTTTGTTACAGAAAACCGCGGAAAGCTCCTCATAGCGATGCTGACAGTGAGTATATTCGGTTCGTCGCCGAAGAGGCTACACCTAAGGCAGCACAAAAGAAATAGAACGAGCGTCTGACGATGATGCGGAACTTAGTAGCATCCGCCCAATGCTTACTGACTGGCCGATTGTACAGTCTGGAGAATAAGCAGTATATACCGGTGCGGTTTGAGCTCAGTGCGATTGGGAAACTGGTTCTGATAGAATTTTGAAGGTGGCTCATGAGGGCCATCCCGGGATTGTTAATATGAAAAAGATACTTCGCAGTAAGGTGTGGTGGCCCGGTATTGATAAACAAGTGGAGCAGTATTGTAAAACTTGTTATGGATGTCAACTCGTTTCGCAACCAATGAAGCCGGAACCGATGAGTAGAACAGAATTACCAGCCGGCCCCTGGCAGCATCTTGCGGCCGATTTGTTAGGTCCATTACCGACAGGCGAATCAATCTTAGTATTGGTAGATTCTTCGAAGTCGAAATCATGAAGTCAACCACTTCTGATAAGGTCATTCAGGCACTGAAAGGATTTTTGTCACACATGGGTTACCACTGTCAGTAAAGACCGATAATGGGCCCCAATTTGTAAGTGAATCTTTCAAGAACTTTATGTCATACCACACCGCTGTGGCCCCAGGCAAACGGGGAGGTTGAGCGCCAGAACAGATCAATCATGAAGAAACGTATTCGCATTGCTCATGCAAGTGGCCGCGACTGGAAGGAAGATTTGTTAACAACATCGTCTGCTAATAGTTAATAAATATAGCATGCCATTGCAGTACATCGTAGCACCTCGAATGCAACGACAGGTGCAAGTCCGGCAGAACTTCTTTACAGAAGGCAGTTTCGGACTAAGTTGCCCGAACTGGACAACCTGGCACCTGATGATCTTGAGGTTCGCGATAAGGATTGCGAAAACAAGAAGAAAGGGAAACTCTATGCTGACACGAAACGGCAAGCACGCGAAAATGATATGAAAGTGGGTGAAAGCGTCTTAGTGAAGCTGGAGAAGGAAAATAAGTTTTCGACAACTTTTCATCCGAGGCATTTTATGCTGGTTCAAAAGAATGGTAACCGTGTACGCATAGAATCGGATACGGGCAATATATATAAGCGTAACGGGACAGAAGTGAAGCCGTTTCACAAGCGATCAGGGGTAAATTACCCATTCAGTAGGTACGAACCGGATTTTGAAATTCCGGATAATGACAAGGTGCCTCCACCTCCGAATATCGGTCAGCCCGAGAATCCCGTGCAGGCCCAAGACTTCAAATGCATCACACGCTAACACCGATATGATTGTTTCACCACGTCCTGTCAGAACAAAGCGAATGCCGGAGAAACTGAAGGACTATGTGCTTACTGGTAGGAAGTGACTGTAAAGACAAAAGAAACCTCCGTTGTTTCTATGGCGAACATTCTTAAGTTTAATTGTGAGATCCGAAGTGATAAATATTCAGTATTAGTAAATCTAGTCATTTAAGTTTGTTTAATTTTGAAAAAAAAAAAAAAAAACACACACACACACAAAACCCCCAGATATGTTTGATTTCAGTTTATTTGAGCAGTTAAACACGATAATGAAGCTAAATGGCTAATTATGGTGTTTAAATCAATAGACACTCAGTCATTTGGAGATTTGGAGGATTCCTAAGTTTCATATAGACATTGTAGTTCTTAATACTAAAAAGGGAGGGATGTAGTATACATCACTTGCATGTTGATATTTCGTAACTTATTGAATGCCCCTTGTTCAGTATTTATGCTATTAAATATGTTTGCCTCCTGAGTGGAGCGTTGTGTTTTGTTGCTTGTGTTAAATCCGATGTATCTTGGTTGAATCCGGGACAGATACTACAGTACACTTCCTGTTAATTATACACCCGGCATACAAAGTATGCAAAGGGGGTATATAGTTTTGTCTTTTCTGTGTGTCTGTCTGTCTGTGAGTTAACATTTATTTTGTGTCAAAGATTTCTCAAGAACTACTATACCTAGAATCTTGAAATTTTGTACACATGACAAGTGTGACTAGTTGTATTGTGGGAAAGGAAATAGGGGCTGTGGGGCCAGGTCCCTTAGAGTTATTTCCCTTTGTTATTCTGGCTATTTGTGTGTTGAATAAACATTTATTTTGTGTCAAAGACTTCTCAATAACTACTGTACCTAGAATCCTGAAATTTTGTACACATGACAAGTATGATTAGTTGTATTGTGGGAAAGAAAATACGGGTCATGGGACCAGGCCCTTAGAGTTATTTCCCTTTATTGTTCTGCCTTTTTGTGTGTGAGTTAACATTTATTTTGTGTCAAGCATTTCTCAAGAACTACTGTACCTAGAAACTTGAAGTTTAGTACACATGACAAGTATGACTAGTTGTATTGTGGGAATGAAAATAGGGGCCCTGGGACCAGGTCCCTTAGAGTTATTTCCCTTTGTTGTTCTGGCTATTTGTGTGTGAGTTAACATTTATTTCCCTTTGTTGTTCTGCCTTTTTGTGTGTGAGTTAACATTTATTTTGTGTCAAACATTTCTCAAGAACTACTGTACCTAGAAACTTTAAATTTAGTACACATGACAAGTATGACTAGTTATATTGTGGGAAAGGAAATAGGAGCCATGGGGCCAAGTCCCTCAGAGTTATTTTCTTTTGTTGTTCTGGCTATTTAATTATGTATTTTTGTTTATAACTTCTATACCTGTTTCCAGATTTTGTCTGAATTTATTTTACACATGCACATTTATATACTGCGGGTGACAAGTATGACTAATTGTACTGTGGAAAGAAAGTAGGGGCCATAGGGCCAGGTCTTTTAGAGTTATTTCCCCTTTTGTCCAAATGCCAAAACATTGAAACCATGTTATCTCTGATGGCCATGGCCGGGGGTATTAGTGAGCATATGTTCACTTCATGGTCTAGTTTCTGTTAGTGTTTTGAGAAGGCATTCTCTTCACATCGGCACGACTAAGTTCGCCGCACTAAGTTGGCAATTGTACTGGTTGTCAACAATGATCAGTCAACCCAGATTAATCAAATTGTAAATAAACCAGTACAATTTCCGATCGTGTTGTGATCATTGTCGAGGCCGACGCGAAGAGAATAATAGCAGTTAGAAAAGGACCCGCGCAAGCGCGGGTATGACATTAAATTTTCATCCATCGAACAGATTTCAACCTGAAAAACTGAAAAAAGAAAGTTCCAAGGTTTCCTTTTTGTTTATTTTATTCAGACTTAATGTCGCTTCCAACACTCTTTCAGTCATATCGCGACGATGTCTAAATGTGGCAGGGAGCTCAATGCTCATTTTAAGAGTGCTGCCTCACTGACATATCACACCTTAGACACATTACGTTACATTTCACCCAGCCACATTATACTGACACCGGGCCGACCAGTTCCGCTCTCTCAATGCTGAGCGCAAACGAAAGAGCAGCTAATACCATTTTTAAAGTCTATGGTATGACTCTTTCGGGGATCGAACCCACAACCTTCCGGACTCAAGCCGGGCGCTCTAGTAACTGAGCCACTGCGCGCAGTTGATTCGATTCGGCCTGCTGATTTGAACGCTTTTTTCCATAAATGAGCCAGCGCATGACAAAACCAACAAAATGACTGGGCTCCCAGAGAAGAATCAGATCAACATGAGTATCCGCCCAGCCTGATCTGTATTCGCTATGCACTCAATGGGTTGTTAAGGAGCTAAGGTTTCTACGTGTAGACAGTGAAAACTGATCAGACTGGGCAGAAGCCCAGGCTGATCTGAGTCTGTACTTTGGTGTACATATCATTTTGCTGATTTTTTCCATGTGGCGGCTCATACATGCAGTGTTGCCGCTAGCACCAAAGTGATGGGACCATTTTTGGCCCCATAACTATTGTTAAAAGGCCATGACTTATTTTAAGGGATTCTATTACCTTTAATATTAGCAACACGACTTAATATTGAGGGTCATCAAGACCCCTTGTCCAATACATGCTTTTAGGTGGAGATATAGCCCCTTGTCCCCCTCTAGATATAACGATGTATATGGGCAAGGCGGATAACCTGATTGCATGAGTAGACGATGGAGTCTGCCATTACTGTCAGTTCACCTTTTGGCTAAAGACTTTAGGATACAAATCGAAAGGGATTGGTTCACGAATGACAAAAATCTGCCCTATTTAATATATTGAGGAAAACTTTTCTAAATATGAGTCAACATGGGACATCATCAAAAACAACAAAAATAAGTTTGAAAAACCAATTGTAATGGTTGCTATGGCAACAACAATACACTTCGTGTTGTATTGTAAAATTGTTTGTTTTTTAATCGATTCATAACAGCAATCTGAAAACAATGTAATTAAAGCATGTCCACTTGATAGTTTGATAGTTGTCAAATATTGAAACACAAATTTATGAACAAAATCAATATGACACAGAAATTTATGCTGCCATGGCAACAAATATGTCGAATTTATCCCACAGAAGCACTTAGTTTTATTTAATATATTCTGTTTACAATGCAATTCTATTTATTTATTTTTTTTTTTTTTTTTTCATCATTTTGATTGTCAAGTTCTAGATGGCAATTTAGAAAGAAAAAAAAAGTTATCACAAGAAAAAATATGTTGCTATGGAAACAAAATTGTTTCCTTTATTGAAATAATATGTGGTTTTGACTGATTTTTATTATGTTTATTAGTATGTATTATTTGACTGGTTTTAATGTGTTACGTATCAAGTATCTGGCTGTGCATAAAAAGCAACATTCACATCCCTTAGCTTTGTGTTGCCCTGTCAACAAAAAACGTGCATTTGTCCTATGGGACCAAGACGTACAAAAACGCGTATATTAGATAGCGCGGTAGCTCAGTGGTGAGCGCACTGGTCTCTACAGCTAGAGGTACCGAGATAGATCCCAGGCTTAGATAAGGGAATTTTCGGCGTCCGAACACGCTTTCCTTCATGTCATTTATAGGCATGACATGAAAACAGTGTGCCGTCCTTCGTATCTGGACACGCTGGAGGTCCCTGTGCAGGAAAAGTCACACCCAGTGCCGATTAAAGAACCCAACGGTAATTCGAATTGGTTACTTGTAGGCTTTCATCCTGCAACCCGCATTGTACAATGTACACCGTCTGTGTCCTCCTAAAGGTTTTCCGAATTTCGTGATTTTGTGTGTTCTCTGTTTCCAAAGGCAATCCTTTTTTACTTCTATTAGACGTATTGGAAGAAAGAAAGAAAGACAGTAAAAACGGATAAGAGAAAAGTCCAGGGAATGCCACAATCACAAACCGCAGCCCTTTCCAGACACCAAGAGGAAACAGACACAACCAAACTAGCGCAAATCGAACAAACGTACGAAAAGCACCAAGACTAGCTAAGCCTATTTTACGCAATTGTCCATAATGTTGTTTTTGATTTTCCATAATGTGATTTGGATCGTACTGAAGTACTGCTTTTGCTAACAGGTTAAACAATATCAAAATAAAGTGAAAGAAAGAAAAACAAAGATATAAAGAAAAACAACAGCTAAAATGTTTATTAAATTAAAATAAACACACACACACACACACACACACACACACACACACACACACACACACACACACACACACACACACACACACACACACAAAAGGTCATCGATGAGACTCAAACCCGAGTCTGTTCATAGGAGAGGTGAAGTACCCTGCCACTACACAACAGAGGACAGTATTAAGAGCAGACCAAAATGAAAATACTTATTGGCTAGATTTTCAATGCAGTCTGATATAAACGAATCCCCTCTTCCACCCTTCCGTACCAAGGCAGCGTCATTTGTGATGAGTTTGAGATAATGGCTTGTGTGTTCATGTGTTTTTGGGTTTTCATTGCTGTTAGCAAATTGTCAGTTACCGAAGTTCACGTCAAAAGTAAAATCACGTGTTTTACAATATTAATTTGCAACCTGATCAAATTATACACTTGAAATCCATATTTTTGCCATACGCATGCTATTTTTTTGAGAAAACGTGGATTAATATAACGAACTTTTTTTCTTTTTATTAACCGAAAGGGTATTTGGTTTTGACGATTCTTTTCGTTTTAAAGACACATTTTGGATTGCATAACTATGGAAGCGTCCTAGTGCCAGGTGAAAAAAATATTTAAGTTCTACGTAGGAGATAATAAGTCCTACGTAGGAGATAATAAGTCCTACGTAGGGGATAGTAACTCCTACGTAGTAGATAATAAGTCCTACGTAGGACTTAGTAACTCCTACGTAGGAGATACTAAGTCCTACGTAGGAGATAGTAAGGAGATAGTAACTCCTACGTAGGAGTTAGTAACTCCTACGTAGGAGATAATAACTCCTACGTAGGAGATAATAAGTCCTACGTAGAAGATAATGTCCTACATAGGAGTTAGTAACGTAGAAGATAGTATGTAGTTATAAATAATTCAATACGATTTTGAAATGAAGATCAATAGTTTAACCTAAGAAAACAAAACTTATTGATTAATTAAAAATTTAATATATTTAGTGAACGATAATTCAGGATCTACACACACACACACACACACACATACACACACACACACACACACACAAGAAGGGGTTTGACATTTCATGGAAAGTGTCTCTGTTGGAAACAATTTGCATGATATGTCAGATCCTATTTTCTGGGTAAAATAAGACAAATATCACCAATTTATCGTCTGCTGAATTAGCCCAGAGAGTGGTAAAGGTTAAGGGTTAAACTATTTTACCCCAAATATTAGTTTGAAAGTTCATGCAGACTGTCTCTGTTGGAGACAATTTGCATGATCTGTCAAAGCCTACTTTCTGGGAAAATGACGAATATCATCAGTTTGTCCTTGCTGCATAAATGTTGCCTTGCAATCATTTTTCAGTTAACCAATCAAACTTAAGAAACAGATTAAAGACGTGCTGTGACCTGTGTCAGATATAGGACACTTGTGTCAGATTATGAAAAAGGGAGATTGTGTATTATGCAAACACGAAATACCCAGATCAGACAGCACATCTGCATATTCTGATCAGGATTTTTCACTACTTATCAATGTATTCTACAGTAACCAGTGTTTCTTTAGGTACACAATTAAAGATGCCGATTTGTCTGCTCGGATTCTTAGATCATTGCCGTAATGGTCCTTTTCAAATGTTGATGTTCCTTTGATGTTTTGACCACTTTGTTTTTATTGCATGGGTTATAGATCAAACTATAACCTTGTCCAGTGGCCTGAGGCTTCTGGTTCTCAGCTGTATTATGTCAAGTAGATAAATGAAACCAGGAGGTACAGGTCTCTGGAGAAGGTTGTATTTAACCGGTTCACACTTCATGGAAATACTGCCTCTGTGTGACTCCGTTGCCTGGCAGCGTTAAAAATGTAGATACAGATACTGGAAATATACAATTGATGTTATTAAATTTGTGTTATGTATGTTTGAACAACTTTTTTAATATGAAACAATGTACTAATAAAAGTAAAAATAGAATGTCTTGTTGATATTTTGTAGAACTTTGAGGTGTCTGCAAGTAAAATAAGAAACAATGATGGTTGAGTCTTTTCAAATAAAAATGGACTTTATGAATTATGCGACCACTGTAGACCCAGATTAGTCTGTGCGTCCGCTTTATGATCAAAGTCTACACTGCACGCGAATAGAGCTTGCACATTCTATCAGCGAAAAAAAAATGTATGCACATGCTGATCTGGAACTACAATTGTTGCACATATTATTAAATCCTGTTTTTATTATTTGGAGAGACTCATGTTATTTCTGTGTTGGGTAGTTAGTAAATATGGATAAAATGTCGTTTCCTTAGGTTATTACTGTTACTACCCTATGTTTCTAGACAGAGAGGCCTGTGCTTACAGTGTAGACCCAGATCAGCTGTCACGTAACACATTGTGTAATCAGGGTCTACACGGTTCTACACTTAGCCAGCAATGTTTAGACAAATCAGTGGGTACTATAATGCCCTAGTAAAAAATATAGGGCAAGTGTGGTAAAGGGTCGTTTGTTTTTGAAACAAGTACCTTTGCTTTAGGCCAATGTTTGAAAAGGTGTGAACAATTTATTGAATCTGACAGATGGCGGTTAGAGAAGAAAGTGATTTACAGTATTTAACCTAAGTATTCTGATAGACACGCCTTAATAAACAGCAGTCGCGGCCCCTGATCAGACATTTCATTACAGAGCATTAAGGTCGGCACACTGTTTGTCAGTCAAAAAAAAAAAAAAACAAAAAAAAAAAAAAAAAAAAAAAACAGCCCGTACGAGTATAAACCATGTCAACAGGTAGCCATGTCAACAGGTAGTTACACGGACTTAATCAAATTTCGGTATGATAGAGATTTAAGGTGTTTAATAATTAGCAATATTATACCCCTATGTACACATGCAGCAAAAACTGTTAAAGCACCACGTAACTCTTAAAAACAAAACATTTTGAACATGACCAACATAATATTTATTCTTCGGAATTCAAATGTACAGTTAAATCACTGTTGCTATTACTGATTATTTAAATAAATAAATATAAATAAATAAATAAATAAATAAATAAATAAATAATGATCAATTGAATAGACATATTGTATGGAATGAAGTATGACCAACATAACATTGTTTTTCTCCGCATTGTAATGCGGTTACTATTAATAACACCTTTGTAGGAGAAAGTAAGTTCTACGTAGGACTTATTATCTCCTACGTAGGTGTTAGTAACTCCTACGTAGGACTTATTATCTCCTACGTAGGAGTTACCAACTCCTACGTAGGACTTATTATCTCCTACGTAGGACTTATTATCCCCTACGTAGGAGTAACTATCTCCTACGTAGGACTTATTATCTCCTACGTAGGAGTTAGTAACTCCTACGTAGGACTTACTAACACCTACGTAGGACTTATTATCTCCTACGTAGGAGTTACTATCTCCTATGTAGGACTTATTATCTCCTACGTAGTAGTAACTCCTACGTAGAATTTACTAACGCCTACGTAGGACTTATTATCTCCTACGTAGGTGTTAGTAACTCCTACGTATGACTTATTATCTCCTACGTAGGAGTTACTAACTCCTACGTAGGACTTATTATCTCCTTCGTAGGAGTTACTATCTGCTACGTAGGTGTTACTATCTCCGTAGGACTTAAATATTTTTTTCACCTGGCGTTATTGAAAGGTTTTAAGCCGTTTCAAGCAATCATTTTTGTCCCGCACGCTCAGTGATGAAATCGAAAGCAGAAAGTCAGCAAGCACAGGTGAATTTGCTCTGATTGTGCAATGACAAGCTTCCAGTGAACTATTATTGTTGCAATCAGATACGGCGAAATCATATCTGCTTCCAAGACATACTTTTATAAAACAACACGTTTCCCCTACAATGTTCAGGCCATTTTTGCATCGGAGGTCAATTTGAAAATGAGGTGGTCAATTTGACTAGTGCAGATTATAATGGAAAATGATTTTTGAGCGAAAATCAAGAATATGTATGATTCTTAATGTCGTTTTAGGGCTACGTTCAGTATAAAGTCATTGGGTCCGTTTTCTGGAAAGAGTGACAGCCAAATTCAGGCTGTCTGTGTACTCAAACTTCACATTCTCTTTACAAATAGCCTCTTCTGAAACATAGTTTAGCATTCTCGTTTACAATTTCCCTTTAATCAGCCATCAAATACGACCTGATACTCGATATAGTCACATAAATTCTCAGATAGCCTCGAAATCAATAGCGCATGAAAAATTAACTCAGTGGTCAATTTGAAGACAAGGCGGTCAATTTGATTTTCGATATTATTTGAAATGGCGTTTTGGATATTTTTAATTGCCGGAACCAATCGGGAAAAGCCGGCACCATAGTCCAGGACCAGATGTTTTACGGCCTGGCATGGGTCTTAGGCTCGACCAATTTTGATGATTTTTGGTATGCAAATTCTTTGGACCATTAGCTATGAGGTGCATATCAAAGGTTTTCAATTTAATTATTTATTTCGGACATAGGGTTCAATATTTAGAACCATACTCTCTGGAGAAAAGCCGGGACTAACAATTTCTACAATTTTCACAATGATAATGCAAGTGGGTGGCGTAACTTTATAGGAGTCCCTTTTTGTACAGCTAGTTAGCAGTGCTATCCGATATATGAATGCACCAACGAAAAACTGTAATCACGTACTCCCAAAAGCATTTCCTGCTGTCTTTTACTTTCAACAGGATGTTCTTTTTTTTCACACTTTTCTCAACACGTGCTTCTAAATTTATTGACACAATACAGGCATGCTATAAA
The DNA here is from genome assembly GCA_964016985.1 of Anodontia alba. Taxonomy (NCBI): domain Eukaryota; kingdom Metazoa; phylum Mollusca; class Bivalvia; order Lucinida; family Lucinidae; genus Anodontia; species Anodontia alba. The sequence goes on along the minus strand of OZ024835.1, from coordinate 40,744,790 downwards.
TCTAGTTATTCTAATGATCCATGAAGACGAAACAATGTGTTTTTTCATGTTTCCATTAACTAAGCCTGTTAGCAATTGAAACAACGCACAATGAAGAGGATTTGTGGGGGCCAAAATTGGCCCTTATCATACCAAGTCGGAGGCAAGTTTGTGCATTAACAAAATACAGACAATGTGTACATTAGTTGGTCGATGCCTGAACTTTTGTATCAGTCACTTGGTCTGTAAGTTTGTTTGTTTTACTCCAAACCTCCAGTGGCATTATTTATAACATCAGGTGTCTCAACGCGTTGTGTCTGTTGATTTCTCATCCGTGAGTTATCCCGGCCTTGTCTGTGATTTCTTTGATACCCATGTTGATTCATTGAATGGTTTGCTGTATTTCAATATATGTTGTGCATTGTTCTTAAGTGTTTCTCGTAATGATCAAATTGGATTAGTTTTAGTCAAATTGACCACCTTGTCTTCAAATTGACCACCGAGTTAATTTTTCATGCGCTATTGATTTCGAGGCTATCTGAGAATTTATGTGACTATATCGAGTATCAGGTCGTATTTGATGGCTGATTAAAGGGAAATTGTAAACGAGAATGCTAATCTATGTTTCAGAAGAGGCTATTTGTAAAGAGAATGTGAAGTTTGAGTACACAGACAACCTGAATTTGGCTGTCACTCTTTCCAGAAAACGGACCCAATGACTTTATACTGAACGTAGCCCTAAAACGACATTAAGAATCATACATATTTCTTGATTTTCGCTCAAAAATCATTTTCCATTATAATCTGCACTAGTCAAATTGACCACCTCATTTTCAAATTGACCTCCGATGCAAAAATGGCCTGAACATTGTAGGGAAAACGTGTAGTTTTATAAAAGTATGTTTTGGAAGCAGATATGGTATCGCCGTATCTGACTGCAACAAAAATAGTTCACTGGAAGCTTGTCATTGCACAATCAGAGCAAATTCACCTGTGCTTGCTGACTTTCTACTTTCGATTTCACCACTGAGCGTGCGGGACAAAAACGATTGCGACGAAACGGCTTAAAACCTTTCAATAACACTTGGTATGAACATGCAGGTTGAAAAAATGTCAACCTCCGATTTTTAAGATATGTTTTTGGTCAAGAATAATCTGTGACCTTCCTGCATCCCACGAATACTAATAACAGGAAACGTTCAAATTGACCTCTGGATATAAATCAAATTGTTTTTAATTGACCACCGGCGGAGGTCAATTTGAATGTTTACAGCCCGTGTTTATGCCTATCCAGCAGCGGCGGTTATATATCTTCTGTTCTATAAATAAAAAGGGAGAATCTGAAACACTTGTGTTTACAGCATGACATGTTGTTATCGACCAATGCCTGCTGCGGAATAAAACAGATGACTAACGATTTGAAACAGACAGCAATCTTTACGGTGTAGCGTATAGTGAATTAATTGTTTTTCCCATAGAGCTCCATAGTAATTCCACCCTTTTTGGTGGTTTAGGGTTCATTTCAGGGTATGGCTGGGCTTCCAAATTTTGTTTTAATTAAAAAAAACAGTCTTAGCACAGCAAAATGAATAAGGAAGCACACCACTGTCACCAGCACTTTCTGGGACTTTTTGGAAGCAACCCTTCATTTGGGAGGTATCAAAAATTGAAACTTTGCAATTTCACCACTTCTTCTTTTGGCTCCAGCAAACACAAACAAAAAGATTTATTTCTTTAAAACAATCAGGAAATTACACACAAACATTTTTTTTCTTCAAATTAGAATGATGCGTTTTAATTCGTCTTTATTATTCACCAATCACAGGTCTCCTTGCACAAAATAACTACCCCGGGCTTCCCTACATTTTTTTGCGCCAATCAGCAGTCCTGTCACAATTGGTACACTGTGCCCTATAGAGCAACATTTTGCCCCAATAAAGCACCAAGAAAACACTTAATATCAATAAAATAAACTGATTATAACCAAATCATGTCGTTTGTTTTTACTTATTTGCTAGATCTTCTGATAGGGACAGTTTTTGTGTGCCTATCCCCTAGTAAAATACAGAAAGAAGTCTTCAATGTAAATAATAGAGGTAAAAATGTGACCAAAAACTTTGTTTCTCTTTTTATTTCAAAATAATTGCCAGAATGATACAAAAAATCAAACCATATAGCTATACCTATCTTAGAATGCAAATCAAGTACTTAGAGACAGCATGTGTATAACATTTATTGTCTTATCTTGATTTTACCCCATCCACCCCCTCTAGCATGGGCTAAATAGGTTGGCTTTAATATAACACCATTATCTCAGTTGTTTGTCCCTAAGGTGTATTTTTGTGAATAATATATGACAGAAACAGTATGAAAAATGTCAAATTTTATGCAGAAAATATATACTTGAAGGTTAAATTGGCCCGGTTGACATGTCAATGGAACGATATGTTTCAAATGTCAGCTTAAAGCGACCGACAGTAAACTTATATTTGTGCTTTCTGATAAAAAGCAAATACGAAGAGAACTTTATGGATAAGTACAAAAGTCAAGGTCACACAGGGTTAAGGTCAAAGTCACACAAGGTTAAGATCAAGGTCACTTAAATATAGAAAAAAAAAAAAAAAAAAAAAAAAAAAAAACATAGAAAATCCAGTTCTGTTACATGTTTCTAGGCATGCTTGCAAATTTTTTTAGAAGAAAGGTCACTAAGGTCAAAGCCACATGACTATTAAAAATAGAAGCAGTTTTGTTTGACTGATCCAGTTTCAGTACCTGGTTGTGTACATTCTAAGAAAAAGGGCACTTATAGTTCATGCCATTATGGGATACCATGAAATATGCCACTTTCCAATTGATACATATCACCATCATTTTATATTTACCTATATATTACAACATATATTTCACTAAAAGTATGCATAAAAGAAAATAATTTAATCTGATGTTTAATTCAAGGCATAAAACAGCTATGTTTGAAGGTCAAGGTCACAGAAATAGTTCATTTTCCTTGCAAAAGCATTTCTCTACTTCCTCCTTTTCCTGTGTAGGCTTCCAATTCATGGAAAGAAGAGGTCAAAAGTTCAGAGGTCAAGGTCATTTCAAGGTCACCGAAGTAAGCATTTTCATTTGCCTTGTTCGGTTTCAGTGCGCAATATCGCAAGTCCTAATAAGGGGCTGGTAAAACTCAGCAAACCTGCACAGGCTCAAGATTTGTCACTTTACAGCTCGAATGTAAGTGCGTGTGAGGCGCGTAAAGTTTTTGAGAATTTTTCCTATTATTTTTTATTCATATTTATTTATTTATTTTTTTGTTTGTTTGAAAACATAGTCAGCTACACATTTGTTGACATCTATCAACAGCACAGTACAGACAGAAGATGAAGTTGTAAAAATAAATGTGCTTATAGTGAATGCTACTGTACAGATCACCTACATAAATACCTTCTCCAGCTGACCGCCATTTCAAAGTAAATTTTGCAAACTGACCTCAGAATCCTTGTTTATAGACTCATATTTGCTTATTTCCCTTCAGTTGATTTAAAAAAGCAGTTAAAAGTCAGTAAAAATGTGTATTTAAATATTTGCTTCTCCAAGTCTACTGCCGATGTAGAGCTCCATAGTATTTCCACCCTTTTTAAGGGTTCATTTCAGGGTATGGCTGGGCTTCCAAATTTTATTTTAATTCAAAGACCAGGCTTAGCACAGCAAAATAAATAAGGAAAAACACCACTGTTACCAGCTTTCTGGGACTTTTTTGAGGCTGAATGTAGCAACCCCTCAGTTGCGATATATCAAAAATTGAAACTTTGCAATTTCACTACTTCTTCTTTTGGCTCCAGCAAACACAAATAAAAAGATTTATTTCTTTGAAACAATCAGGAAATTACACACAAACATTTTTTTCTTCAAATTAGAATGATGAGTTTTCATTCATCTTTATTATTCACCAATCACAGGTCGCCTTACACAAAATAACTACCCCGGGCTTCCCTACACTTTTTTTGCATCAATCAGCAGTCCTGTCACAATAGGTTCACTGTGCCCTCTAGCGAAACAACTGGGAATTCGACAGCCAAATAACATGTTTTACCCATAATCAAACAAACGCTTTATTATTGGCTGAGAAGCATCTCGCAAACCTTGATACGTGATCTATCTCAAACAAACGCTTGGTTGTGTTGCTTTTAAGAAACATCTCGCAAAACTCAATAAGTGAGTTTGGCGATTTCCCACGCTAAAAAAAGTGTTGGTCAAATTTCGCCACACAGTACAGTCCTATTCATTTTATGTAGGTTTCACATAGTATCTCTTACATAAATAATAATCCTTCCGCCAACACGTTTTGCCTTATTATTAATAAATCTTCTGTATGAATGGTTCGGTAACCGCTTATTTCAATATTTGATGATTTTGTAGTCCATGGCTCCACGAAAGAAATAATATCGAAATCAATAATTGTTACGCTCGAGAGCGGTCAAGACGGAACGAAGGTGACGCTCCAGATTTGGTAACGCCTAACTGTATCACTACACCGTTAGAATTTATTTTTACACACGCACACGCATACGCACACACACACACACACACACACACACACACACACACACACACACATTCACACACACACACACACACACACACACACACACACACACACACACACACACACACACACACACATTATTGCCCTCACTGATAATTTCGATTTGTGATTTATGGAATTTAGTTTGCCTTTTCTGATTTTTTAATTTAAAAACAATACTTTTTTTCAAATTCACCCAAAGTAACTGAGTATTTCAAGAATTTTCCACATATAAATAGTAGCTGAATCTTTCTCGAATTTTCTACCTATAAATAGATTTCGTATAAATAGATCACGTGCACTAGCTCCCGGCTTAGCTGTGCACCGCCGCGACATCTCGGATACAAGCGCTGCTGCAGATTGACCTTACTGACCTTCAAGTCGTTTATTGGAAACAAGAAAAAACTTTCCCCATGTTGGAGCAAAGGAATAAGCGCTGCGGAGAACAACTTTTGTTACCTTGAAAATCATTAAAAGTTACAAAATTTTGTTTTATTTATACTAAATCTTATGACAAACTAACATAACTTTTGTTTTGTTTTGGTTAAAAGTATGTTTTACTACAGAAACTGTACACATGGTATATAATGACCATTCTGATTGAATCACAAATAGAATTATTAATGGACATGGAATGAAAATAAACACAATATTATACTTTGTGACAATTTAACGTATATACGGTGCCTAGATTTACCGAAAAGATTAAAAATACCGAAACGACCACGAAATATGATGAAGAAAATGCCATCTGGTGGTGGGGGAGGGATAGAGGATTAAGAGTGCATTTGTTCTTTTTTGTTTCTTTAAAGGCTCCATATTCCTCAAAAATAGACATTTTTTTATCCAAGAAAGGTTTGATAATTGTTATATGGTATTAATACAATCATAAAATGTTGCACCTGACAGCCTGTAAAATTTCATTTAGTCTCTCGTTCTTGAAATGAAATAATTTTTTATCGTATCTCTGAATTAATGTTGGCAACATTAATTCAGAGATACGATAAAAAAAAAGTCATTTCTTTTTTTATCCAGTTCAAAAACGAGAGACTAACTATTTATAAGCTGGCAGGTGCCACATGTTATGATCGTATTAATACTATATATCAATTTATTAAACCTTTCTCGGATAAAAAAAAATTGTCTATTTTTGAGGACTATGGAGCCTTTAAGAAATAAGGTAAAATAAATATATCCGATCTGGGTCTATATTATTTGCCTGTGTCTAAAGAATGGGACTCTAGGCTTACATTGGTTAGATACGTCCTGAAATTTCTGCCAATAAATTTTTGAAGCCCTGATCAGACGCCGCTAACAGTGGCATACAATCTGGCTCTACACTGTTTGGTTTTGTCAAAAAGTGGACTATGCTCATATTGGTTAGGTACATGTTGAAATTTCTACAAGTTATTCTGTGCATACCCTGATCAGACGCCGCTATCTGCGTCGTCCAATCTGGGTCTACATTTTATGTCTACGTCCAAAAAATGGACTGTGTGCTAAGGTTTTATATCATGATCGCAATGGGCCAGAATCCAAAATCTCAGTTTGAACAAATAACTTTTTCATAAAGACATATTCATAATCCAATAAGAGCCAGTGAAGTGGCACATTAAAACACTACCGAACTATGAGCGGGAACGCAATTTTGAAAACAAGTCAAATCCTAAAATGTATACAATTTCTATGTATAAATAGAAAATAATGATCCGCTGTTGATACACAAACCAATTTCCCTCATTTTCCATGCTATATTCCTGTTAGTCAGTCCTGGGTATGTCGTAAAACTGCATCCAGCTGTGACACTCAACATGAGTGTGGGAATGTGAGGCTGCCCTCTATCACAATTGCCTCTCAACCTTCAGGGTTACGAGGCTGCCACAACCTGGGTGGCAGAGCTAGGCAGCAATCATCTACAGACCGATGGCTTGGTGTTCTAGCTATTGTGGTTTGGCAGACGATCCTGTCTTTATAAGGACAACGGCAAAGCACAATGTCCGAGTGCGGGAACGGCGTACATGCTCAGATGCCGTTAAAGAACTGAGTTGGGATGTCAGCTAGGAGAGGCGATCCCGTAAAAACAGTTGTTTCAAAATCTTACATGGCAAGCACAACAGTAGAATCTGAGATAGGCGGTACAAACAGACATAAAAGTTCTGTTGGTATCGTTTCCGGCTTGGCCTCCTGTCAGGTGTGGGAGGCAGGGCCGGGCCATTGTGGCGAATCAAGCAAGCACCTGAGGAAATTCAGGGTGGGAACACTCAATGTGAACACTTTGAGAGGAAGAGTATCTGAGGTAGTGGAAACACTATCCCGCAGGAAAGTGGATCTCTGCTGCATTCAGGAGACCAGATACCGTGGTGGCAACTGCCGCACAATCAAGGGCAAGGATACCAGGTACAAGCTCTACTGGTCCGGAAATGACAAAAGCACTGCTGGTGTAGGAGTGTTTATGGCGGAAGAGTGGATAGAGAAAGTTTTTTTAGGTGCAGACAGTTTCCGACAGAATCATCTTAGTGAAGCTTGTAGTCGGCCAGCGTGTGGTTACCTTTCTGTCTGTGTATGCCCCACAGTGGTCTAAGTGATGAGGTTAAGGACTTGTTCTTTGATCAGCTGCGTGCTGTGACTGCCAGGATCCCAGCATCAGAATTTCTGATCCCATGTGGAGATTAGAACGGCCATGTAGGCCGTGCAGGCACTGGATACAGGGAAGTGCATGGTGGGATGGGGTATGGCAGGCCGGAACCAGATGTTGAGGGTGTGAGAACCCTAGAGTATACCCTAGCATTCGACCTGCTTCTTGGGAACATATGTTTCAAGAAACGTGACAGCCATCTCATCAGGTACAAGTCGGGAAACATAGCCACGCAGATAAACTTCATCCTTTTCCGTAGGACCATGGGCAAACTTGTCACAGATGTAAAAGTGATCCCTGGTGAGGAAGTAGCCCTGCAACATCAGCTGCTTGTATGCGACATGAGGATTGATGTGTCACCAAAACCCAAGCGCAAGTTCACCCCTCGCCTCAAAGTTTGGAAGCTTAAAGACCCTCAGATGAACAATCATTTCCAGGAGGTCTTCAACTTGCATGTGAGCACGTCTGCAAGTGTAGCTGATGGGCCCCTGAGGATATCAAGCCTGGACTGCTCAAGACAACTGAGGAGGTGTGTGGCACAACTCGGCCCCACCACTGGCGTCGTGAAACCTGGTGGTGGAATGAACACGTGGAAAAGGCCATTGCTGCCAAGCGGAAAGCTTTTAAGGCCTGGAAGACTGGTAAAGGCACTAGGGCATCATACGATGCAGCCAAACGAAATGCCAGACATGCAGTGCACCATGCTCGTCAAGAACCGACAAGAAGGTTTTCGAGATTATTGACCCCAAGTCTTCAGAAGTCTACCGCCTTGCTAACCAGTTTAGAAGAGAGAACGCTGATGTTGTTGGTGACATGCAGGAGAGATGTCAATGAGCGAAGACTCAAAGCAGAAGGCCTTGTTAGAGCACTACCAAAGGCTTCTCAACGTTGAGTTTGACTGGGACCTGTCTTATCAACCACCAGTGGAAGGCCCGCCCATCCCAATCACCAATGATATGGTTAAGAAGGCTATTTCACAGATGAAGGCGGGCAAAGCACCGGGCCTATCAGGCATAGTGGTGGAGATGATACGAGCAGCCGGTGACATGGTCGCCTCCATGATCCGTAGCCTCGCGGCTGCAATCATTCGTGATGGCAAGGTACCCTCTGACTGGGAACAGAGTTTCATTGTCTGCCTCTACAAGGGAAAGGGGGTGCATTGGAAAGGGGCAACTACCGCGGTCTCAAGCTGACTGAGCAGGTCATGAAAGTCCTGGAGAGGATTGTGGACAGCCTCATCAGACAGATTGTGTCAGTCGACGATTCCCAGTTTGGCTTCGTCACAGGCAGAGGCACAACAGACGCAATCTTTGTTGTCAGGCAGCTGCAAGAGAAGTATCTAGCTGTTAACAAGAGACTCTACATGGTTTTCGTAGACCTGGAGAAGGCTTTAGATCGAGTACCTCGGAAGGTCACCTGGTGGGCGCTGAGAAAACTTGGTGTGGAGGAGTGGATTGTGCGACTGGTGGTGGGGATGTATGCAAATGAACGGAGCCGTGTCCGTGCTGGTGATGGGTACAGTGAAGAGTTTGAAGTGAAGGTCGGTGTTCACCAGGGCTCAGTACTAAGCCCGCTTCTCTTCATCATTGTGCTTGAAGCCTTGTCACAAAAGTTCCGGTCTGGGGTCCCCTGGGAGGACCTCTATGCTGATGACCTTGTTATCATCGCTGAATCCCTCGAGGAATGTGTCAGGGGGTTCTTGACTTGGAAAGAAGCAATGGAGAAGAAAGGACTGAGAGGAAAGCGGTACTGGCCTGGACTTCCTGCAGAGTTCAGGTGAGTTTCCATGCGCCGTCTGTCGCACTGGAGTGGGCAGCAACAGCATCTTCTGCAACGGCTGCAAGCACTGGGTGCACAAGAAATGCAGTGAGCTCAAGCGCTTGACAAAGGATCCTGACTACAGATGTACACGGTGCCAGGGACCTGCACGCCCCTAGACCACAGATGGAAGTCCAAGTCGGACCTGACAACCTGGAGGTGGTAGCTTCCTTTTGCTACCTAGGAGACATGCTCTCAGCAGCAGGTGGCTGTGAACTTTCAACCATAACACGTGTGAAAACCGCCTGCTACCAGTTCTCTCTTCCCGCCACCTCTCTTTCAAGACACGTGGCCCGTGGCTCTTGTGTGCGGAGTGCAATGCTCCATGCCAGTGAGACTTGGCCATTGGCAAAACAAGCGGAATGACAGGGCAATGATCAGACAGATCTGCAATGTCAGGGCGCAAGACATTGTCACAACCAGGTCCAGTGAGCTACTTGCACGGCTTGGCATTGAGGATCTGGGCCTCATTCTGAAGGAGAGAAGGCTCCGCTGGTATGGACATGTGGAATGCTCTAATGGTGCAGTCAAGACAGCCTTTCACATACAGATTGAGAAAACGTGTGGGCCTGGAAGGTCCAAGATGACATGGAAGCAGCTGACAGAGAGGGATTACAGAGAGTGGAAGCTCTCGGCTATCAACCCTCATGATAGCAATATGTGGAGATCTGGTCTGAGATATGCCATGCGTGCAGCAAGCCAGCTGTCTGGAATGGGGCCCACTGATGTGGCTGTTGCCCCTGTACCTGCACGGTTAATCAAAAATCCGATTATGATGATGATGATGAGTCATATCGCATGGAAAACATTACAAATTAAGGAACAAGATATTTTTTATTGTTGATGTGGTGATGATCCCAGGGAGGAGTGGGGTACTCTGAATTTTGCCTCCTACATACAGTCAGGGATCAAAAGAAATTCCACAGCGTCAAAAATCCCATAGAGTTCAATGCATTTTCATGTTTACAAAAAATAAATAATAATAAAAATTGTTATGAGGGTTCATATCTTTATAACGTTCACATCATTTGAAAGCTGGACGATTTATGTAGTATACATTTTTGATTCTCAATGGATTTTCTCTATGCAAACTTGAGAGACTAAGAATTAAATTTTGTGTAAGACAATTTGGGCAGTTTTTGAGCGACGTCAACATTGAAGTCATTGGAAATCTGCCATTTTTAAAATTTCCTCTTAATTTAAATTGTTGTATCTGAGAAGATAGATATCCGATATTTATCAGCCATATATTTTGGACATGCATCATTTACCTTTCCAATCATTACAGAACATCAGTATTTTCTTTACGATGTTACAAAATATTAAGTGTCTTGTTAAACACTAAAATGCATTAAAGTCTATGAGTAAATATTTTTGTGGAGTTACTTTTGGCCTCTGATTGTAGGCTAGGTCTATTTTTATGTTTAGAATTTAGAATTATACTTTTTTTTTGGTGTGTGTGTGTGTAGTGTGTGTGTGTATGTGTGTATGTGTGGGGGGGGGGGGGGGGGGGGGACGGGGGAGTGGGGATGGAGGGGCTGGAGAAAAGGTGGCTACTCTTTTTTTGTATTGGCCATTTAGTTTTTGGGGGACACTTTCAAAACTGACTATATTTTGGGGTCTATCAAAATTCTTGATATTTTGTGGGGTGTTGTAAGAATCGGGGTTAGAACCTTCTGTTGAACTGGTAGTTGTTTTTATTTAGTTTTAACAGCTCTATTTCTGCTGTTTAATACCATTAAAGTAAAAATGGAGCTACTGTTGGAAACTATTTAAAACACCTATACTACGAATACAATCATTATACAAGAAAAATAAATGAAAACCACACTTTTATAAAAAGAAAGCAAGGGGAATATTTTTTGGGTATGTTAATATTTGCAGATATTTTTTGGGGGGTATGGGTGATATACCGGATATTTTTTTGAGTATGGCTGATATACCGTATATTTTTGGGGGGTCACCACTAGATGCTGGGGCCCAGCCTATGTAGCAGACGAAATTCAGGGTACCCTCCCTGGGATGATGATATCAGTGCATGTTCTTAAACAATAAATCTCTGATCGATACAACACAAAAGTCTGTCAGTAATATATACATATGGAATACCTGCATGCACTTCACATCACCAAAACCGAGTGAAAGTTTAATCCTCAACAATATCTATGAATGTCAATTAAGCTAAAACAACTGAAACAGCCTTGTCTCTTATTCAACCCCCCCCCCCCCCCCACCCCCCACCCCCCCCCCCCCCCCCTTTTTTTTTTTTTTTTTTTTTTGATATTTCGTGGTCGTTTCGGTATTTAGAGTCGTTTCGATAATTCTAGGCACCCATATCGTGAGGCATCAATTAGCAGGATTTCTGACTATTTGTTTATGTGACATACATGTACAGTCAGGGAGTATATTAACATTTTTTTCACAAACTTTATTGCAGTGTTTAAGATATGAGAAAGTGACTCTTGAGTTGTTTCATGAAGTGTCTGTCCCTCACTGGCAAAAAAAATACCCAAATTGTCAAATGTGACCCATCTGCTTTCATACCCGGGATTTGGGACAGATGACTATGCATTCTCCGGGTCCCAAGTCCCGGTTGTGAACGCAGGAGAGTCTTTTTAATTATATACATAGAAATATGCCTTAATTAAAAGTAATGCGAGATTTAAGAGAAGAGCAATGGATTAAAACTACCCCCGGCCGCGAATCTTGCGAAGGGGTGCATATTTCTCTTGTATAAAATCAAAACACGGTTAATTATGAAAACGTCTAATATGCATTCGGGAGAAGAGTCTATATTCTACATAATAAAAGTCAAAAAGGCTTTGGAAACAAATAACACACAAAATCACGAAAATCGGAGACTCGGAGACTGGGTTTGATTGAGTCTCTTCATATGCAACACTGTAGTTTGCGAGGCTGCATACGCCCCCCCCCCTCCCCCCCACCCCCCCCAGCACCGGCCTAAGCGGTATTCTGTTTTCAAAATAAACAGGATGGGCTCAATGATCCCAAAGGAAATAAAATTTCTGCTCTGAATTTCAGCACCTTTAATTGTTTGTCAAAGTTTACTCCCGACATTGTCTACTCCCGGTCGCCAATCTTGCGAAGGGGTGGGATAAAAGCAGAATTCTTTGTTCTCTTGAATAAAAGTAGAATACGATAAATTATGAAAATATCTAATATTCATTTAGAAGAAGAGTCTATATTCCATAAATGTTCCAAATTTCAGCACGGCAGGTGTCCATTTAATACCATAAAAGACATAAAAATCTGATGAGTCTGGGTCATTAGTATTATCTCTGATTTAGGGACAGAGTGTAATAAAACCTGGTATTTTGTCAATGAAAGATAGAGGCTCAATAAGGGGAATATAATATTGAGCAATTAAGTATTGACTTAATCTGTTCCTCAGGGTGGTTGGGAGTGGCGATGGTGTCGTGTATCTTACGTCACCGGGGCGTCCTACTGAAATTGGCTTACAGTTGGGCAAGGCTTGCTATCCTTGTAGCAGGTAAGGGTAGAGGGGGAATAATTTTATTTCTTCTGTTTCTTCACTTTCATTCCTGTTCCTATTTCTTACCTAATCGTCTCTTTCATCTCCTCTACTATCTCTTCTATCTCTTTTCTCCCTTTCTCTGGGAGACGACACAAAATGACCCACAAGGGTTGACGTGTCGTTAAACCCCAACTCAATCAATCAAAAAATTAATCTGTTCCATAGGTAATATCATATGAGCAGGCGCACGGCAATTGTCCTACAAAATTACCTGTTGGCTGACCAGTCTGCACATCTGATCAGAAGACTAAGCAGACTATGGATATGCAGGCTGGACGAGTCTTCACTAGCCAAAACAATATTTGGTATCCTTAAAACTACTTATAACACTTTAGAAGGCCACTAAGTAAACAAAAATAAATAAATAAAACAAAACTAAATAAATATTGTAAGTTTGAATCAAACAGTTATAATTATACAAACAATTCAAATCTATTCTCCAAATAAGTCAATTTTCCAAACTATCTGTTATCCCCTCAAAAGTATAGAATATCCTTCAGGAGGCCTCTGTACTACACCCCCACGCCCGCCCCACCCCCACCCCCGCGCCACCTGCTGGTAATTCATAATCACCTCTTTAGGACATGTCTTTGATCTGCATTGCATAGCGCCTAAGTAGGGGCAATAAAATAAGTGTGTGGTACCACTTTTGGCCTCATTTTGCCTATGTCTTTAATTAGTTGTCAAAGTTTACTTCCTGAATTTACTTCCGGCTCCTGAGCGTAGTCCCGGTTTTTATAGACTGCCTATAAATAGTTATTAGACCGACAAAGGTTGAACTCGTTGTACGAGGTCACGAGGTCGTATGGAGAAGTGCTAAATAGTTAAAAGGTACGCTAACTAATATGCAGTAAACAAACGTCCGAAATTGAAAGGGATTTCGAAAATGAGAATAGACCCTTTTCACAGTCGTAATTTCCGATAATTGCCGAGCAGAAGATTTCCGGAAATGTATCGAGATCGAGGCTGGCGGTGTATTGACAATGCGGAAATGAAAGACACTCGCTACAACCTGGGATAAATTCAGGGTTCTCGGGGATGGACGCAGAATCCTGGGACGCATCCGGGTCCGGATTCCTAAAAATTCCCAAAGCCGAATCCGCCGGACGCATGTTTTTCACCGTAGCACTACTACTAATTATGATTGGATTATTCTACTGATGTCCGCAACGTGTTATTCTTACCGTCGGTAGCATCTTAAAAGAATAATCCGCCGCTTGTTTTTCACACGTTATCTACTTGCTAAGCATGCGGTAGTTAAACAGGTGTTGGGCAATTTATTTTAGAATTATCTCAAAATGAACGATTATGTCAATTCACATTGACATTATTCAGTCGAACAATTAAAGCATGCGACTGACACTGTTATGCACCCCTTCCCTCATTGTGTATTGCCTCTACCGACCAACTGAATCATCGAGATGCACACGCGGGTGTCATATCTTTTATCCTCTGAAGCTGACAGATTTTTGGGTTTTTTTTTTTTTTTTGCTGTTTTTTTTTTTTTTTTTAATTGATCTTTTTGTTCCAATTCAAAATTTTCGGATGTCAGATTTTTGTCACTGACTTCAGAGACGCACGCTCACCGTTTTCTGCTGAAAGACGACAAGCACCCAAGCAAAATAGTATCTTATCCGTTTGCGAGATCTGCGCATCAAAACGGTTATTCCTGCTGGCCACTAAAATAGTTTCTAAGTACCATCCAATCTATAACGTAAACCCTGTGTAAAGTATCATCTTATGGGATGCTCAGGTGCATCCGAGACGACGATACACTGAACTGTTCGCGTTTCTAATATAAGTTAAATTTATCCATAGCTCTCGCATGAAAAAAAGCGCGTGCTCATAACGGTAGCGCGTGCTCGTAATGGTAACGTCAGATGACAGCGTGGCGGGGAAACCGTTTTGGGGGAAAAACGAAGTACGTATTACCATTTTGGATTGTAGGGTGTTTTCTTGTCAGAAATGCATATACGATCGTAAAACAGACACATATTAAAAACAGAACTAAATTACCAAGACTGTTTCCGCGAATCAAAGCAGTAGATCGAAATGTCAGCAAGTAAAAAACAGGTCCCGGATACTTTTTCGTAGCGTATATTGATCACAGCACAGGTAAATTGAAATGACGTTTTGCGGGAAGCTCAACAGAGGTGGTCATGATCAGAATATGCGGTTATATTTCATATACAAGTTTGCGATAGGATATAAGAGAGCTTAAACCAGTTTTCATTAAAATATGTTTCACTTAAAATCCATAAACCTCAAGATCACTTAGACAGCAACGAATTTCTTTGGGTGGAGTACTGAATTTAACTGAAAAGCAGAGTCATGAAGAAGAAATGGGACTGCTTATTACACGGAAATTTCCACAAATTTTCTATTGTGTACTTTGTCATGGTCTGACGACCCATCATTGGTTTAAACGATATTTTATTTTAACTCCAATAGATGAACACAAATACACAAAATACAGGATATATGAGGATCTGAACGGAAGCCTATGGCTTATAGAATTCATTTCCTCCGTCATTGTTATCTGTGATACACCGCAAGCCTCGTTCTGGATTAACGAGATTATGCGTGGATTAGCGAGAGCGGTAAAACGCGACTGTGAAACTGGTCTATTGTACTATTCTATGTTGAAATACCGTCCCTTCTTTCAAACACTGAATGTCAATGTGAATAATCGTTCATTTGAGATAATTCTAAAATAAAGTGACAGGAGTGTACTGATTTAAAGACACATTTTTTTTCGTCTTTGGCTAGAGCCGCCCCCACCCCCCCCCCCCCCCCACACACACACCCAGCCCCCGCCCCCCTTCATGATCACCCCCAATATACAGTCCTGATAACAGAGCGCACATCAAAGGCTTATCTTATCTAAGTGATTAAGAAGTCATTATAAGGATGTTAAGTGGCCATATAAGGGTTAATTCATGTAATTGAGCAGTATTCAATATGTTACATTAGAACTATATAAATTCATTTGCAAATTTTGCATTTAATTATTTGTTGATTTGTATTGTAGCACTTTATCTATTTATTTATTTTTATTTATTTATTTTTTGACAGTTTTTTTTTCCAAAATACAAAAGTGTTGTTTTTTCTTGCACTGTGAAAAAATACAGATAAACTGAAACAGAAATATAAAATAGAAAGTTTTATTTATTTATTTATTTATTTATTTATTTATTTATTTATTTATTTATTTATTTATTTATTTTCTAAAGTAAATAAGAACACTGCGAAATTATTCCATAGCTGCCTAAAAACTAAATATTTTAGCTTCAATCAAATTGAATCTGCACATATTTTTTCTTGAGACTAATTATGAGAGTTCACTAGGAAAGAAGAACAAAGGAATACTAAATAATATGTATTCATGACAGTAAAACAACATGTTGTGGATATTCATTAGAATTGCCTGGGAGAGGCAATTCTAATGAATAACAATCAGCTATATTTTATTGAATAAACAGAAAAAAATCATCAATTACCCACCTTATTTGTTTCTCTGGCTTCATTATAAACTTTGCTGATATCAAATCTAATTTCCCCTTATCAGGCCCCTACCTATAAGGGTGGCCAAAGTCACCAAGAATTTCTTATCTAAATTTCCTTATGGTCATTAGGGTGTTATGTATGGAAACGTCCTAGTGCCAGGTGAAAAAAAAATTGTCCTACGTAGGAGATAATAAGTCCTACATAGGAGTTAGTAATTACTACGTAGGAGATAGTAAGTCCTACGTAGGAGATAGTAATTCCTACGTAGGAGATAATAAGTCCTACATTGGAGATAATAAGTCCTACATTGGAGATAATAAGTCCTACGTAGGAGTTAGTAATTCCTACGTAGGAGATAATAAGTCCTACGTAGGAGATAGTATTTAGTTATATATAATTCAATACGATTTTGACATGAAGATCAATAGTTTAACCTAAGAAAACAAAACATATTGTTTAATTAAAAAAGTAATATATTTAGTGAATGATAATTCAGGAAGACCAAATTCGTCTGCTGAATTAGCTCAGAGAGTGGTAAAGGTTAAGGGATCAAATATCAGCCCGCCCCCCCCCCCCCCCCCCACACACACAAGAAAGGGTTTGACATTTCATACAAAGTGTCTCTGTTGGAAACAATTTGCATGAAATCTCAAATCCTATTTTCTGGGCAAAATAAGACAAATATCACTAATTTATCGTCTGCTGAATTAGCCCATAGAGTGGTAAAGGTTAAGGGTTAAACTATTTTACCCCAAATATTAGTTTGACAGTTTGACAGTTCATGCAAACTGTCTCTATTGGAGACAATTCGCATGATATGTCAAAGCCTACTTTCTGGGAAAATTAAGAGTATTATCAGTTTGTCCTTGATGCATTAATGTTGCCTTACAATCATTTTTCATTTAATCAATCAAACTTAAGAAATTTTATTGATCTGACAGATTAAAGAATTGCAGTGACCTGTCTCAGATACAGGACACTTGTGTCAGATTATGAAAAAGGGAGATTGTGTATTATGCAAACACGAACTACCCAGATCAGACAGCACAACTGCACATTCTGATCAGGATTTTCACTGTTTATTAATGCATTTTACAGTAACCAGTGTTTCTTTAGGTACACAATTAAAGATGCCGATTTGTCTGCCCGGATTCTTAGATCATTGTCGTAATGGTCCTTTACAAATGTTGATGTTCATTTGATGTTTGGACCACTTTGTTTTTATTGGATGGGTTATAGATCAAACCATAACCTTGTCCAGTGGCCTGAGGCTTCTGGTTCTCAGCTGTATGATGTCAAGTAGATACGTAAATGAAACCAGGAGGTACAGGTTGTATTTAAATGGTTCACACTTCATGGAAATACTGGTATACGGATAAAATCCCTTCGTTACCCTTTAAGTAATCAGTAAATAGTGATGCGTTTGATCAAAGTTTTGGATGTGGGGGATCCAATTTCTTGCATTAAACATTTCCTACAATAACAATTTCTTAAAGTGAAAACTCCAATAAGACTGCACAGCCATAATCCTTGGGACCATTAAGTAAAAAGTAAACAGTGATGTGTTTGATCAAACTTTTGGATGTGCAGTCAGATCTGAGTCTTTGCTAGGCACACATATGAAATAGTAGGAAATGTTATGCACTGGCTCAGTGTTTACAATTATAATAGAAAGACCAAGTATTTATCAACATTTTAATCAAGCAGACAAACAAACATTGTTCTCTAAATAATTGTTTGTGTCTAACAGCATTGTCAACCATTTAAGTATAAAAATATTACAAAGATAACTAAGTTAACTGTGACCATTAATTAGGCAATTAGAAAAAATGATTGACCTTAATAGCACTCAATTAGACAAGCAATTGCTTTTTAGCACATTTAAAATACAAACATATTCAGCATGATTGCATTAGGCACCAATTAACAAGAAAGTATAATAATTGAATCAATAAATAAATATATAAGCAGCAGTTAACCAGAAAGTATAATAATAAAAAAAATAAATATAACTAAATAAAATTCATCAGCAATATGAGTTTGCTATTTTTTTTTTTTTTTTTTTTTTTTTTTTTTGTTGTTGTTGTTGTTGATTTTTGGTTTTTCAGTTTGTTGTTTTTTTTTTTGTAAAAAGCACATATTTTATCTCATCTTCTTACCACTGTATGACAAAACCATATAATTTTGTTGTTGAGTCCAGCCAAAACTCAGATTAGTCTGAACATCTTCCCAGCCTGATCAGGATCTTCACTTTCTTCATGTGGACGGTAGATGCCTAGGCTGATCTGAGTCTTCGCTGAACACAAAGCCAAAATCATTGGTTTTATCATGCTGAAAAGTCCTCTTATTCCTCCGAGTCCAATCCTTTGACCTCCTGCAGATGAATACAATGGTCAAGAACTGCTCCAAAGACTTCTAACTAAAAAGGCATGTTTTACATCTGATACAACTTATATGTTCATGGTAGTCATATTCGGCTTAGGAATTTACAAGACAGATATGTGTGTGCAGAAACAGCTGTCTGTATACACACAAGAGTGTGCAGTTTATAAAATAAGCTGGGGAGGATGGGCAGGGTGGGGGGATTCTATCCACCTTGAAAAATTAAGCAGAAGGGATTTTGTCCAAAGAAGGGATTTTGTCCTAGTTGGAAAATTTACAGAAGGAATTTTATCCACGTTGTAAAAAAGAGTGGGAGGGATTATGTCCACGTTGCAAAAAACATGGGAGGGATTATGTCCACCTATACAAAAATGAGCAGAAGGGATTTTGTCCGGGAGGGATTTTGTCCTACACTCGGAAATACTGCCTTTATGTGACTCAGTTGCTTGGTAGCGTTAAAAATCTAGATACAGATACTGGAAATACACAATGATGTTATTAAACGTGTTTATATATGTTTGAACAATCTTTTCAAAACAATGTACTAATAAAAAAAATAGAATGTCTTGTTGATATTTTGTAGAACTTTGAGGTGTCTACAAGTACAAAAAGAAACAATGATGGTTGAGTCTTTTCAAAAACAAAGGGCTTTATGAATTATGCGACCACTGTAGACCCAGATTAGTCTGTACGTCCGCTCTATGATCAGAGTCTACACTGCACGCAAATAGAGCTTGCACATTCTATCAGCAAAAAAAATGTATGCACATGCTGATCTGGAAATACAATTGTTGCACATATTATATTAAATCCTGTTTTATTATTTGGAGAGACTCTTGTTATTTCTGTGTTGGGTAGTTAGTAATATGGATAAAATGTCGTTTTCCTTAGATTATTACTGTTACTACCCTAGGTTTCTAGACAGAGAGGCTGTGCTTACAGTGTAGACCCAGATGAGATGTCACATAACACATTGTGTATTCAGGGTCTACACGGTCTACACGGTTCTACACTTAGCCAGCAATGTTTAGACAAATCGGTGGGTACTATAATGGCCTTGTAAAAAATATAGGGCAAGTGTGGTAAAGGATCATCTGATATCCCAGGTTTGTTTTTGAAACAATTACCTTTAGGCCAATGTTTGAAAAGGTGTGAACAATTTATTGAATCTGACAGATGGTGGTTAGAGAAGAAAGTGGTTTACGGTATTTAACCTAAGTATTCTGATAGACAAACCTTAACAAACAGCAGCCGTGGCCCCTGATTAGACATTACATTACAGAGCATCTTATTAATGTCTGCACACTGTTTGCCACTCAAATAGCACGTATAAACTATGTCAACAGGTAGTAACACGGACTTAATCAAATTTCAGTATGACAGGGATTTAAGGTGTTTAATAATTAGCAATATTATACCCCTAAATACATACGCAGTAAAAACTGTTAAAGCTCCACGTAGCTCTTTTAAAAACAAAACGTTTTGAACATGACCAACATAATAATATTTATTCTTCGGAATTCAAATGTACAGCTAAATCACAGTTACTATTACTAATCATTTTAATAAATAAATAAATAAATAAATAAACAAATAAATAAATGAATAAATAGATAAATAATAATAATAATAATAATGAAAAAAATAATGATAATAATGTTATTATTATCACTATGTGTCTTTTTCATTATTATCACTATATTTAATTTCTTAGAAAACCATTTTACGAGATAAAATAGGACCAGCATAGGATTTTCCGAATTATGATATACAGCTTGATTGCTATTATAATTATTTCTGAAAATAATATCAATAATAATGTTATTATTATCATTTTGTTTTAATGTGATTTCTTAAATATCATAAATAATCAATTGAATAGATATACTTTATGGAATGAAATATGGCCAACATTGCTTTTCTCCGCATTGTAATGTAACACCTTTGCAGGATAAAGTAAGTCCTACGGAGAACCTATTATCTCCTACGTAGGACTTATTATCTGCTACGTAGGAGTTACTATCTCCTACGTAGGACATAACTCCTTAACGACTTGTTATCACCTACGTAGGACTTATTATCTCCTACGTAGGAGTTACTATCTCCTACGTAGGACTTATTATCTCATACGTAGGACTTACTATCTCCTACGTAGGACTTATTATCTCCTACGTAGGAGTTACTAACTCCTACGTAGGACTTACTATCTCCTACGTAGGACTTATTTTCTCCTACGTAGGAGTTACTAACTCCTACATAGGACTTAAATATCTTTTTCACCTGGCACTAGGACGCTTCCATAGTATACAATGTAGCTGCACAATGGATTTAATTCAGAAAGCCAGTCTATTTATAGACTAGAAGCAAACGCTTGAATTCGCAAGCGCTCAAGTGATCTGGATTACCACAGCGTATTTGCCCTGGTACAATCGGTTTTCTGAAGTCCTCGTTGTACGAGGTCATTTTGAGAAGTCTGTCGTTTCGCTAGAACTTTTCCGTCGCTTACTTATTGCACTGTATGTTGTGGTACAAGAAATGGTTATTGAAGTGCTTAAATTTCGAACCGATAGGCGAGAAATTTAAAGCACTTCAACAACCTATTTGTCGCTACTTGGTGGAATTAGTTTAACTGACAGAATTAAGTTTTGATTTGCACTGGGCCTTTGGGGTCACAGGATCATCTAGCTCTATCAGACACAATGGTATAAAAATATGATTGACGTTTACCTTGATGCCTAATGCATAACTGCCAGAAAAGGAATGTGTATTTTGTTTGTTTTGTTTGTTTTCTTTCTTAGTTTTCTCATTTTTGTGCGCCATACATATATATTGTATGGTATTGTTGTCTATTTGCAGTTGCAGTTATAGATGTGTGCTCCCCTTAGGTGCTTTTTCCTGGAGTTGTCATTATTATCTTTGACTTTGCTTGGTGTTTGGAGGCCACGTTTTCGCTATCTAATAAAGCTTTATAAATATCGCCGTTGCTCGTCAAAACTGTTCTTCCTTATTACTGGCGTGGTGGCAGCGGTGGGATACGAACAGCCATCCTGCTAAAGCTGATGTAGTAACTTTATCTACTACGAATACCACCACTCGTTGGTACACAGCTCCAAGACTGAACTGTCTCGTCAAACCAAAGAATCGGTTGAACTGTCACAATAAACTACATGAACTGAGTCTCTTGCGTTGAGAAATGGGTAGAAGGTCGTTGCCACCACGCCAGTGGACGACTTATACTGTGGCGGTAGTACCCCCCAAGAACTTCTTCACAATTGGGAAAAAGTCTTACACGTCCTTCAAAAATCAAACCTACGTTTAGCTGGTCCCAAAACTGTCATCAGCCCCAACTCTACGACCGTTTTAGGATGGATTTGAAAACAAGGTACAATATCTGCCAGTCCCCACCGTATCGCTGTCATGACTAGCTGTCCCCCACCCGAAACTGTTCGTGGACTCAGATCCCTTATAGGGGCATATAAGGTCCTTAGCAGGGTTCTGCCTGGTTGCTCAGCAATAATATCTGATCTTGATAACTCTGTCGCGGGTAAAAAGTCTCAGGAACGCATAGTATGGACTGACGAATTATCTGAGCGATTTTCTAGAGCTAAACAGTCGCTTTCAGAATGTAAAACAATCACTTTACCACGGCCTGATGACCAGTTATGGATTGTTACTGATGGTTCTGTTTCAAAGCGCGGACTTGGGGCAACATTTTATGTCTCGCGTAATAACAAATTGTTATTGGCCGGATTTTTCAGTGCTAAGTTGAGGAAACACCAAGTAACATGGTTGCTTTGTGAAATCGAGGCATTATCCATCGCAGCAGCAGTGAAGCATTTTAGCCCGTTCATAATTCAATCAAAACTCAATGCTTGCGTTCTGACTGACAGTAAGCCCTGTGTTCAGGCTATTGATAAGTTAGCTAGAGGTAATTTTCAGCTAGTCCACGTATCACCTCTTTCTTGTCAACAATAAGCAGGTATCAAGTAAGCGTGCGTCACTTGAACGGGTCTGCAAATGTGCCGTCTGACTTTGCAAGCCGCAAAGCCCCCGAATGTGATGCCCCAAGATGTCAGATATGTAGCTTTATTGTTCAAACCGAGGATTCAGTGGTTCGCTCTGTACATCAGGTAATTGACAATATGCAACGGTAACCATTTACGACTCGCTCATCATGGCTTGATATTCAGTCAGAATGTGACGATCTCCGTCGCGTTCATGGTCACTTGAAACAAGGTACGCGCCCTTCAAAAAAACTTACAAACATCAAGGACGTCAAACGTTACCTTTCCGTTGCTACCATTGCGAAGGATGGGTTGTTAGTTGTTCCCGTAATGACCCGTTGTCTCCAACTAGGGAACTTATAATAGTTCCAAGATCTGTTGTTCATGGTTTAGTTACTGCCCTACATCTTAAACTTGATCATCCCTCAAAACACCAGCTTCAAATTGTAATGAAACGCCATTTTTACGCTCTCGACATGACTAACATAATTGAGTCTGCTACTGACTCTTGTCATGTGTGCTCATCACTTAAAAAGTTTCCTGAGACCCTCGTTACCCAGTCATCAGAGGATCCCCCTGATGTGATTAGCATGTCATTCGCTGCTGACGTTTTAAAGCAAAACCGTCAACTTATCTTAGTCCTTCGTGAGTCTGTTTCGTCATACACAGCGGCTTCTCTCATTGACAACGAAAAACAAGAAACGCTTCGCGATGCTTTAGCGCGATTATGCTTAGAACTCCATCCCACAGATGGACCCAGTGCTGTTATCAGAACAGACCCCGCGCCGGGATTCGTGGCTCTGACAAATGACCCTGTTCTTCAGCGTCTCAATATTTCGATAGATATTGGCCGTGTAAAGAATGTGAATAAGAACCCTGTCGCTGAAAGGGCAATTTCTGAATTACTGGATGAGCTCCTACGCCAGCAACCAGGAGGCGGTCCTGTCTCTCATTTAGAACTTGCTACAGCCGTTGCTAGGTTAAACTCGCGTATCAGGTACGCAGGGGTATCAGCTCGCGAAATGTGGACTCAGCGCAGTCAGTTTACGCATGAGCAGCTGCCTATATCAGATCGCGAGATCATTGCCCAACAACATAAGATCCGTATTCAGAATCACACCTTCAGTTCTGCTTCAAAACACAAGAATAATAAAATCTTGCCATCAGCCCAGTTGGTGGTTGGAGATTTAGTTTATTTGTATGCAGACAGGGATAAGACTCGGGCGCGTAATAGGTACTTAGTCGTTTCCATTGATGGTGAATGGTGTTTCATAAAAAAGTTTATCGGAAGTCAGCTGCGTTCGTCCTCATATAAAGTCAAAGTATCCGAATGCTACCGTGTAGAAATGAGAAACCGTGGTCAGTACCTTTGAAGTATCTCCAAAATAGTGACAGCGACGATGAGTCTGACGCTGTATCTATCAATCAAAAGCCACCAGCCCTTGTTAACATACCTTCCATACTTACCCAACCTATGGAGCACGATGCTGATCCATCTCATGAACCTGAAGTCCCTATGCTTATTGGGTCTCCCAAGGTGCCCTGTAATGTCCAGGAGCTCCCAAGACCCCCAGAAGGCATGCATGATACAGTAGAACCTGCCCTAGTTAACCCCTTGGATACAACTGATACCACCATTGAGTCTCCTCCAGACATTTCCCCTCCCTCTAGACCACGAAGGAACATCAAACCACCCAAGTATTTAGAGGATTACATTTTAAGATAGTCCTTGACAGTCATAATATAATGGGTGCCAGTGTATCACAAGACATTAATTTTGAGTGTATTTATACAGTATTCGATTAATCTTGTCTAACAGTATGGTTAATTAGCTCGCGTTTTAGCTTGAATTTACTTGATAAAGAAGTCTCATATACATTTCATGATTGTATAAGCTCATGTTCGTACTTTGAAAAAATCAAAGAAGAAAGGAGGTTACGCCATACATGTATATTGTACGGTATTGTTGTCTATTTGCAGTTGCAGTTATAGATGTGTGCTCTCCCTTAGGTGTTTTTTCCTGTAGTTGTCATTATTATCTTTGACTTTGCTTGGTGTTTGGAGGCCACGTTTTCGCTATCTAATAAAGCTTTATAAATATCGCCGTTGCTCGTCAAAACTGTTCTTCCTTATTACTGGCGGTGGTTACTAAGTTGATTTTCATTACCTTTTTGTATTGGAAATAAATAACCACCCTTTAAAAAAAAACGAAGAAAAAAAAACAAAAAAAAAAAGAAAAAAACACAACACTTTATTTTAATACATTGTAGTCTATTAATATGTAAATTTTGTTTGTTAAGGTGGTAAGTTTTTTTCCAGCTATACAAGAAAATGGATCAACGATGTGTGATTTATAGGTGGTCGATTATAATTGAATTAGGCTGGCACAGTTTCTACCTGCCGCATTTCTGTCACTGAGATTTTCTGCTTTGTAGCTCATCTGAGCACGAAGTAGGACGTCAACAATTTGCTTTAAATAAACGCCTACTCTTCCTACACCCCTGGGCAAATTGACTCCAAACTTGATAGGAAGCATCGGGGTGACTTGTAGATCAAAAAAAGCTAAACTTGTTCCGATCGAGAATCCAAGATGGTCGCCTTGGCGTCCATCTTGAAAATCTATTTTCGCTTCATTTCCTGAACCGAAAGGCCAATTGACTTGAAACTTGGCAGGAAGCATCGGGGTGACTTGTAGATCAAAATTAGCTAAAATCGTTCCGACCGGAAATCCGTCGGCCATCTTGAAAATCTAATTTTCGCTTCTTCCCCTGAATTGAAAGGCTAATTGACTTGAAACTCGGTAGTAAGCATCAGGGTGACTTGTAGATCAAAAATAGCTAAAATCGTTTCGATCGGAAATCCTAGATGGCCACCCCGGCCGCCATCTTGATTATCTGTTTTTCGCTTCTTCTCCTGAACAGCATGGCCAAATGACTTGAAACTTGGTAGGAAGCATCCGGCTGACTTGTAGATTAAAAATAGCTTAAATTATACCGATAGGAAATCTAAGATGGCAGCCATCTTGAAAACTGATTTTCGCTTCTTTTCCTGAACCGAAAGGCCAATAGACTTGAAACTGGGTAGGAAGCATCGGGGTGACTTGTACATCAAAAGCAGCTAAAATTGTTCCGATCAGAAATCCAAGATGGCCGCCGTGGCAGCCAGCTTAAAAATCTATTTTTCGCTTCTTCTCCTGACACCAAAACAAAAATTGACTTGAAACTTGGTAGGAAGCATCAGGGTGACTTGTAGATCAAAAGCGGTTAAAATCGTTCTGATCGGAAATCCTAGATGGCCGCTGTGGCGGCCATCTTGAAAATCTAGTTTTCGCTTCTTCTCCTGAACCGAAAGGCCAACTGACTTAAAACTTGGTGGGAAGCATCAGGGTGACTTGTAAATAAAAAAAATAGCTAAAATCGTTCTGATCGGAAATCCAAGATGGCCGCCGTGGTAGCCACTTTGAAAATCTATTTTTCGCTTCTTCTCCTGAACCAAAAGGCCAACTGACTTGAAATTTGATAGGAAGCATCATGGTGACTTGTAGATCAAAATTGCTAAAATCGTTTTGATCGGAAATCCAAGATGGCTGCCACTGCCAGGATGCATCAGAGTGACTTGTAGATAAAAAAAAGAGCTACAATCGTTCCGATCAGAAATCAATGGCCGCTATCTCGGAAACATATTTTGCGCTACTTCTCTTGAACCGAAAGGCTCATTGACTCGAAACTTGGCAGAAAGCATCAGGGTGACCTGCAGATCAAAAATAGCTAAAATCCTTTCGATCAAAAATCCAAAATGGCCGCCATGGCCGCTATCTTGAAAATCTATTTTGCGCTTCACCTCCTGAACCGAAAGGCCAATTTACTCGAAACTTGGTAGGAAGTATCTGGGTGACTTGTTGATCAAAAATAGCTAAAATCATTCTGATCAGAAATCCAAAATGGTCGCCCTAGCCGCTGTGTTGAAAATCTATTTTGAACTTTTTTTTTTATCCTAACCAATTGACTCGAAACTTCATTGGAAGTATCGAGGTGACTTTAAATTGCCAGTGCTTTAAATGATTATTGTACGCGTTGGTGTAAACGAGAGCATGTTGAGACTAATGCTTTAAATAATTGGAAATTAAAGATTTTTAAGATCATTGATGAACGTGTGTTATTTTACTCTAATAACCTTGATCTTCTCCCTCCTAAGCCTAAATTATCTTTTCGATATTTGAAACAAGGTATCCAAGAATTTCATAGGAAGTATGTTTTGGCTCCAGCTGATAAAGCTGCTAATAATGTTGTTGTTGTGTGACAACTTTATTATATCAATACCCTAAAACAAGAACTTGGTAGTACCAAAACATATGAACGGATTTCTACTGACGAGAGATCTATTGTCAATGCCCATTCTATCGATATTACTGCTAAGTTTGCAGTGAGTATTAAAGAAAAGCAAGACAGACTTCCTACGTTATATTGGTTACCGAAACTTCATAAACGACCTTATAAAGCACGTTTCATTGCTAATTCTAGTTCTTGTACGACTACTGTTTTGTCCAAACTGCTAACTTCATGCCTTACTGCTGTTAAAAAACATTGGATTAGATACTATGATACTGTTCTAAATTGTCAACATATGATTTTTCTACGCTGTATACTACGTTACCTCATCATCTTATAAAAGATAAACTTATTGATTTTATTAACCAAACGTTTATTCGGGAGAATACCCAATATTTGGCTTGCAACGAAGAATGTGCTTTTTTCACTTGTGATGTATATAATAATCACAATTTATGGTCGTGTCAAAAAGTCTGTGATGCCCTTGTTTATCTTTTGGATAATATTTTTATTAGATTTGGAACTAAACTTTATAGACAAACTATTGGTATTCCGATGGGAACTAATTGTGCTCCTCTTGTTGCAGATTTGTTTCATTTTTGTTATGAGAGAGATTTCATGAAGTCTCTCTCAGGCTGACATTATTGAGGCTTTCAATTCAACTTCAAGATACCTTGACGATTTATTAAATATTGACAATATTTACTTTGACCAAATGGTGGACCGGATATACCCTACAGAACTCCAATTAAATAGAGCAAATTCTTCCGAAACCGAGACACCTTTTTTGGATTTGAATCTATGTATATCTAATGGTACAGTTTCCACCAAAATTTATGATAAACGGGACGATTTTGATTTTGATATAGTCAATTTCCCTTTTCTGGATGGCGATGTTCCCCGGCGTACCTCATATGGGGTATACATATCTCAACTTATAAGATTCGCCAGAGCTTCTTCAAATCTTAATGACTTTAACTACCGTAATAAAGCCCTTACTGCCAAACTTCTTAGGCAGGGCTATCGTTATTTTAAACTTCGTAAGGCGTTTTCGAAATTTTATCGCAGACACAGTGCCTTGTTAGAAAAATATAGCGTCAGTCTGAAAACACTTCTGCAACAAGGTATATCGGAACCCGAATTTTACGGTGACTTAGTGTACAGATTTAAAAAAAAAATTGTAGGTAAATCTAACTTTTCGGAGCAATTCAGAAAACTTATAAAAGAATTATAAAAGAATTACGTTATAAAAGAATTGGCTATAGCCTGGATATTATGCGGCAGACTGCATGCACAGTTGTCAACCCAATCATTTTGATGGCTATGCTTCACTCTTTAAGTGCACGACGGCGGTTCGGGCCTCAGACTCAATGACGGCCTCTTCGTAAAACTTTAACCAGTGGGTTGGGGCTTGACGATATGTCTTTGGCTTGGCCCGCCGTGGTTCAACTACTGGTTTTCATTTACTCTGGCATACAGTAGAATTAGCCATGAGTACTCGTCTTTGTTTATTATAGTGATTAATTTGATTTTTATGTTTTCGCTTTGATGCATTGACTGAGTTGGGAGCCTTTATGCGAACCGAATTTTTATGTATTTCTGTATTAAGAGTAGCATCGGGACCCAGGGTGAAGTTAGCTAGCTGTAAAAGTGCTTTAACCCCACGGTGTTTTGCTCTACCGACCGTTCTAAGGCGCAGGTCCCGGTGTTAGTCTTACTCTTTTTTGCTTTGTGGCTTATTCTACGAGGCGATTTGTTGTATGTCTTTCCGTGTGTTATTTTGTTCTTGTGTTTTTCAGTCCTTTTAGTATTGCGATTACCTCGCTTGGGGAAGACAGAGCTAATCTTAGTGCTTTTCGTACGTTTGTTCGGTTTGTGCTTGTTTAGATTTGTCGGTTTCCTCTTCCTCTTGGGGTCTGGGAAAGGCTGTGGTTTGTGATTGTGGCACTCCCTGGACTTTTCTCTTACCTTTTTTGTAGATCAAAAGTAGCTAAAATCATTCTGATTCGAAATCCACGATGGCCGCAATCTTGAAAATCTATATTGAACTTCTTCTCCTGAACCGAAAGGCCAATTTACTCGAAACTTTGTAGGACGTATCTGGGTGACTTGTTGATCAAAAATAGCTAAAATCATTCTGATCAGAAATCCTAGATAGTCGCCCTAGCAGCTGTGTTGAAAATCTATTTTGAACTTTTTTATCCTGAACCAAAAAGGTCAGTTGACTCGAAACTTCATTGGAAGTATCGCGGAGACTTGTAGATCAAAAGTGGCGAAAATCGTTCTGATTCGAAATCCAACTAGCCGCAATCTTGAAAATCTATACTGAACTTCTTCTCTTGGACCGAAAGGCCAATTGACTCGAAACTTGTCTGGTAATCAGGTGAGCGATACAGGGCCATCTTATTTTCTATGAATTTGTTTTTCATTGGACATGAAACGACAAAACTGACCTTCAAACTATATAATGATTTCTAGAAAAAATAGGGGATGCTTTACGATATATATCCACTAATTTATGCAGGTAACAAGGCGGGGCGGTCTTAATTTTCTTATAATAAAAATGCGCAAAATCACTCATCTCAAGCAGAAAGTGCAGAAATAAACATTAAAATATATTCAACTACCCGTTTATAGTGTAATTTTGAAATAAGGCCGTAATGGAACTCAAATTTGCAGTGTGCTTATATAAGACCAATCTTTTTTTTTTTTTTTTTTTTTTTACCTACTACGAAGGACCGTAATTCATATCAGATTTCACAGGGGAGGTAATTCGCGCATGCACAATGAAATGTAAACAAAGTCACTTGTCAAAACAATAGATCCGTCTATACATAATAACTTTTATCAACGAAAAATTACTTCCTAGATTTTGTTAGGATACTAACCAATATCTTCATTTATGTTGAAAAATAAACCACGGTACAGTCATCAAATTTCTTCTATCTAATATGTTTGGTAGGCATCGAGTTTATTAGAGGCAAAGTTTGCTATGGGATGATTTTGTCAAGTAAATCCGGTTCACCAGGAGTCGAGTTTGTCAAGCCGTCGAGCTTGTCAGGTGCTGAGATGTTTTGGAACCCTAGTTGATTTTCAACTTACAAGCTCAATACTTGGATTATACAACACAATTAACCAATTATAGTAAATCTTAGTAAGATCATTTATAGTTATTAATAGTTTAGATCATGTTATGTCATTTGAACTATATGAAATAATGGTACTTTATCCTATCTTAAGGCATTCTTCAAATGCACTGCACACCAAATGCCAATGTGCAGCAATCTAATAAGGCTACATGTCTGGTTCTTGAACCTTTATCTAGTTCTATACTAATGTGTGGGAACACCGAAGGCTCTGGCGAGACTGTCAGAATGTACAGTGGTGCCTGAGCTTTTGCTGTTCATATATGCTATAAGTACCATTATCACATGTGCTAGTTTATTTGTAGTACTGCTATTCAAGAACTGTTATTGTTTTATTAACTGATGCTTTTCGTTGTATTATTTTTGTTTACAATTTCAGTAAATAACTCTATGAATAAACTAAGATATAATTTTGCTCAGGCAAATATTGTATTGAATTCGAGGAGCTGAATGTCTCTTTACCTAGTTAAATCTAATCAATATATACTTTGAATGTAAATGCAGCTATTTACGATTAAACATTTGGTTATAAAAACAATTTCTAAAACATCAAAGATTGCATATACATGTATCTACTGTATATCACATAAAGGGAAAACCAGAATTGTAAAATAATCATTAAAATTTTACTATGCAGATTTCCAACAAGCTGGAGTATTGCATTTACAAATTTATAACATACACCTTTAAAAGAGTTGCTAATAAAGACAGACTGTATATACAGGCTTTTAAATTTACATAGACTATACATACATGCCGAAAATAAACAGCGCATGTATATATTTGAATATTTGCATTAAAAACGTGTTTTACGCAGTCAATTTATTCGTATTAACAACACCTGCAACAGTGTAACACCACCTACACCAGTGTATGATTTTTACATGTCAATAGTGGTTTATTCTCAATGATCCTTATATTATATTGCCTTGCTCTTTCGTGGAGATTGATCATGAAATATTTTCTACGGTCATTCTCTCCCTTCGCTGATTCAAGAAGGGCAGTTGTCAGTTTCTGGCGAAAGAATGTGCACAATACTGGTTAACCGCTTAGAGGACAAAGCCTGCCCAGTAAACGTGTGGTTAGGTAAACTGACCGCGCTCGACATGACCCCATTGGGTTGACTGGGCCGTAAAACCTCAACACAAACAAAATTATATTGCTTTGATGTGCAAATCAGCTACTGAAAATACTATTGGTTTTCTGTAATTTTATACAATTTGTATGCTTTAGTAGTTCATTGCATTTTTATATTTCTTAGTAAATTTCTCTTAGAAATAAACTGTTGATAATTTATTGATCTTGTTTTGATTAATCAAACAATTTTCAGAACAGTTACCAGCCCACGTACTGATTCCTTTTTTGAAGGAAGCCAACTTGTTATCATAAATAAAGATATTTATTTCGCCGTTACATACATTGTTCCTGAAAACAGTCATATTCATTCACTATACAATATCGATTTATTTAGTGTATTTGGAAGATGACAAGGGCGTTGTCTTACCTTAATAGCAGGACTGGTGTAAGGCATGATTATAGTGTTGTTTTTTTTTGGTTTTTTTTTTATTTTTTTAAAGCAGTATCTATTTTATTTGACTTCACTGTATCTGGTTTTAAGTGCAGTGTGGCGACCGTATTGTAGTGTAGTTTTTGTTTCTAGTTTCCTTTGGATCACTGAGACCACTGAATCTGGAAAATCGAATTCTTCTAAAGCCAGTGCTAGGGACGTATGCAGCCTTGCAAACTACATTTCTTTAATTTCTCAAGTTGTCTTTGGTCCAAGTTGAAAGCTTGAGGGATACTTTGAAACGCAATTGCACAAAAGTAAGTTGCCTGTGGACAATTCGTGAAAAACTGCAGAAGTATTGTTTGTTTCTTTCTTCCATTTTACAGCTCGCAGTTCGCAATGTGACAAATGGTAAAGACATGGTTGTCATTTGTTATACGAATTGACTTTCTGTACAGGAAATGTTACACTGAGAAAACTACAGAGGTATATGAGCGGGTCGCCGTCTGTTTTTTTTTTTTTTTTTTTTTTTTTTTGTTCTTCTTGCAACGTCACAGTTTCCGTTGGTTATAAAGATAAATATTGGACTGTTTGTATACGATATATTACAGTGGGAATATGTACATTCTCAATGTTATTAGGTTTGCATCGATTAAAACAAAACATATGATAAATAGCGCTTTATGACATTTCTCAAAGGAATTTTCATCTGAGCTAAACGATGCTAACAACTCTATAAATAATGCCAGGTCTGCAAATGCGCGTTTCTTTGTGACATGGCTTGATGTCTCAGAGGAATATATTACCTAAGTACTTGGAAAGGAAATACATCGATCTCCGATGAAAATTAGGGAACAAAAGCCATACATTTGAATCTAGATAAGGAATGCCGTTGGTTTTTAGACCTTGTGGAATAACAACACTCCAGGGAATGTCATTTTCTAAATTGATGAATTCAGTGACAAAAAATTATGTTAAAAGATCTTTAATCTGCGTTTTATTGGCTGTTCTTTATCGTTTTATATCTTTGTGTTGTAAGATGCATGAAGTATTTCGGTTTGTACCACAGTTTAGCTCCTACATACTAATTTTTTTCCAGCTTTTCTAAATAACGTATTTGTTTCATGTCTGTGGACTAATAAAACGCATTCAAGGCCAGAGTTGTATCAAGATAATAAAAACAGACGAGAAGATGATTTTTCTTTATTACTTTATTGTGTATTCTTAACCAAATCATATAAACAGAAAATGAATACAAGAAGTTTTTTTAATGGAAATGGGAGAATTAATACTGGGTTGTCTGTATGAAATATTGTAAACAAACATACGCACGAGTGGGCTCATGTGCGTCCATGCGTCCGTGTGAGTGTACACTCATTTCTTATTTGCAACTCGATGACCGAACATGATGGTGCGTTTCCATATAATGTATCTCATGCTAAACAGAAAAGGAAAATGGGAAGACAGCTGTGTGAATGGCTCTGTTCAGGGCTTTTACGCTAGTAAATTCTGCAATCCTGCTAGGAGGGAACTGCTCTAATCGAATGAATTCAGCCATCTTGGACATCGGAATGGAACTATTTTAGCAATTTTGAATCTCTATGTCACTGTGATGCCTCCCATCAAGTGGTCTTAGGCAGGGCTATCGTTATTTTAAACTTCGTAAGGCGTTTTCGAAATTTTATCGTAGACACAGTGCCTTGGTAGAAAAATATAGCGGCAGTCTGAAAACACTTCTGCAACAAGGTATATCAAAACCAGAATTTTACGGTGACTTAGTGTGCAGATTAAGAAAAAATAGTGGGAAAATCTAATTTTTCGGAGCAATTCAGAAAACTAATTAACCGTTATAAAAGAATTGGCTATAGCCTGGATATAATGCGGCAAACTGCATGTCTAGTTATCAACCCAATCATTGTTGATGGCTATGTTTCACTCTTTAATTGCACGACGGCGGTTCGGGCCTAAGACTCAATGACGGCCTCTTCGTAAAACTTTAACCAGTGGACTGGGGCTTGACGATACGTCTTTGGCTTGGCCCGCCCTGGATCAACCATTGGTTTTCGTTTACTCTGGCACACAGTAGAAGTAGCCATGAGTACTCGTCTTTGTTTATCATAGTGATTAATTTGATTTTTATGTTTTCGCTTTGAAGCATTGACTGAGTTGGGAGCCTTTATACGAACCGAATTTTTATGTATTTCTGTTTGAAGATTAGCATCGGGACCCAGGGTGAAGTTGGCTAGCTGTACAAGTGCTTTAAACACCCCGGTAGTTTATTCTACTGACCGTTCTAAGGCGGTGGTCCCGGTGTTAGTCCTACTCTTTGTTGCTTTTGGCTTATTAGCTCACCTAGAGCTTGTTCCAGATCAGCTTATGCAATGGCCTGTTGTCCGTCGTCCGTCCGTCCGTCGTTAGCTTTTCACATTTTCGACATCTCCTCCAGAACCATAAGTTGGATTGAGCTGAAACTTAGTAGGAGGCATTGTGGCAACATGAAGATTCAGAATGGCGGCGAAGATTCAGAATATCCAAGATGGCGGCCATCTTGAATTTCTTTAAACGGTATCTCCTCCCAAACCCTAAGTCCGATTGAGCTGAAATTTGATGGGAGGCATCACAGTGACACAGAGATTCAAAATTGCTAAAATCGTTTCGTTCTGATATCCAAGATGGCCGCCACGGCGGCCATCTTGAAATTCTTCAAACGACATCTCCTCCTAAACCCTAAATCCGATTGAGCTGAAACTTGATGGGAGGCAGCACAGTGAACCAGAGATTCAAAATTGTTAAAATCGTTCCGTTCCGATATCCAAGATGTCCGCCACGGCGGCCATCTTGAAATTCTTCAAACGATATCTCCTCAAGCCCTTAGTTCGATTGAGCTGAAACTTGATGGGAGGCATCACAGTGACATAGAGATTCAAGATTGCAAAAATCGTTCCATTCCGATGTCCAAGATGGCCGCAACGGCGGCCATCTCGAAATTCTTCAAACAGCATCTCCTCCCAAACCCTGTCCAATTGAGCTGAAACTTGATGGAAGGCATCACAGTGACACAGAGATTCAAAATTGCTAAAATCGTTCCGTTCCAATATCCAAGATGGCCGTCAGAGCGGCCATCTTGAAATTCTTCTAACGACATCTCCTCCTAAACCCTGTCCGACTGAGCTTAAACTTGATGGAATGCATCACAGTGACACAATGATTAAAAATTGCTAAAAGCTTTCCATTCCGATATCCAAGATGGCCGCCTCGGCGGCCATCTTGAAATTTTTCAAACAACATCTCCTCCCAAACCCTAAGTCTGACTGAGCTGAAAGTTGATGGGAGGCATCACAGTGACACAGAGATTCAAAACTGCTGAAATCGTTCCGTTCCAGTATCCGAAATGAAATCTTGAAATTCTTCGAACAACATCTCCTCCTAAATCCTTAATCCGATTAGGCTGAAACTTGAAGGGAGGCATCAAAGTGACACAGAGATTCAGAATTGCTAAAATCGTTCCGCTCCGATATCCAAGGTGGCTGCAATGGCGGCCATCTTGAAATTCTTTAAACGATATCTCCTTCAAAACCATAAGTCAGATTGCACCGAAACTTTATGTGAGGCATCGGAGCGACATAGAGATTCAGAATTGCTAAGATTGTTCCGTTCCGATATCCATGGCGACCATCTTGAAATTTTTCAAACGACATCTCCTCCCAAACCGTAAGTTGGATTGAGCCAAAACTTGACGGGAAGCATCACTGTGATACAGAGATTCAGAATTGCTAAAATTGTTCCGTTCCCATCCAAGATGGCCGCCACGGCAGCCATCTTGAAAGTTTCAAAAGATACGAGGGCGAGTCAATAAAAAACCAGCCTAACTTATTTCTGGGTGAGATCGATCTCTTTTTTTTTTTCGATGTAATTGCCCTCTAGAATGATGCACTTGGACCAACGGTGTTCCAGTGCTATCAGCCCAGAACTGAAGAAGCCAGGGTCCTTGTCTCTGACCCACTCCTCAACTGCCGCCACGACTTCTTCGTTGGACCGGAAATGACGTCCACGGATATCCTTTTCAAGTTTGGGAATAGGAAATAATCACTAGGAGCTAAGTCCGGAGAATAGGCGGGGTGCGGTATTAGCTCGTACCCATTCCGCTCAACAGCATCCATTGCAATTTTGCAAGTGTGGATTCTTGCATTGTCCTGTTGGAGCAGAATCTCTTTGGAGAGTTTACCTCGGCGTTTTTCACGGATCACAGTTCTCAGTTGGTCGAGCAAATTTGCATAATACGCAACTGTTATTGTACTTTTCTTTGCTAGAAAGTCCAACATAATAACGCCTTGTGCGTCCCAAAATACAGCTGCCATCACCTTGCCAGCAGAGGGTTGCGTTTTGAACTTTTTTGGCCTCGGAGACCCCGTTCCTACACTCTGGCGACTTTGAGCTTTATTTTCTGGCTCATAGTAATGGACCCAGGTCTCATCTACAGTCACCAGACGTGAAAGGAAATCATCTTCCTTTGACCTAAACCGCTTCAAAAATGCACTGTTTACTGATGCTCTGGTTGCCATTTGCTCGTCGCTAAGGGATTTTGGGACCCAACGGGCTGTTAGCTTGTGCATACCCAAGCGATCATGTAAAGTTGTTGAAACGCTACCATGTGAAATGTGTAATGCATTCGCTATTTCTTCCACCTTAATTCGCCTATCAGAGTACACCAGATCCCGTACTTTGTTAGACATTTCTTCATCGGTGGCATCTGATGGGCGTCCAGACCTGGTTTCGTCTTCTAAAGACGTTCTACTGCGTTTGAATTTCCCAACCCAGAATTTAACTTGTGCATACGATGGTGCAGAAGACCCATAAACATTGGTCAACTCGCAATATATTTCCTGACCTGTTTTCCCTTTCAAATACAAGTACCGAATTACAGCACGGTACTCAACTTTTGACGAAAAGCTTACTTTTGCATCGCTCGCCATCTTATGAGTGAATGACACGATAAGGATGCAATTTTGCCCTCAGGCCTAAAACATGTATTGAAACAAGGCATGAAAATCTTGGGTGTCTCGGTCAATTGGAAATGGGATAGGCCGGTTACTTATTGACTTGCCCTCGTATATCCTCCAAAACCATAAGTTAGATTGAGCCGAAACTTTATGGGAGGCATCGGAGCGACATAGAGATATGCAGAATTGCTAAGATTGTTCCGTTCCGATATCCAAGATTGCCGCCATGGAGGCCATCTTGAAATTCTTCAAACGACATCTCCTCCCAAACCGAAAGTTGGATTGAGCCAAAACTTGATGGGAAGCATCACAGTGACACAGACATTCAGAATTGCTAAAATCGTTTCGTTCAGATATCCAAGATGGCCGCCATGCCGGCTATCTTGAAAGTCTTCAAACGAAATCTAATCTCAAACAATAAGTCAGACTGAGCCGAAACTTGATGGGAGGCTTTGGAGAGTTATAGAGACGCAGAATTGCTAAAATCGTTCTGTTCCCATATCCAAGATGGCCGCCATGGCGGCCATCTTGAAATACTTCAAACGACATCTCCTCCCAAACCGTAGGTGGGGTTGAGCCAAAACTTGATGGGAGGCATTGGAGCAACATAAAGATTCAGAATTGCTAAAGTTGTACTGTTCCTATATCCAAGATGACCCAAGGACGCCATCTTGAAATTCTTTAAATGACATCTCCTCCCAAACTGTAAGTTGGATTGAGCCACAACTTGATGGGAAGCATCACAGTGACACAGAGATTCAGAATTGCTAAAATCCTTCCGTTCAGATATCCAAGATGGCCACCATGGCGGCCATCTTGAAGTTCTTCAAACGACATCTCCTCCCAAACAATAGGTCTGATTGAGTCAAAACTTGATTGGAGGCATTGAAGCGACATAGAGATTCAGAATTGCTAAAATTGTCAGCCTTCTTGAAAATCTTCGAACAACATCTCCTCCGGCTATCTTGTAAGTCTTCAATTGTTAACTGCTCCCGAACAGTAAGTTGAATGGAGGGGAAACTTGATGGAAGGCATCGGGGCAGCATGGAGATTTAGAATTGCTAAAATGATTCCTTTCTGATATCCAAGATGGCCACCATGGCATCCATGTTGAAAATCTTGCAATCACATCTGCTACCGAAGGATAAGTCTGATTGAGCTTAAACATGATGGGAGGCATTGGGGTGATATGGAAATTCAGAATTGCAAAAATCCTTCTGTTCCAATGTCCAAGATGGCCGCCATCTTGAAATTCTTCAAATCACATCTCCTCCCAAACAGTAAGTCAGGTTGAGCCGAAACTTGATGGGAGGCATCGGGGTGAAATGAAAATTGAGAATTGCTAAATCATTTAGTTTCAGTATCCAAGATGACGGCCATGGTGGCAATCTTGAAACTCTTCAAACAACACCAGATTCTGAATTGCTAAAGGCAATCTGATCTGATAGCCAAGATGGCCACCATGGCACAATGTAACATATCATGATCAGCCTAATCCAGGTGAGCGATTTCTGGCCCACTTGGGCCTCTAGTTCTACGAGGCGATTTGTTTTAACTCTTGTCTGGTGTTATTTTGTTCTTGTGTTTTTCAGTCCTTTTAGCATTGCGATTACCTCGCTTAGGGGAGGGAGAGCTAATCTCAGTGCTTTTCGTACGTTTGTTCGATTTGCGCTTGTTTGGTTTTGTCTGTTTTCTCTTCCTCTTGATGTTTGGGAAGGGTTGCGGCTTGTAATTGTCGCACTCCTGGACTTCTCTTTTACTTTTTTTTGTCCAAGACAAACAGGTTTAATTATTTCTATGGAGACCGAAAGCGTTACCTGATATTTGAAGTGCCAAAATAGCATGCTTATAAAATTTAATCTTATGTTTCAGAAATAAGGACAACAGCAGATTAGCTTTCATAACCCCTTCTTCCAATCCGAATGATCATCTCATGGATTTTCGATACAATCAGCGAATCAGAGCTACCGCCTTGCACTGAAACCGACTTTATTTCGAGAAGTTCTCTCCCATCATAATCACACGATGAAAGCAATATAGATTGAAGTTACATAGACGTTTCAGAAATTGAGACCAATTCGCTCCAAATACAAAAGCAACATGATTACTTAATTTATATTTAATCATAAATAGACTTAGAATATTCATATTCTATTCGATAAACGGACAGAGACCTGTTGTTTTCCTGAATCCAAATCAGAAGCTATCTACAATCAATATGGTTTTAGTATCCTAAATTAAAAAGTGGTGGCGTGCTGGCTTATGTCAGGGCTGCGTTCCAATATCGAGAGCGTTCAGTACAAACTATCTTTGAAACCATGATTGTATACCCGTGTCATACGACCTCAAATTAGGGATTAATCAGTATTCTCGTTGTTGAGGTTTGATGTTTAGTCGAATAATTATATCAGTTCTTATCAAGTTTATATAGAATAGAATAAATAATACTGACGCAGCAAACATTTTCATATTTGATTGCAAACAAGCATACATAAGCTGCTAGTCTGATTGCGGCAAAAGACGGTTCAAGCTATAATTCGCGGACACTTACTACCGGCTGACGAAGAACGGAAAGTGTGCAAAGTTTCGCGAGTGTTCGCGGCATTGGTTTTCTGAACACAAAAAAAGTATAGAAGATGCCCAGAAATAGCTACAATCACAGATCGTAGCCAATGACACCGAGAGGAAGAGAAAACAAACCCTGACAGATAGTACACAAGTCATTGACCAAAGAAATGCAAAGCAACCAACCAAGGTGATCACAATTCTAGACAGGGTCTACTAACAGTACAAGACAACGAACAGCCCTTCTTTAACCCCACAACCAAGCATATGCTTAATTTTGGGCTCATTATCCGATTGAGACTATCGTTCTTGAAGTAGCCATAATTGGCGCATATCCAAATCTTCTTCGGTATTTAATAAAACCTTTACAGACATGACAACTAATAGTAGAGCAACTTTCATGGCCGCCAGAAGTATAACAAAGGTACCAAATCTTTGTAAATAATCAAACGTTTTGAAAATGCAAAAAGGCATTTGATTTTCATGGTATTAACATGTCAATCCAAGATGGCCGCCAATATGGCTGCTGATCCTTAACTGTTCTTATATATAATATAGTGTGACAACGTATTATTTTTTTGTATTTTTGTTTTGCTGATGATCAGAATAAACAATTATAACAAGGACAAATAATTTATTATGTCACACACGTTTGCAAAGTTTAAGATATTTAATATGCCAAAGTCAGAAAAAGGCCCCTTTTTCGTTCCCATATGTTGCATTTAAGCTGCATGTTATAATTTGTGCCTAAGGATGGCGTGCTTTTTTATAATTCACTTATTAGCAGACAGGGGCAAACGGACATTGTCTGTTCCTCTGATGTGACAGTTGAAGAGCGCCAACTTGACCACTAGTGACTATGGTGAAAGTGATGGAACAATTTTACACAGAGCTGTTGGAATCTAGTTAGAACAAGAGTATTTTTCACCTGAAGAAACTAATTTTATTGGTCAGAAACAGTTTCTTGACCCCTTATTACTCAAATTCATTGGTTTGCTAGCAAATATGAAAAAAATTTAAAGAATGCGCTGACTTAAGGGACGGTAATATATCGCCTAGATTGCTCGCAATTTCCATGTGATCTAATTAACCTTGTAACTCCCATACATCTTGACTTGACAATTCAGCTCCATCATATGATATATGCGTATGACAGCAGGAAACTCATTAAAGATGTGCATACTCTTGATTATACTCTATCATATTCGAGCGGGCCGCCGTAGCCTAGTGATTCTTAATCCATTAGGTTTCTCACCGCTGTGGTTCGAGCATTGCTCGGGTCACATGTGGGAAACGGATGATCAGGTTTCTCCGGTTTTCGCCCACCTTTGATGAACGATCGGCTCGATATAAGTGAAATATTTTTGAAAGGGCTATAAAACCCAAATCAAAAAAAAAAAAAAAAAAAAAAAAAAAAAAAGCTATCGGCACTTTTTAAACTCAGCTGCAAGTCATATTTTCCATTCTCAGCAGACGACACTATCAGGTGGTTTAGTATCCAACAACATCAAACACTCTGATGAAACTGGAATGCTTCTTGTTGCAACTGGTGATAACTGGGACTCAACTGATGGTAAAAGATCCATACATGCCATGAAAACAATCCTGGTCTTGCCAGGCAATACCAGATTAAAAAGAATTCTGGAACGAACTTTGGAAGTATCATCATTTTCAGGTGAGGAAAAGGATCTAATACTTTTTTCGTCTTAACATTCTTAATGCAATTTTGTTATGTTGTATATTCTGATTGTCTAGCAAATTCCAAATTCTTAATTGATCATCTGTATGTAATGGAAAGCATTGGATAAGGCATTTTGTTTATCAATACAGACGCATCACAAAAACTACAAAATACTGTTGTTTTCTGTTAGCATGCATATACAAAATGTAAGTTGTAATTTGCAAGGAACGCCCATGGTGCTACAATATTATAATGTTTTTATTCTTCAAGAGGTGGATTGTCTAATGTCATTCCCTACAGAAAGCCGATAGAAAGACTCGAGCCTGTATCTGCAACCCAGTGGTACCGGATGGTATCAAGTATACTGAGCCAGAGAGAGCTAAAGGCATGCGCATGTATGAGATTCTATATAATTTTGGTCGTTGTGACTTTTTTGTGATGATCGATCTGGACTGTTTGTTTTTGGCCAGAAACTGTAAAGTACAAACTGAACGAACCATCAGAAATTATTTTAATCTAATACTTATGGTTCCACCAACTAGTTATAGCACAGTGTACACTACCTTAAAGCGGGTGATGGAGCAAATGAATTCTTCGACATGGATTCGCTGACCAAATTGTTATGTGGGCCAGTTCGGAAGAACTTCAAGGGGGTAATACCATTAGAAGATGGTATGGTCAGCGTTTGCGAGGATAGGCTTTCTTTATAGTGATACAGGTTTGGAACAGTTACATTGTGAATCTGATGTATTAGCTGCAGGTACGGCTAAGCATATTTTGACTGGAAAAAATTTGATCGAGCTTTAAAAGTCTTTTTCATCATCCTCTTCTTAAAGCAATTCGAGTCCTGGTGTGACAAAAATCACCATGATTTACCTGTTGAACTGAAACAAAACTGAATGAGCTTAGAAACAATTATGGAAAGAAGAGACCATTACAAATGCATTTACGTTTCTGGAGTCAACGGTAAATCCCTTGCTGGACAAGTTCCGGGATTTAGGACGTGACAATTCGCCATCATTCAAGCTCTGTGGTGATTATTTTACAAAAGTGTCTGTACCTTTAAACTGTTTTTAGTTCCTCCCGACTTGCATTCTGGGACATAAATCAGTATGCCAAAATAATGCTTCCTCCGCTCTTTTTTGCAACAAATAGAACAGTATATCGTGCCTTTCATGACACTTCAAATGAGTCGTCTGCCTAAATATGTTCAAATATGTTTCAATGGTGGTCATTTTGTGGCCAAATTAACAGATGGGAAATTCAACTCAGAGTGGATAGATTATGTTTTGGGAATAACGGAAATCTACA
Source organism: Anodontia alba (assembly GCA_964016985.1). Classification (NCBI taxonomy): domain Eukaryota; kingdom Metazoa; phylum Mollusca; class Bivalvia; order Lucinida; family Lucinidae; genus Anodontia; species Anodontia alba. The sequence goes on along the minus strand of OZ024835.1, from coordinate 40,702,789 downwards.
GGGCGCATCGTTGGTTTGACACACCAGGATAACGCACTAGGACAGTGGTTTCTTGCGCGACCAGTGACAGCCAAATATTATATGACGTGCATTAAGAACAAAGCTGGTAATCAGGAAAAAACAACAAAATAAACTGAAACATCACTCAGACACTGTTGCTAGTAAAGCACAGTATAATAATAATAAAAACGTTTTCAAAAATAATTTTTTTTCGCTGTTAGCATCAGAGTAGCTGCAGTTCAATGTAAACTTCTATAGATTTTTATGGTAACTAAGTGACAGGTAGTATGGAACTAATATACACTTCAGCTCTTAAACGACCTTTTTACCTTAGAAATGACCTTGATAATTGCTTTATGACATCTGATGTCTATATAGTTATACTCAGACTATACCTATCATTATTTATTTCCATGTTCTGTAGCATTTTGATGCCCGTTAAACCATCAGTCGAGGATTTTCATACATATAATGGCTTATTTTTAAATTGGCAGCTATCTTGGACGCCATCTTGAATTTTCAGGTCGGTACGAAAATTTTGAAAGCCTTATTCTGTAATCTTATTCCCAATATTTTGATATATAACAACCTTTGTTATATTTCCAGTCCGAGTACACTCCTTAAATATGCATCGTACCAGCTGAAAGTTGCTCTACTAGGTATAAGGACTTGGTAAGACAGTTTAACTTTTGGGTGATATATTGAAACAAAAAAGAAACGCATAATTTGAACATATCTACTATTTGTCAGATGCAGAATAACAAATCACTAAAGTATTCATTTCATAATACTTAACCTTTCGATCATTTAGATGATATTCAGTGATGGGCAAAAGTCCATCTGTAAACAATGTTTTCTTATCATTTAGCACTTACAGCTGGAATTTTACACAACTCTCAGAGCTAGAAAATGACAAGTGCATCATGTTATATATACTATATAATACACTGCATCATACATCAATGTTTCAAAGCTGTTGACAGTATTTTGATATTACTACTAGTACTGATAAAACATACCCGTAATGATTCATGGATGAGTTAGAAGACCTCTACACGGACCGAACAAATATTTGTTTTTACCACTATGGAAGCTGATTGCAAGGGTTGACAATCGAATACCGCTTAAGCCGGAGCTAGGGGGCGTATGCAGCCTCGCAAACTTCAGTGTTGCATATGAAGAGACTCAGTCAAACCGAGTCTCGTGATTTTGTAACTATTTACGACTATAATGCCTTGAATGTGTACATGTATTCATTCACAAACGTTCCGGGTCACCGACTGCCTATGTAGGCCGCGCGTTGGCTGCATGTTTTTCTTGTGGTTTGTGCGGTCATTGCGATTTTTCATTAGAGAAAATTGCCATGCAGACATCGCGTGGTTGCATCGATATGAGTGGATTTCTTGTTCTCATAAAAAGGAGAAAAGGATCACACAGTCTGCAAAAAACGATAGAATACACCTTTCAACTTACTAACACGAAGGCATTATATGGAGGATGTGTAAACAGCGGGTAAGTATTCGCATATATCCCAGCAGGCACACAACGCAGAAACAACGTCGAATAGATGGCGCTGTATCAACGCTACGTGCCTTTCTGTATACCTTTGTATATCATTATTCTATATATGATTTTGAGCATGCCAACGGTTTATGTATATCATGATCAGCATTATGACATGAATCAGACTGTCTCCCCAATCGCACCTCTTACTTAAGTAAGAGCTGCGACAATAGCGAGAAATCCCCCTACAGTGCCCCATTCACTCCCCTACACCCTTACCGAAACGAGAATGTAAAGGTATCAGTGGGTATGGGATAACCCCCGTGTACTTTCCGCTTAGTATTAGCTACTTAAAAGGTTGGACACAACGCAGCGCTAATGGTCGTATTGTTCCATTGTGTCAAACACATTTCTGTACCCGCTGGGCTTGGGCTTTGTCTTGTCAACAACACAGACTGTTATTCAAAGCTCAGATAGTACAAGTTTCATATGAACAATTGTTGTATAGAATAATAAATATGATTAGCAAGGCGACTAACAGTTGACCAATAGCAAGGTGAGGCACAGAGAGAGAGAGAGAGAGAGAGAGAGAGAGAGAGCAAACGAGCGCGCGCGCGAGAGAGAGAGAGAGGTAAGAGAATAATGTTCTGATCCACCAATAAATTATATCGCTGCACTAACAAAATGTTTACAACAAATCCGATCAACGTCGATTCGACGCCACGACGTCGAATCGTCGTGCCCGACACCGCTTCGGCGCTGTGTCCACTGTGATTACCATACTTGCAGACTAGTTCTAATAGCTCAATTCTGGAATCAAGCTTCTTGGTATCCAGGACTTCTTCCGCTATTCTATATCTCTTCCGTCAGTTCCAGCTCTCCTAAGTCTACTAAACGGAAATGTCCTGCATCAAAATCTTCAGATGCTGACTCTTCACGCTAGGACATTAACAAGCAATCAGTTCGAAATCGACAGTTTTCAATGAAAGTTGCCGATCACGTCTCTAAGGCAAAAAGACTTTCTACTAGGTAAGTCTACGATGCAAAATGGGATGTCTTTTGCAATTGGTGTTGTCGAGGGAAGATTACTCCTGTCTCGGTCTCTTTATCAAACACAGCAGACTTTCTTCTCTTTTTGTTTGATGAAAGGAAGTGCCAAAGTACAATAAAAGGCTATAGATCTATGATTTCCAATACTTAAAACGGGTAGAGATATTGGAAAGGATCCTATCATTTCAGAACTTATTAGGTCTTTTGAAATTCAAAGGCCTGTTCAAAGATCTTTATTTCCAAAATGGGATCTAGCCTGTGTTCTGTGTTTTATGTAAAGAACCTTTTGAACCTTTACATAAGATTTCGATGTTACATCTCTCTCAAAAACAGTTTTTCTTGCTTGCTATGGCAACTGCTAGAAGAGTTAGTGAGATTCATGCTTTTGCTGTTGATTCAGAACATCTTAGATTCAATAAGTTAGATGATTCTGTTTCACTATGAACACAACCAGGTTTTTTAGCTAAACATCAAATACCATCTGAATGTCCGGATCAGATTTCGGTTCCAAATTTAGCTAAAACTCTCAGAAGTAATGACTTTAACAGGTTCCTTTGCCCTGTTAGAGCTCTCAATTTATCTTATAATTTCTATCTTTTTATGCTAAAGTCAGAACATATATACTCTAAATTGTTAAATTGTATCCAAAGAATACTCGATAATTCTGACAGACGCGATTTATAGACACATCAACCAGCAATAATTACTATATCAATAAGTAAAATGATTAAACAAAACTTAGTTGACCAAAATTAATGAGAGGGGTGGCAGAGGGAACGTATATTCGTATCTAAATTTATTTTTTATCAGTAAAATATGTTTTAATAGAATATACTTACCAAACATTTAATTGGATTGCCCGCCTCTGCCAACCCGCCCATTCTCTTTTGGTTGTTTTAACAACTGCTTTAGCTCGGGTATTAATTACTGACGCCACAACTGCAAATGACACGGGTGGCGTGTGTACGGACGATTCGCCCCTTTAGTTACCGAGATTCTGCGGCCAAAACTCTGTTTGGTAAGTTTATTCTATCAAAACATATTTTACTCATAAAAATGAATTGTTCATGACGTCACGCTAAAGAACCTTAGGGAAATAAGCATTGTTAAGCAAGTTCGCAAGAAGGCTATCAATGGAGATAATCTAAAACGTCTATTGGCTACAAAGGATGTTCCAAGCACACAAAGGGCATGGAAAAGGGCAGTTTTGAGTGACATTTTCCGATATCTAAGTTAGGACTACGCTGTTGTTGATATTCCAGGGTAACAGTTTGTAGTTAGGCTTAGTTGTTTTTTATTTTTGGGGAAGACAATAAACGTAATTTTGTTACAGCAAAATAAATACTACATTCCTAAGAGGGTAAGAATGTTCACCCTTCAAAAATTATTATCGACCGAGGTGAGCGATAGTCATTTGCTCAGAGTGAACAGTTTTACTGTCGTTCTCCCAGAAATGTAGTATCTATACAATGTTGTATTTGTATAGTATTAAGTGTAGTATTTATATAATGCTATATTTATAAAATGTTGTATTCATGTAATGTTATATAATGTTGTTGTAAAAACAATAACGGCGGTTATCTTGAAACTCTTCAAACGACATCTCCTCCGTAAGTCGGATTGAACAAAAACTTAATGAGAGGCATCGGAGTGACACAGAGATTAAGATTGCTAAATTCATTCCGCTCCGCCACGGCGGCCACCTTGAAATTCTTCCGAACCGTAAGTCAGCTTCAGCCGAAACTTGAATGGGAGGCATGGGAGCGACATAAAGATTCAAAATTGCTAAAATCATTCCGTTCCGATATCCAAGATGGCCGCCATCTTGAAATTCTTCAATTCAAAGGTAAGTTCCTCCCAGATTGTAAGTCGGATTGAGCCAAAAACTTGATGGGAGGCATCAAAGCAACATAGAGATTTAGAATTGCTAAAATCGTTACATTCTGATATCCAAGATGGCCACCATGGCGACATCTCTTCTTAAACCGTAAGTCGGATTGAGCCGAAACTTGATGGGAGGCATCTGAGCAACATAGAGACTCAGAATTGCAAAACTTGTTCCGTTCAAACCACACCTGCTCATGAACCCTAAGTGGGACTGAGCCAAAACTTTGTGGGAGGCATTGGGACGACATGGAAATCTAGACTTGCTAAAATCGTTCCATTCCGATATCTAAGATGGCCACTATGGTGTGGCCATAGATGGATTAAGTAACTAAGTTGGATTAGACAAAAATTTGATAGGAGGCATTGGAGCGACATAGAGATTCAGAATTGCCAAAATCGTTCTGTTAAAATTCTTTAAACCACATCTCCTGCCCCATCTCCTGCCGAACCCTAGGTCAGTTTGAGCTAAAAATTGATGTGAGACATCGGAGCGACATGGAGATTTAGAACTGCTAAAACCGTTTGGCTCAAATATCTTAGATGGCCGCCATGGTGGTCATTTTGAAAATGTTGAGACGACACCTGCTAGCGAACAGTAAGTCAGATTAAGCTGTAACTTGATGAGAGGAATTGGGGAAGCATGGAGATTTAGAATTGCTGAAATCGTTCCGTTCCAAAATCTAAAATGGCCACAACAGCAGCCATCTTGCAAGTCTGCAAACGACATATCCCAGACCGTAAGTGTGATAAAACCGAAACTTGATTGGAGGCATCGGAGCGACATAGAGCTTCAGAATTGCAAAATAATCTTTCTGTTTCAATATCCAAGATGGCAGTCATGGTGCCGTATTGAAAATCTTTAAACCTCATTTGCTCCCAAATGGTAAGTAGTATTGAGCCAAAACTTGATGGGAGGCATTGCGCCGACATGGAGATTCAGAATTGCTAAAAGCATTTTGTTACGATATCAAAGATAGCCGCCACGGCAGCCATCTTGAAGAGTTTCAGTTGTTAGCTCACTTGGAGCTTTGCTCCACGTCAGCTTATGCCGTGGCCTGTTGTCCGTCACCATTCCGTCTGTCGTTATCTTTTCACTTTTTCGACATCTCCTCCAGAGTCGTACGTCGGATTCAGCTGAAACGTAGTGGGAGGCATCAGAAACCACATCTGCTCCCGAATGCTAAGTCCAAACTAGGTGGCAGACATTGGGGTGATATTGAGATACAGAACTGCTAAAATCGTTTTGTTTAGATATCCACGATGGCCGCCATAGCGGCCAATTTTGGAATTCTTTAAACCACATCTTCTGCCGAACCGTGAGTTTGAACTGAAACTTGGTGGGGGACATCGAAGCGACATTGAGAGTCAGAACTGTTAAAATCGTTCAATTCTGATATTCAAGATGACCGCCATGGTGTTCCATCTTAAAAAGTTTCAAATAATATCTGCTCCTGAATTTACCCTCATTTAGTCACATTAAGCCGAAACTTGGTGGAAGGCACCGGGAGACATGGAAATTCAGAATTGCTAATATCGTTCACTTTAGATATCAGAGAAGGCCGTCATGGTAACCATCTTAAATTTCTTTAAACGACATCTCCTTATCCGGCAGTTGGACGGACCTGAAACTTGATGTGAGGCCTCGACACAACATAGAGATGCAGAATTGTTAAAATCGTTCAGTTCCGACATCCCAGATGGCTGCCACGGTGGCCATCTTGAAAATCTTTAAACCACATCTGCTCCCGAACGCTACGTCAGATTGAGCCCAAACTTGGTGGGAGACATAATCGTTCTGTTCAAATATTAAAGATGACCGCCAAATGGTGATCATCTTGAAATTCTTCAAACCATATCTCCTGCCGAACCGTAGGTCAGTTTGAGCTGAAACTAGGTGGGAGGCATCGGAGCGACATGTATATTCAGAACTGCTAAAATCGTTTCTATGGTGGCCATCTGGAAAATCTCTAAATGACATCTGCTCCCGAAGGGTGTCGGATTTATCCGAAACTTGGTGGAAGGCACTGGGGGACATGCAAATTCAGAATTGCTAATATCATTTCGTTCCCATATCCAAGATGGCCACTAAGTAAACTGTAAGGTGGATGGCACTGAAACTTGATGGGAGGCATCGGAGCAACAAAGATATTCAGACTTACTAAAATCGTTCCACTCCGACATCCAAGATGGCCACCATCTTTAAAATCTTCGAACCACATCTGCTTCCGAATGGTAAGTCGGAGTGAGCCAAAACTTGGTGGGAAGCAGTCGACCGACAAGCAAATTCAGAATGGCTAAAATAGTTTTGTTACGATATTCAAGATGGCTGTCACAGTGGCCAGCCTGAAAATTTTCAGTTGTTATCTGCTCCCGAATTGTATGTCAGATTGAGCAGAAACTTTGTGAAGGCATCGGGGCAACATGGGGATTTAGAATCGCTAAAATGGTTTTGTTGATATCCAAGATGGCCACAACGCCAGCCACCTTGAAAATCTTCAAAAATCACGTCTGCTCCCGAATGGTAAATCGGATTGAGCTTTAATTTGGTAGGAGGCATTGGGCTGTTATGGCGATGAGAACTGTTAAAATCGTTCCGTTCCGATATTCAAGATGGCGGCCGTAGCGGCTTTCTTGAAATTATTCAAAAACTACATCTCCTCCCAAGTCGAAAGTCACACTGAGCCGAAACTTGATGGGAGGCATCGGGGTGACATGGACATTCAGAATAGCTAAAATTGTACAGTTCCAATATCCAAGATGGCGGCCATAGAGGCCATCTTGAAAATCTTCGAACCACATCTGCTACTGAATGGTAAGTCGGAGTGTGCGAAAACTTGGTGGGAGGCATTAGACCGACATGGAGATTCAGAATGGCTTAAATCGTTTTATTACGATATTCAAGATGGCCGCCATCGTGGCCAGCCTGAAAACCTTCAGATGTTATCTGTTCCCGAATTATAAGTCAGACTGAGCCGAAACTTTGTGGAAGGCATCGGGGCAACATGGAGATTTAGAATTGCTAAAATGGTTCTGTCGATATCCAAGATGGCCACCACGCCAGCCATCTTGAAAATCTTCAAATCACATCTGCTCCCGAATAGTAAATCGGATTGAGCTTAAATTTAATAGAATGCAATGGGATGTTATGGAGATGAGAACCGCTAAAACCGTTCCGTTCCGATACCAAGATGGCAGCCATGGCGGCCATCTTGAAATTCTTCAAACCATATCTCCCTCCAAATCGAAAGTCACATTGAGCCGAAACTTGATGGGTGGCACCGGGGTGACACGGAGATTTAGAATAGCTAAAATTGTACAGTACCAATATCCAAGATGGCGGCCGTGGCGGGAATCTTGAAACTCTTCAAACAACATCAGATTCTTAATTGCTAAAGGCAATCTAATCTGATAGCCCAAGATGGTGGCGTCACCATGGCAGGTGAGCGAGTTCTGGCCCACTTGGCCTCTAGCAAAGTTTTGATGTCTTCCTGATAAATATCGGAAAGGAACTGTCTAATTTATGCCCCCGCCTATTCGAAGAATAGCGGAAGGGCATTAAGTGTTATCCCTGTCCGTCCGTCCCGTACGTGCGTCCGTCTGTTCCAATTCGTGTCCGAGCCATAACTCCTAAACCGTATGGAATATATTTATGAAACTTTACCGGTGCATGCATGCATTAAGACAATGTGTCATAAAAAAGGAAGACAACTCTTGCTTGTTTGGTTTTTGAATTATCTTCCCTTGACTTAGTTCTCCGTCCGTCCCGTACGTACGTCCGTCCCAATTCGTGTCCGGGCCATAACTCCTAAATCGTATGGAATACATTTAAGAAACTTTACAGGTGCATGCATGACATTAAGACAATGTCTCATGAAAAAGGAAGAAAACTCTTGCTTGTTTGGTTTTTGAATTATCTACCCTTGACTTAGTTCCATATAGTTAACCGTGTCTGGGCCATAACTCCTTAACCGTATGGAATATATTTCTGAAACTTTACAGGTGCATGCATGACATCGAGACGATGTGTCATGAAAAAGGAACACAACTTTTGCTCGGATGGTTTTTGAATTATCTGCCTTTGACTTAGTTTCATATAGTAACCGTGTCCGGGCCATAACTCCTAAACCGTATGGAATATATTTATGAAACTTTACAGGTGCATGCATGACATTCAGACAATGTGTCGTGAAAAAGGAAGACAACTCTTGCTTGTTTGGTTTTTGAATTATCTGCCCTTGATTTAGTTCTAATAGTAAACCGTGTCCGGGCCATAACTCATTAACCGTACGAAATATATTTATGAAACTTTACAGGTGCATGCATGACATTGAGAAAATATGTCGTGAAAAAGAAAGACAACTCTTGCTTGTTTGGTTTTCTGAATTATCTACTCTTGACTTAGTTCCATATAGTAAAACGTGTCCGGGCCATAACTCCTAAATCGTATGGAATATATTTATGAAACTTTACAGGTGTATGTATGACATTGAGACGATGTGTCGTGAAAAAGGAAGACAACTCTTGCTTGTTTGGTTTTTGAATTATCTGCCCTTGTCTTAGTTCCATAGATTAAACCGTGTCCGGGTCATAACTCCTTAACTGTATGAAATATCTTTATGAAACTTTACAGGTGCATGCATGACATTAAGACGATATGTCGTGAAAAAGAAAGACAACTCTTCATTGTTTGTTTTTTGAATTATCTGCTCTTGACTTAGTTCCATATAGTAAAACATGTCCGGGCCGTAACTCCTTAACCGTATGGAATATATTTATGAAATTTTACAAGACATTGAGACTATGTGTCATGGATGGAAGACAACTCTTGCTTGTTTGGTTTTTGAATTATCTGCCCTTGACTTAGTTCCATATAAGAAACCGTGTGTGGGCCATAACTCCTAAACCATATGTAATATATTTATGAAAATTTACAGATGCATGCATGACATTGAGGCGATGTGTAATGAACATGGAAGAGAACTCTTGCTTATTTGGTTTATGAATTATCTGTCCTTGACTACATATGTAACCTCTTTCTGAATGGCATTTTGGCGGGGGCATCCTATGGACACTTTTTCTAGTTTTTGTTTTAATTTCCGTTCTGTTTTGTTTTATTTTCTGCTTTTCCTCTCCGTTCTGTTTTGTTTTGTTTTCTTTTTTTTTTTTTTTTTTTTTTTTTTTTTTTTTTTCCTTTTCGGAAAGGAATCGTTCCTTCCGGGGTTCCGTACTAAATATTTGTGGCTGTCTAATCCAAAATAATTGTTGGATTTGCGGGGCATACCGACGGAGCGGTCCTCCGTTTTTTCGCGTGTTTTGAAAATCTGAAAATCTATGATAGAAGTGATGTAAAACTGTTTTGAGTAGAATATAAAGTGAACATATGGGTATGCTAGAATGATATGCATCCTTAGGAGGCGAGTTTTCGGAATATTGCATTTTTAATAAAATATAATCTAAAATGTTGTGTTTGATATTGAAAATTTATAAAGGTTTCCCTTGGAAAACAAAGAACCCATAAATTAATGACAATCGGAGTCTCGAAACTGGATTTCATTTTGACAATTTCTGTGAGCTGTCTGGAACGCTAAATACTGTCTTAATGGAGATGTAGGTAGATAAGAAGACTGTACTGTTAAGTATTTTTTTTTCTCCATATATTGTGAACACTCGTTAGAAGCGTCTCGCATAAGTAAGGAAAACATACACTATAGTACTGAGTCTTAAAGACACAAATACGTCTGTTATACCTGATATAGCTAACAATAAAACAATTGGTACCTACCTATTAGTAGAATATAGTAGCGTGTATGTAACCTTGATTTGAGCGGTGGATTAGAATTATATATTTTAAATAGGTTTGTTAACGTTATGAAAAAAATATTTTACTTACTGATTATCTTACATCAACCTGTATGGAAAATAACCCAGAAAAGTCCCAAGCAATCAGCACTGGACGAAAACCATGACGGAGTAGCACTTTTTGGACTTTATAATATGACATCTGAAGAAACTGACTCTTCTATTTACTGTTAACAATGTTCTTTCTGTGAAAGTACTATATGACTGAAAATTGTTAAAAACAGAATTCTAACAATTACCAATTTTGTGAAGATTTTAAGCAAATATGGCAAATTAAGGATTTATAAATCTTTCATTATTTGAAATTGTAAATCACTGCCCTCTATCCCGGCACTACTGTAGTCGAGCCAGTAAATAAAAGGTGGAAAGAATACATTCTTGGATGTAAAGGCACCTTATCTAGAGCTATGCATAAGACGTATAGATTTCACACATAGGCGTGCTTACGTAATGAAAATCAGGGCTTTATATGTCCTGGTGAAATTCTTATTTTGGATAGCTGCTCGGCTAATTTTTGGGAAAGAAACTGTTCTTTTGGCTTTCTGCTTGTAGTGTTTTGATTTTGGTGCCGTTGTTTGGACGAAAGGTGTTAGTAAATTTATCGATTCCTGATCATTGCTTTCTTTTCTGTTTGAAACCATATACTCGAGTTTATTTCACATAAACACAACTTCTCATTTCCAACGTTTCCGTTAGGCTTTTTTAACTTGACATAGCCATTGGATTCTTAAGCAAAGCTGTTGTTCCTCAAAGCGTTAATGCAAAGTTTAACCAAGTGGTTTTAAAGGCTGATTTAATATGATATTTTTTATTTACATTTTTATTTGTATAAAGTCCAAGCTTCTGACATTCCCCGTTAACCGTCAAGCAAAGCTCCGAGTTTATGTTTCTTACTCAATATTCTAGTAACACGTGTATTTCACATAAAGAGACCATGGGTCCGAGTACAGGTATTTATAGTCAGGTGCCAACCTTCTGAAAGAGTATGAGAAGGACGTTATCATTTAGTTTGAGGGCCGACTCACTGTAGTGCAATTAAAGAGGGAAGAAAAGTTATCAACTATAATTATGTAAACTACAATGCACGCAAATATCCCGTAGAATGCTCATCTTGTTATCAATCTTTTTTGTGGCGAGTGACAATATTTTTGAACTGTAATGAAAAATTAGTTACGAATTTATATACCAAGTCACCATAACATTCAAATAGCGATAAACCTTCTTTCAGACGTGTTTTCAACCCAATGCAGCATTGGGATAATGTCCCAATATATACAGTCAACTCTCGTTACCTCAAATTCCAAGGGACGAGAAGTTTTGATTTGAGATAACAGTAATTGAGATAAAATAAGTAGAAACGTAAGGAATGTATAGCAATCTAAAACCATATTGCCCATAATTTAGTTTGAGATAAAATAAGTAGAAACGTAAGGAATGTATAGCAATCTAAAACCATATTGCCCATAATTTAGTTTGAGATAAAATAAGTAGAAACGTAAGGAATGTATAGCAATCTAAAACCATATTGCCCATAATTTAGTTTGAGATAAAATAAGTAGAAACGTAAGGAATGTATAGCAATCTAAAACCATATTGCCCATAATTTAGTTTGAGATAAAATAAGTAGAAACGTAAGGAATGTATAGCAATCTAAAACCATATTGCCCATAATTTAGTTTGAATTAAGCAGTAGTTTGGGATATCAGATAATGAGATAATGAAAGTCAGCTGTAGATAATTTACAATGACGGCGATAAAACTAAGAAAATGTTTTACGTAATTTATAATACCCGTACCCTTGCTTTAGTACTTAATTATTATTTCGATTATTAAAAGTTACGGACTTGACTAGGTGCACTAGCAAAGCATGTCAACTGAGAAAAGCCCATTTCACTACCTTATGATATCAAAAACTGGTAAATGGGTGGTAAAAAATATAGACACTGAACAAACGCCGCTCCCCTGCGGCTTCTGATCTGGGTCTACACAGTTTCGTCAGGCATGTCCATTCAAATAGGTTTAGAGTTTAGTGCTCTCTGGCTGAACCCTGGAATCTACAGGTCCCAACACATTAAAGCAATCAAATAGTTTCACTTTTTCCCATAGTAAAAATGAACGCAAATTATGCAGAAATCTGTAGGGTAAGTAACTTGGAGGCAGATTTTCAACAAGTTCCGCTTGTTTAATTCTTCTGAAATTTTCACAACATTGTTGTGAAACATCAGTAATTTAAATTTAGCAAAAAAACATAAGAAATTCTTTTCTTTCCAAAAAATCACTTAGCTATAGAAAATGCATAGGTCAGACCGATTTTTAGCCGTAAATTTTGTTTTAGGGTAAATATTTGAAAATATAACACAGAAACAGAAAAGACAAATGGTTTCCGATAAGATATGGTCAATTAGGACAAAATATTTTCATAGTATCATGTGATTTGTCAATATAAACAGTGTAAAATTTAGCTGATAAAAATGTGAAATTTTCAAGGAATAGAGGGATGTAGGATATGTTTTATTAATATGTGAGTCAACCTCTCTATCTACGCCATCAGAATATGTTCACTTATGTTAACTCTTTTGACTCTAGAAATTGATTTTGGAAATTCTGTAATGATTACCAGGCTGGAGATAACATAACATATGGTACGAATTACCGTAATGACTCTAAAATTCAGGAAATAGACTATGCCGACACGCCGTAAAGCCAGGAAAAGGAATAAATCTCCTCTTGTTCAAGGGTCAACCAAAAAATCTAAAAATATAAACCACCTGAACATCTTCAGTCCTATTCTGCAACAGACCGCGATTACGTTAGTAATATTACAAAGGCTGAGGGTTCTGATTCACAAACACTGTCTGAGACTGTTGAACCTAGGGAACATACCAACTCCACTACTACTGCTACTGCTATTGTAGCTGCTACAATGCTATCTCCTGACCACACACAACAAAGCCTGTCAATTATTGGTGCTCCTCTTGAAGTCAATGTTGAGGATGCTATAGCAACGCAACCACTGAGTATTAGTTAGCCTGCGTTTATCAACCCAACAGTGTTTGGTTCCCCGATAAATATGTCCAATCAACAGCCCCAGATGCTAACTCTTCAGGGTCCACCACCGATATCTTACACGACCACAATGCCAGGACTGTCTGAACAAGATGTTATCAGAGTTGCTTCCATGGTGAAACAGATGTTGCACCAGGAAATTGACTAGATTGTTCAAATCAAGGTAGACAATGCGACTCAGTCTTTGACATCTGAATTGAAAGTGCACCATGAGAAATATAAAGAACTTGAAGACAGGTGTAGGCTGCTTGAAAATGAAGTGCAAACTTTAAAAGTCAAACATGATGATGCTGAGCAGTATTCGAGAAGGATGTGTACGTCTAGCAGGATTACCAGAAACTGAAAATGAGGACTGACAAGGTACATGCAAATATTAGCCCATTGGATATCGACCGCGCCCACATGGTCGGTAAAGCAAATTCATCTAATACTGCAGATGAGGCGACTGGCAGCGCCAGGGTCGTGAAATTATTATTAAATTTACCAACAGCTCGGCTCGCCTCCGACTCTTAAAAAGTCGCGCTAGACTCCGCGAGGATGGTATTAAGAACATTTTCATTAATGAGGACCTTAAACCTGCCCGTAAAGAGTTGGCATACGAATGTCGGAAAATTAAGAGAATAAAAAACTCTGTCATAAAGAAGACGTGGGTCTTGACACCAGTGGCAATAAAAGAAAAATTACGTGTTTGTCAGACACGAGGTTAAGAACGCGACCGCACAGCCCAAGAGTACATAGAGCAAACCTGTAACTATATGGAGACTATTCAATGCGATGATGCATATATGGTTCTGAGCGACCTGCTGTCGCCTCAGTTTGGCCAGTGGGCAGTGGCGATAGCATGCCGCTTTTGAGCCTGTTGTATGTCGTATTGTATGATACGGCACTGTTTAATTACTAGGTACCCGTGGGGATATATAGCTGTAGCGACCCTCCAAATGGAGTCTATGATCATACATCTGATACCTATTTGTGCTTAACTGACCCTAACACTATCACAAAATGAAAACATTGATGCACCTAAACCCAAAACGGCGGAAGTCCTGGCTGGACTGTGCGGATGCACGGACTGATCTGAGCCTCCGCCGTTTACACGTTTACACAACTATGAATAGTGTGTGTGTGTGTGTGTGTGTGTGTGTGTGTGTGTGTGTGTGTGTGTGTGTGTGTGTGTGTGTGTGTGTGTGTGTGTGTGTGTGTGTGTGTGTGTGTGTGTGTGTGTGTGATGACATTCATTCACCAGTTTGTGTATGTGTGTGAGAGTGCATTATACAATCAGTAATCAGGCAGACCGGACTGACCTATCGCTTTGACCTATTAAGACTATCTGTGTGGAGGAGCAAGTGGTTGTCTCATGTGGAATGCAGAACCTTTCGACTGACGTGCCTAATATAGCATGGTGGGCATATCCAGGTGGGTGTCAGGTTAAGGGATAGATTAGTTTGGTCGATTAATTGAACCTCATGATATAACCGCACCAATAACCAATAATTAAACATTTTTAATACTCGGTGAATACAATATGACCACTTCACCTCTTTACAGTGATTTTATTGTAAATATTATTGCCTTGATTATTTTATCTCTGGAAGCCACTGGTGAGAATGTACTCCCATATATACTCCACAAAATAATTTAAGGGCCACAAGTTTTATTTTTCCTTTGATTATCACTATAATTGCAACCCTCGTTTTAAAATTATTTCATGGGCAAAACTGGAAGTCTCGGCACTGTTTCAATCAGCTCAGCATGTTCGCAACGTGTTCAGCTACAAAAGTGTCAATGGCACCAACAACGACAGACCAAAGGATTCTAAGAAAAATGGGATTTCCAAAATAACGATATTTATCCCAAAATGAAGTTTTTTTCACAAAACCGGAAAAATTCTTTGTTTAATGAAAACAATACTCTGTCACACACAAAATCATGCAAAATCAACCTTCGTTCGGGTAAAAGGCACACAGATATGGCCAGAAAAAGAGGCGAACCTTTTGAGAAGCTAAAAATGCCTCGAAAGTTCCTCATAGACAACGAATAATCTGTAGAGGGTACCTCTAGCGAAATGTGCGTTTGACTCGAAAATGTCAGTTTTTAATTTTTGGGTAAAAAGTAGTGGGGTTTTTTTTGCGAATTTTAAAATGAAAATTTTGATTTAAAATTTTTTTGTTGGAAACCCTCCTTTAGGGCTTCCTTTTAGAGAAACATTCAACGATATTTTGATACCTTCTGTGGTTTTGCCCATGCATCCGGCCAAGGTTGCATATATGGAAATTTGCACTATGTGGCCCTTAAATTATTTTGTTGAGTATACATACTTCCATTGCTTTTCACTCGACGTCCTTTAGTCTTTGACTACTGTGAATTCAGGCAACAACTGCTGATACCTACCTAGCTAGCATCTTACGTGGATGTACGTTGGCCCTAGATCGGTCCGACAGAATTCCTGCGATGGCGTTCCGATGTAATTTAATGAATATTTGTATGTGTATGCGTATTTCGCTTAATGTTTCTGTTTGACTTGGGCTGATTTTAGCTCACCTGAGCCAAAGGCTCGAGGGGAGCTATTGTGATCACTCACCGTCCGTCGTCGTCGTCGTCGTCCGTCTGTCCGTCCACAATTTCTTTAAACAACATCTCCTGGGTTGGATTTTGACCAAATTTCACAGGAATGATCCTTGGTTGGTCCTGTTTCAAAATGGTTCCAATGGTTCCGGTCCATTGCGTATCTAGATCACAGGAGCTGAAAATAGATTTTTTAACTAAAAACTTAAAAAATCTTCTTGTCAGTAACCACTGAACCGATTTCAATATAATTTGGCCGCCGGGGGGTGGGGGCGGGGC
This sequence comes from Anodontia alba, assembly GCA_964016985.1. Lineage (NCBI taxonomy): Eukaryota > Metazoa > Mollusca > Bivalvia > Lucinida > Lucinidae > Anodontia > Anodontia alba. The sequence continues at coordinate 40,686,583 of OZ024835.1, read as the reverse complement.
TTATTTTCCCTATATATCTATATAGAAAACTTTAAAACTCTTCTTGTCAGAAACCACTGGACCGATTTCAATATTACTTGGCAGAAATGTTCCTTGGTGACCCTCTACCAAGATTGTTCAAGCCGTCAAGATTTGTCAAAATACATGGCCGTTAGGGGGCGGGGCTTTTTTCCCTATATATCTATGTAGAAAACCTTAATGATCTTCTTGTCAGAAACCACTGGACCGATTTCAATAAAACATTGCAGGAATGTGTCTTTTGTAACCCACTACCAAGATTGTTCAGACCGTCATGATTCGTGATTGGATTTTGACCAAACTTCACAGGAATGATTCTTGGTCCTCTTTGAAAATTGTTCAAATGGTTCCGGTCCATTGCATATTTAGGTCACATGAGCTAAAAGTAGATTTTTTAATAAAAAAATCTTCTTGTCAGAAACCACTAAACCGATTTCAATATAATTTTGCAGGAATGTTTCTTTGATGATCCTCTACCAAGATTGTTTAAGCCATTTGGATTCGTCAAAAAACATGGCCGCCAGGGGGCGGGGCTTATTTTCCCTCTATATCTATATAGAAAACTTTCAAAATCTTCTTGTCAGAAACCACTGGACCGATTTCAATATAACTTGTTTCCTTGGTGGCTCTCTACCAGGATTGTTCAAGCCGTCATGATTTGTCGAAAAACATGGCCGCTAGGGGGCGGGACTTATTTCCCCTATATATCTATATAGAAAAAATTAATGATCTTCTTGTCAGAAACCCCTGGACCGATTTCAATATAACATTGCAGGAATGTTTCATATGTAACCCTCTACCAAGATTGTTCATGCAATCATGATTTGTCAAAAAAAAACATGGCTGCTAGGGGTGGAGCTTATTTTCCCTATATATCTAAATAGAAAACTTTAAAAATCTTCTTGTCTGAAACACTGAACCTATTTCGATATAACTTGGCAGGAATTTGGTGACCCTCTACCAAGTTTTTTCAAGCTGTTATGATTCGTCAAAAAACATGGGCGTTAGGGGGTGGGACTTATTTTCCCTGTATAGTTATATAAAACACTTTAAAAATCTTTTTATCAAAAACCATTGACCAATTTCAATATAACTTGGCAGAAATGTTCCTTTGGTAACCCTCTTTCAAGATTCAGTTCAAGCCGTCATCATGAAAACATGGCTGCTGGGTGGCAGGGCTATAAAATGTATACAAGAGCAGTGAACTTGGATAAAACTTCAACAGTAAGTATGCAAATCTGTTTGTTCAGGTGAGCGATATAGGACCATCACGTTTTTTATTTTAATTTATGTATTTATTTTTCATTTTTTTTTCTATTTACTATAGTGACCACTTGGTTAGTGTAACGGTATAATTTACTAGTGTATCAGAACATTACTCTCTCTCTCTCTCTCTCTCTCTCTCTCTCTCTCTCTCTCTCTCTCTCTCTCTCTCTCTCTCTCTCTCTCTCTCTCTCTCTCTCTCTCTCTCTCTCTCTCTCTCTCTCTCTCTCTCTCTCTCACCTTACTATTACCGTTAGTCGGCTATAGCTATACAACATTTGCTCATATGTATTATCTGAGCTTTGAATAAAAGTCCATGCTGTTGGCAACACAAGCTCCAAAGCCCATCGGATACAGAATATTGTCTGACACAATGGAACATTATGACCAACAGTGTTGCATTGTGTCCTACATTTGCAGTGGCTAACACTAAGGGGAAAGTATCTTCACGTTCAAGGCTAACCATAACCAAGGCTTACTCGTAAATAATTGTGGAGGCGAAATGTTTTAATGTTTTTTTCTGTCTGTCTGTCTGTCTGTCTGTCTGTCTGTCTGTCTGTCTCTCTCTCTCTCTCTCTCTCTCTCTCTCTCTCTCTCTCTCTCTCTCTCTCTCTCTCTCTCTAGTTAAATATACGCTCGTATGATCTTTTGGACACTGGTATATAATCTAAAAATAGCCACGACATTTTCCGACAGGAGTATAAACTTCTATAAAATAATAAATTTCAAGAAGCTTCCTAGGCTAAAAATATGGCAATCACAGTGGACTGACAGCGTCGAATCGACGTTGATCTGATTTGTTTCGACGCTGTCTGACCACTTGGTTAGTGTACTGGTGTATCAGAACATCACAATCTTTCTTTTTTTCTCTTCTCTCTGTGCCTCACCTGACTGTCAGTCAATTGTTAGCTTCCATGCTAACCATGTTTATAGCTATATATCATTTGTTCATATTTAACAAGCGTTATCTGAGCTTTGAATAAAGGTCTGTGCTGTTGGTGGTAAGTGTATGTGTATGCGTGTTTCATTTAATATTTCTGTTTGATTTGACATGATTTTTTTTCTATTTTCTATATTGAACTTAACAGCATTCCCATAACAAAACGTATATGTGTGCAACAACAGGAGTTATCATGTAAGTTATAAATAGATTGATTTTCCTTGGCTCAGAACCACCTTCAGCCCAGTCAATATAACGGGATATACACTTGCTTGCGCGCGCCATCTAGTATATAATGGTTTCTAAAATTAGATATCAATTTTAGTGACGTCGCCATTACTGACGTCGACGTCTACGCGCGCTCATTATACTAATGGTGTCTGATGCTGACTTATCAAGAGGTAAAACAAATTATATAATGAAACAATTGTTGGCTGTTGAGGTATTGAATGTGATGTTAGTGTCCGCCACTGAACACCAACGTGGCCTCGGCTATCGCCTCTGTCATTTGGTTTTCTCCGGTGGATACCACATCATATCCGGTCCCTCAACAGTCAATAGTTACACAATCACAAATGGCTTGATATTACTTGCTAGTCTCTGTCACGAACTATCTTCAAGAGGACCTATAAACAATATAACTTGAAAGTGTAAAGCATATATTGAGTAATGGTACCCTGTCGTACTGCTTATGATCTAAACTTGCTTGCCCGCGAACGATTAATGATATCATCGTACAAGTATTTCTTTAAAACGAATGATTTGTAATAGGTTACCTTGTAACACTGTTATCCTTCTACATGTAAAACGCTCAACACTCACTTGCAAATTTGTCTACTATTTCCATAATTGCGACTGCTATCCTCTTCCCAATAATGTAAAACAAACAAACATGTTTGTTGTTCTATTCAAGTTTCCATTGCTTGTGTGTATGCTGCTGGTGCTGCACGGGGAAAATTACTTACATCTATACTCTGTTCACGTATATCAATCGTACGAGAAGAAAGACCTATCCGTACGCTGCAAACTGTTTCGTTGTTTAACTGATTGTATGATATAATGGTTGAAATTCAGATTTACAGAATACGGATAGGACTGCATTATGGTCGTCAGAAGAATAAAGGTATTGACTTTCTAAATGTATTTGAAATTTTAATAGCCATGCCATTATTGTTGACAGCAGGTATAGAACGCAATCCTGGTCCCTTATCTGAGGATTCCAACAGATCAACCGCATCTAGTTCCTTCCTAGATAATTTAAACATGAAGTGCAAATTTTTCATAGGCTTTAATAATACCCAGAGTATTACAAAAAAGGTTGATTTAATTGAATCTGAACTTGGCATGTTCGATATCATCAGTTTGACGGAAACCTGGCTGGACCATAGAACCTCAAATGACGATTTAAACATTAACGGGTTTAACTTATATCGACGTGACAGACCTGGTGATAATCATGGTGGAATCTGTATTTATGCCAAACAAAAGATTTATTCGCGTCGCAGAATCGACCTTGAGCTACCTAATATTGTGCCTTTGGATAGAGGTATACACGCAGCATAGGAATGCGCTAATTGGTACTTTTTATAGACCTCCTAATTCTGCTCCAGCAATCCTCGCATCTATAGAAGACTCTATAGGCATTGCTTTTGACAGTGGCATAGAAAATTTTCTTAACACCGGTGACTTTAATCTAGATATACTAGAAGAAGCCTCCAATAAAAAAAAAATAGTTGATATATGCCAACATCACAATCTTGAGCAGCTTATTAATGAGCCAAAGAAAGGTAAGAGAAAAGTCCAGGGAGTGCCACAATCACAAGCCGCAGCCCTTTCCAGACACCAAGAGGAAGAAGAAACCGACAAAACCAAACAAGCACAAATCGAACAAACGTACGAAAAACACTAAGATTAGCTCTCTCTTCCACAAGCGAGGTAATCGCAATGCTAAAACGACTGAAAAACACAAGAACAAAATAACTTAAGGTAAGACATAAAACAAATCGCCTCGTAAAATAAACCACAAAGCAACAAAGAGTAAGACTAACACCGGGACCACCGCCTTAGAACGGTCAGTAGAGTAAAAACAAGTACGAGAAGACCAAAAAGATACCGCTGTCCTATATATTGTGTTTTCAATTTTGATAAAAAGATAACATATTCTTATACACGGCATATATGGCTGTATGATAATGCTGATTACCAATCTTTATCACGCGATATAAGTGAAACTGACTGGAACTCTTTTTAGGATAATAATGTAGAAATATATGTAACTAAAGTAACCGAAAGAATAATGACACTGCAAGTAAACATAATAAAACAATACGTGTACGAAATTCGGATCCTTATTGCTGTTTAACAGCATAAAAAGATTTATTAGAAAAAGAAAACGACTTTTCGATAAATATAAGAAATCCAAATCATCAGTGGATTTTGAAAACTATTAACATGTCCGATATAAAGTTACAGATGAAATACGAGTCCAAAAAGGCTGAAGTCGCTAACTTAGCCAAAAAAACTTGAAAATAACAATATAAATCCAAAAAAATGGGTGGAAGACATTAAAGTATTTTATTAAGCCCGGTCAAACATAATCGATTCCCCCACTTAATAAAGATGGAACAAACTACTTATCCGCAGAGGGAAAAGCAAACATACTAATTATTTTTTCACTGAACAAACACACTCAGACGAAACTAACGCTTCTCTGCCCACAGCTACTCCACCAGATACAATCAATACAATTATTACTACACCACAGGAAGTCTAATCGTTCTAAAGCCGTTACCTATAGGTAAAGCCACAGGACCCGATCTAATCAAAACAGATTATTATTAAAAGAACTTGTTGAATCTTTATCATTCCCTCTGTGTTACCTTTTTAACTTCTCTCTTGCAAACGGTAATTCCCAAGAACATTGAAGCAGGCCAATCACTAAGTGCCGTCGGTAAAGTTCTTAAGAAAATTGTGTTTGAATATGTGCTTAATTTCTTTCGTGATCATCAAGTGATAACCACTCTGCAAACTGGCTTCATCCCAGGCGACAACTGTAAATCAGCTTGTACATATTTACAACACTTTCTGTGAAGCTCTCGATGAAGGTAAAGAAGACCGAGCAGTCTTTTGTGACATAAGCAAAGCCTTTGATAGAGTATGGCACAAAAGACTTCTATACAAACTTAAATCTGTAGGTGTTACTGGTTCTCATTTTCATTAGTTCTCAGATTATTTAGCCAATAGAAAACAAAGAGTAGTTATACCAGGTGCTTGTTCTGACTGGTTACCAATTATTGCTGGTGTTCCTCAAGGTTCTATCTAGGCCCTCTTTTATTCCTTCTATATATTAATGATATAGTAGATAACATCGATACTATTAAACTGTTTGCAGACGATACAAGCATATTATAGTAGACGATCCGCACAATACTGTTAAGCAACTAAATACCGATTTGCAAATGATTCATCAGTGGGCTACCCAGTGGCTTGTCACATTAAACCCTACAAAGTCTCAGTCTATTATTTTTTCAAGAAAGCTTAATAAACCACATCATTTTTATGAATAATCAGCCAATCAATGAAGTTCATTCACACAAGCACTTAGGATGTTTCTTTCAAGTGACTGCCAATGGCATGATCATTTAGATTACATTTAATCAAAAGCATGGATTCATGTTATGATTTCAAATTTAATGTATTCAAATTTAAACTTGACAGAAAATCACTCCAAACTATGTACTTCTCTTTTATTCGCCCACTTCTTGAGTATGCCGATGTTATATGGGATAATTGCACCCAGTACGAGGTAAACGAACTTCAAAAACTGCAAAATGAAGCAGCCCGAATCGTAACAGGAGCCACTAAACTCGTATTTATCAATTCTATTTATTTAGAAACAGGATAGGAACCCTTGGCATCTCGACGGAAAAAACTTGAGCTATTGGTATTTTATAACATGGTAAATAATCTTTCCCCACCTACTTATCTTCTCTTGTACCATCTACTATTGGGAATACCACAACCTATCAGTTACGTAACGCAACCAATACTATCCGTGCTAATTCACAACTTCACTAAAATTACTTTATACCCTCTGTTATCAGAGATTGGAATGAGTTGCCAGACAATGTGCGCAACTCACCTAGCAAAATGGCATGTAAACGTCATCTTAACAATAACATTACTAATCCACCCATCTTTTTTTCTTTGCTGGTGAACGCCTGGAACAGATCCACCACGCACGATTGAGAACAAAATGCAGTTCTCTATGTGAACATCTATATTCTAAAACTATTTCAGACAACCCATTGTACTCCTGTGGAGACATTGAAGACACAAATCATTTCCTTTTGAAATGTAATCGTTTTAGCAATCAAAGACAAGAGATTATGGACACAGTGACCCATATCCATACACCAACGCTTAATGTTCTCCTTTATGGAAGCCAAGAATTGAATGAATTACATAATCAACAAATAATTACAGCAGTACAGAACATCATCTTAAAATCTAAACGTTTCGAAATTAGATAAACAATTAAAATTAACTAAAATAATTCTATAATTATATAAAACAGCCCATGCTTTAACATAACAATATATTTCAAGCTAATCAACCGCAGGTCCATTATATTGTTACCCCCACGGCTAAATCTGGTCTTTTGTCATAGAGTTATTACGATTGTTGTATTATAGTGTTTTTATGGAAATATATATATATCAAGACTATGGAGTCCCAGTGGAGCAGTAGCATCTCATATAATCACGAACATGCATATATTTTAGAAAGTAGATTATTAGATTATCAATGGTAAATAAAATTCCTAGTTAGGCAGAAATAAAAGGAATACAAATGTCCATGGATTCGCTTTTCTTCTGCTTATTTTGATGCATGGCTTAACATGTGAAACAGTACAATTACTTAAGCTGTAATTTGTTCAAATCACGTATTGCTATTGTTATTGTCAGCTTTGATGAGTTCACATTGGGATACAGATTAACACAAGTCTTTTGACTTTATTCTGAATCCCACGTATAAACGATCAATGTTTGTATTAGTTTATATTATTATATTAAATTTATACAAATAAAATATGTTTAAAACAAAATATTTTCATTAAAAAAAAAAAAAAAAAAAAAAAAAAAAAAAAAAACGCCAAGCAAAAAGCAGCTTTCCGAGTGATGTCGAAAGTTGTTATGTATAGTCATTAGAATTTTTTGTTTAGACAGAAGCATGCCTATGGCGTTAATATACATAGATTTTACAAGAAACTATCCTTAAGAGCAATGAGCACACATATTCTTTCCTTTTAACGTAGACCCCTTCCCAGAAGGGACGGTGTGAAGCAAAACAAACAGGGAGTGTGTAGGTGGGAGGGGGGAGGAGGGGAGGACAAAAGTTGGTGAAAAATATACTACGTGTATGCAGTCCCCCAGAATGTGGGGGTGCAGGGAGGTGGCGGGGATACCCTGGGGATTAGACATCCAAATTAGATACTCAACCGCTGGGAATTCGACACATGGGCGGGGTAATAGACACCTTAAAGGGAAGTTCTAGAAGAAACTATGTGCAACTTTTAATGCCCACCTAGGGGACTTTCTACGCAAATTTGTAACGGAGAAACATATTTGTTATCAGTTTCCGTTCCTCCAAGTAAATCTTTTAAAAAATGTTCTTGTCTGATTTTTTGTTTCAGGTAAAAAAGGATGGCTATTCAGCTTATGAACTTAGCACTTACCTTAGTATGTTTATGTTATTATGCAAGGACTTGTGGCAGCAGCTTTATTCATTACAAACCTATGTCCAGAAACGACCCACTGAATAACGTGGATGTAAAACGCAGTGAAAGAGGAGAACATCACGATGGTTTTTTACCTGAACAAACTTCTACCAATACCATGTTACTTGACTCCATTTTAAATCTAAGAGTTCTCCATGAGTCACAGTTATGTTCTAGAAAACTTGTAATAATGTTTCTCACAACTGGAGATTTGAACTATCTAAGGGAATGCACAGATGACGGCTTAAGACAAGAACAACAATCGTTTGGTGAGGGATCTTCAAGTGACTCTGCAAGTACGCGGTCTTCCGATAATGTTATGTCTTCATATTCCGGAAGATTATTAAAAAGGATTCTGCAAAATATGAATAATGGCTTACCAACGGGTGAAGACAGCAGTCATGGCGTTGAACAGGCAGAAAGTGAGAAAAGGTCAAGGCCAAGATTATCCATTAATGTCGCATTGTCATCTTTGGCTGATATGTTACGTCATCAGTCCAGAAGACATCACCATGGCCATCAGTATGGGTTTCGTCAGCGACTCCTGAATCTCGGATAAATTTAACACAGCCTATTATTATCTTATTAAATGTTTTTGTCTCTTCAAACGGTCGGATCAACACTTTGTGTGGAAGTGAAATTACTTAAGGGAAATGAATACACTTTCAATAGAGACAATACTGACAAATTTGTATGCCGTCCTTCTGAAAAGGGTCTAAGGAAAGATTTTTTTTTTCTGTCCTTTGGAGCAAATTCTTTCCTTTAAAGTAGACCCCTTTTCAAACTTCCTGCTAAAAAGGGGTCTACTCTAAAAGGAAAGAATGTTCTGTCATTTGGAGAAAACTCTTTCCTTTTAAACTAGACGCCTTTCAGAAGACTCTTAGTGTGCAGTAAGGCAAACAGGAAGTCACAAAAATTGTCTCACTTGGCGGAAATACGGGATATCCATTCATCTTAACGACTCTACAATAAGACCATCCAAATAATTATTATGGAATGAGCTAGATTATGAGTGTTTATATCACATGTGTGGAACACGAAAAGTTCACATCTCCCCGAACGTTCGCAAGGCCTTCGATTCCTGCTAACAGAATTGATCGAATATGTCAAAGAACAGAGAAGGCTCGGATCAGATTGTGGATGAGAATGTTGTTTACATATGATATAATGACCCCTTTTTCATGTTCTTGATTAGAGCTTAAAGGGATACTGTTCCATGAGTGTGGCTTTTCCTGATTATCAGCATATTTACTTTATTTTTGATGATACCGATATGAATAAAAGTAAATATAGGGATACCAAAGAAAGATCACAATCACCAGCAAACAACGCTTTAAGGAACACAGAACGTACAAACATAGAGAAGCTCCAACAAATATACTAGCTCCTTAAAACGGTCAACATCACTACTTTTAGGACTCTCGCTTTGTGAGCCATGCGAAACAATACTACGTTATACAAACGAAATCCCTGCCTTGAATTCCAAGAAACAGGCAAAACATGACAGTAATGAGTTACAGGCTCTGTTAATTATTTTTATTTTGTTTATGTTGCCAAAGAGCGAAAATCAGGTAGTGTGATTCGGAATATTTTTTCATTACCAAACTTAAGAGAAGCGGTTACTAGCTAGCACAATCAAAGCACTGACAGCACTGGTGGATCGTTTGCCTCTACCTGTAGGCTGGGAAAATGGTCCTGAACGGGGACATAAGACCCTTAACTTCCTGTAATATAACCAAACAGTGCAGACACTGATCAGACGCCTGGTTTTGCGGCGTCTGATCTGTGTCTGCGTTTTTTGCCAGTGCCCAGTCCAGGTTTTACAGATACCAATCTTTACACAGCACTCTGACGTCACAGCAACAGGAATAGCGCGGCTATTAATAACTGTTACCTGGACTCATTGGTCAATGATAACCACGTGGACAACAACCTTAAGGAAATGTAATGTATGTATACTTTGGGTCGATTGTAACAGTCGACCCAAAATAAAAACCGCACTTGAACAGTTGTCCTGTGTCAGAGGTACTCCTTTCGCTAACTTATATCGAGAGAGAATAATAATTAATATGTGAAAATAGAGATCTGCTGATAGCGCTAGGGCGTGAGAGCTGTTGCATGTATTTATTATTCCCAATGAATGGATCAAATCAAACCGAGTCTACTATTTTTTGTTTTTGATTTGTTCGGTTTTTGTTGTTTGTTTTTTTTTTTTTTTTTTTTTTTTTTTTGTTTTTTTTTTTTTTGGGGGGGGGGGGGGGGTGTTCTCCAAAGGAACCCTAATTTGCAATATTCTTTTTGTCACAAGAGCTATTGTTAAGTGATTGTGTAGAGGCCGTAAACAGTCGCCGCATACTTCGATGTAATGTTTTCTGGACTTTTGAGACTATTCAGCTCATATATTAGGGTGAAATAAAGGCCCTCTTAAAGTTGCTATAGAGCGTTGGGGGTGGGGTTGGGTGGGGGGATGGGGGCGATGTTGCCTCTATTCATTATTCTTTATGAATAGACTGAGTCAAACCGAGCCTGCTATTTTCTGTTTTTGATTTATTTTGTATTTCTAAAGGATCCCGCCTCAGTTTTGGAACTACTCAGCAGTAAATTTATTATGCAAAAAAGACTGATCTTTGATGATTTTCTTAGCTTGAGACGTTTCTATGAAAACCCTAATAGTAGACACTTTAACCAAAAAATCGACAAGCTTTCGAGGATACATGTATTTGATGAACTAGAACATCTAACTTCAAGGGAATCCTTAAGGTGACTGGTTGCACTTGGTAATTTTTCCACCATTTTGTTCAAGGAAGACAACTTTTGTGAGTTCCTGTTTCATTTGCTGCACACCAGTCTTCTCCTAAAAAATGGGATCTACTCTACAAGGACAGAATTTGCAGATGAAGCAAAGTCTTTTCTTGTAGCGTAGATGCCCTTTTAGAACTTTTACTATTTACTATACATAAAGTATATTTAACACTTAAGGAAGGAAAATATAACTTACTATTTACCATACATAAAGTATATATTTAACACTTAAGGAAGGAAATTATAACTTTTACTATTTACAATACATAAAGTATATTTAACATTTAAGGAACGAAATTATAACTTTACTATTTACTATACATAAAGTATGTTTAACGCTTAAGGAAGGAAATTATAGCTTTTACTATTTACTATACATAAAGTATATATTTAACACCTAAGAAAGAAAATTACAACTTTTACTATTTACTAAACATAAAGTATATTTAACATTTAAGGAAAGGAAGGAAATTATAACTTTTACTATTTACTATACATAAAGTATATTTAACACTTAAGGAAGGAAATTATAACTTTTACTATCTACTAAACACAGAGTGTATTTAACACTTAAGGAAGGAAATTATAACTTTTACTATTTACCATACACAGGAAATTATAACTGTTACTATTTACTATACATAAAGTATATTTAACACTTAAGTAAGTCTTTTTTATGGATCTGCATTAAATGTGGCTGTACAAACTACACAAACCTCAGTAGCCAAAACCTTTCATCTTTTGGAGTCGTCATGCTGGTCAAACGGGCCATGCTGGCGTCTGAAGCATATGACCTGCGGACAAATTGTCATCTTTTGAAACTGAAAATAGGTTTAAGAATCTTGACGAAAGTAGGGAATTCATTCATGCCCCTACCTCTAAGCCTATCAGATCAAAACGGAATAAGACTTCACAGAATCTCAGACCAGTCAAGGTCATTCACATAATAAATTCCAAATCTATCATAAATAAACAGTTAGAATTTGAAAATCTAACTTTCTCTACTTACACGACGTGGTCATTGGCACTGAAACCTGACTTAAACCAGAAATATACGACAATGAAATTTTCAGACCTGACCTAGGCTATGGTGTCTTCCATCGTGACCGTGAAGGTCAAAAAGGCTGTGGAGTCGTCATGCTGGTCAAACGGGCCATGCTGGCGTCTGAAGCATATGACCTGCGGACAAATTGTAAAAATTTGTGGGTCAAAGTCCAGATTACTGGTAGTAGACCTCTTCTCAAAGGTGCCTACTACAAGCCTCATGAACACGACCCAGACAGTTTCCAAGAATTTGTCAGATCACTTGACCTTGCTTCCAAACTTAAATGCCATACTTGGATCCTGGGTAATTTTAACCTACCAGACTAGACTGGACAACACTCGTCCCAAGACGATGATTGCAACTAATCAGCCTTCTACAGGGAATACATTGATACATTTAATGATTACTGGTAGAGCAAATGATTAACCTTCTCACATACTCGACCTATATTTTACCACAAACTCAACCCTTGTCAACAAAATTTCAACAATCCCAGGTATAAGTGACCATGATGCCATTATTTGTGCAGAGGTCAATATTAAGCCTAAGTCTCAAGAGCAACAGCCCCGTCAGATCCCACAATTCGCTCACCTGTTAAAAACAGCTATTGCATATTTGCAATGCCATGCACCATTCTTCCAGTATTGCCACAGCAAGTGGGACACAAATTTGATCATACCATAAAAGGTCATCCTAGTCTCACCATTTTAACAAACTTGGTAGACCGTGAGTCCTCTTTGCTGTATACCAAGATTCAGCCTCACTTTTCTTAGTACTGGAGAAGAAGAGGTTTTAAGTATTGTACCATAAATGGGCATGGCAGCCATCTTGTTCAATGGTCCAGAACCATTTGAACAAATTGTCAACGTCCCTTCGACAGAAGGCCCCATGGGAAATCTGGTGAAAATTGGTAAAGAGTTTTCAAAGAAGATGTTTAAAGATTTCATGATCTATAGCCCAGGGACAAACGTAGATAACCCCTGGAAAGGGCAAAATTTTGATCCTAACTAAAAAGTTTTACTACTTTAATCATACATCGTAAATTTCAGCCATTAGTCTTCAATTAATATTGAAAAAAAAATAGATTTTTCAAAAAGACATTTCAAAATTACACACTTTTATACATGTATATAGCCCGGGGCCAAGGGCAGATAACCATCAGGGGACAACATTTTGATTATAACTAAAATGTTTTACCACTTTAATCATACATTGGGTTTCATCCATTAATCTTTAATACATTTTAAGAAAAAGACTTTTCAAATTTTCCCCATAAAAATACATGGGGATGCAAATTTGACCTTGCCGTAGAAGGGAACAAACTTGATAGACCTTGAGTCCTCGATGATATATATTCCAACATTCAGCCCCAAAGCTTTCTTGGTTCTGGAGGAGAAGATTTTTAAGTGTTTGTACCATATATGGGCATGGCGGCCAGCTTGATCAATGGCACGGAACCGTTTGAACAAATTGGCAATACCCTTTCAACAGAAGACCCCATGAAGAAGAAAGAAGACATTTAAAAATTACACAATTTTATACATGTATAAAGCCTAGGGGCAAAGGCAGATAGCCTCCAGGGGACAAGCTTTTGATTATAGCTTAAATGTTTTACTACTTTAATCACTCAGTGTAAATTTCAGCCATTAGTCTTTAATACATTTTGAGAAAATGACTTTTCAACATTTTCTCCATATAAATGAATAGGGACGCAAATTTGACCTTGGCGTAAAAAGGTCAAGGTCAACCTAGGATCATCATTTGAACAAACTTGTTAGACATTGAGCCCATGATGCTGTATACCAAGATTTATCTGGTTTGTCAATGTGTACATTCTATAAATTTAGCTGTCCATGTTGATACGAGTGAGTGCGCTCACTAATGAAAGCTGTAATAGAGTTTTTTTTTGTTTTTTTTTTTAGATTACACGCAGTAAAAAGAATAAAAAGAAAATAAATTGCAACATACCTTATATGCATAGTATATGTTCGGGATAGATGCTAGTATTCAGCGCTACAAGAAGCATGTTCTTATTTTATAATGGATTTGCTTTCTATATGGTCAGAATTACCCCTGTGATAAATTGCACAGCTATACCGGAGCTTGAACACCGTTCCTATATTCTGCCGACCAAACTGTCCGACCGTTTGTGATAGCTAAGCGGGTCGATCAGCTAGAGTTGGTAGAAGCATTTAGTCTAAAAAAAACATACATCAAGCAATTCAGACAATGGGTCAAACTTGTGTTGAGCTGTTCGATAAGAGATCTTGGGTGTACGGAAATTAAGTATGGGTTGTTGAATTGGTTTAAATTTCGAGCTGTCAGGAGAGAAATTGAAAACAATTCAACAACCAACCTATTTGTCGCTTCTTTGTGATATTTTTTTACTGACAGAAATAATTGTTTTGATTTGCAATTTAAAACAATTCAACAACAAACCTATTTGTTGCTTCTTGGTGATATTGTTTTTACTGACAGAAATAATTGTTTTGATTTGCTTATCTAAACAGACTGCTGCTTTGAGATCACAGGATCGCTAAGCTATATCAGAAATATTGGTATAAAAATGAAATAAACATTTACCTTGATGTAGGCTAAACTGCCAGCGAATTTATTCCTGTAGGGTAGAGAAAAAGTGATCACCTGAAACCAAATTCAAAGCAAATGCTTCAAATGCAAAGGAAAATGAAATACCAAGCTTCGTTTTAGAGTCAAAGTAAGAAAGTCTGTTTCATTTTAGTGGTCAACGCACAAAATGTTTTCCATCAGCTACATTGTTTACACATCAGTGTGATTTATCTCTGCAGGTGGTTTATTACGAGTATAATTGGAATAGGCCGGCTCAATTTCCAGTTGCCGCATTTTTGTCATAGGGGCTTTATGCTTTTTATTGCTTCTTATGTACCACAGCTAATTTTCTGCACAAATAGCGACAATCAAATAAGCTTTGAAATTTCATGCAAATTGTCTCCTAAGGGGATAATTTGCAAGAAATGTCAAAACCTATTTTCTGGGAAAATACGAAAAGTATTTTAGAATGTCGTCTGCTTCAATTTGCTAAGCATTAAACACATCACCGACGGATTTGATTCACTTGCTATGCATGAATATAATCTTTGGAAACACAGAACAAATAAAAGAAATAATAGAAATGGCTGATTATTACGTTAGATTAACCCATATTCTTCATTTCGTCATTAAATTTGAAAAAAAAAAAAAAAAAAAAAAAAGATTAATCTATCAATTACCAGTAATACCGCCTCTTTGTCGCCACAAAATTTTGTAAATACATGTCGAAGAAAGAGTAACATCGAAAAAAAAATGACAAAATGACTCTACTAGAAGAAGACATTTGCAACAGTAAATGGTAAAAGGAAATATCAAACACTACCCGTGTGTGCAGACACAAATCACATTTCAGCTTGGTGATATATGCAGAATAAAAGGCGTGATAAGGTATCATATACTCATTTAAACAGAAAATGTGGTATAGCTATTATGTTATATTATACTCTTATTGCTTGATCACTTGATCAATATACATTGCAGTTGCAATTCATATGGAGTTTAATGAATTAATATTATAGTACTCATTCATTTTATATTGGCGTTACACGCGTCTTTTGTCATATGTACTCTTTATAAATGTACCACTTTATAAATAAATTCATTAACTTATAAATAATACATTAATAAATATAATAATATATAATAATAATAATAATATATAAACAGTCCTTTTGGGACTATTTTCTGCCATATTTAACAAGAAAGACAGCTTTTATTTGTTGAGTTCTCCATGTTAAATTCCCGTTTAAAAAACAACAACAAAAGACCCAACAATCGACTTGAAGGACCCAATAGTCGACTTGAGGACCCGACATTTACGGAATAAATCGCAGTTAGACCTAACAGTTCAGTTAGTTTAATTTTTATATTTCGGGTTAATTAAAAGAAAAACACTGAACAGCCAGTTATTGTTTGAGTAAACAAACTATAGCATGTTTGCAACTTAACTGTCGCTTATTTACGCCCAAAACATGAATATGTAAACTAGATCTAATATATATACTTCTTTAGGAATCATCGCTTCGAAAGGTCAACTTCTCAAAACAGCTGAAGTGAACGGTGCATGAAACTGGAAGTCATTTGGCGTCCAATCTGATCTTCAGAGGCCCGCTTGATAAAGCTGGTAGATTTCAACCATTTTTACAAGCAGACATTATTTTTGACTTTCTGTTTGCTTTTCTGCACACCAAAAATATAAGCAAAAGTTTAATTGTAGATGCCCAGGAAGTGTCACAATCCTGAAGCACAGCCTTCCAGAAAGTCTACTCATAAGATAAGAAAAAATATTTCCTCCTTTTGGGACTGGATGCATATTTTCTGCCATATTTAACAAGAAAGATAGCTTTTACAATTTCCTTTTCCCTTCAGAAGCATATTCTTCCTTGAAACATGTCAGGTTCCTTTTCAGAAGGGCGGCAAACCAGTTTTGACAGAGTTGCCTCCCCTGAAAATGTATCCTTTCCCCTTAAATTCTAATTCGATTAAATAAAACTATACTGTTTAAATGAGTTTTGAAATGTAAATTTTAATGTGTGGGCAAAGCAAAAGAATGTAACTGAATTTACATATACTCTGCATATGGCAGAGACGTGTTTCGCAAGCCCTTTGCCACAAAAATACATTTTTTTTTTTCTGTACGCTTATCCACATTCTAATGCGCATTGTGTATGTGACTGAGTGCTTGATTAATTGATCTTACGTAAACAAGTTGATCGAAGGCTACTCACAGTTTTTATTATATACAATGAAATATAGAGAATTATTAATGAAATAAAATGCATATTTCGAAAAAGTTATATATTCACTAATGAAAATATAAAACTTATATTTTCACTCCTCTGAGCAGTGAAAAATATAAGATCTGCAACTACTTTTTTTCTTATTTACATTAATGATCAAAGGGAAGCAACTCAATTTTTGAGTCAAAGTGTTTAATCTTATAAGGGAAACAACTACTAATTTATTTTGTTGCTCATATCCCTTAAAAAGACGCTTTTAGGCTGAAATATTTCGGGGACTATTTTCTTTCAGAAGTAGGTTTCCCGCTGTTATGCGGTTCTTATATGTCACCGCCAAGGGACAAAACTGCGTGTCAGACTTCCCCCTGCAAATGCAAGATTTGCATCTCTTCTATCGAAAGTGATGTATATAATAAAAAGAAAATTCAAATGTTTGGAGTGAATATGACTTTTATTTCATCGAGTGATGATTATTACATCGTATTTTTACTTACCTTAATAAATAAATAGCCGAACTTCATTGTGCAGTCAGTAACGTGTCCAGTGACCTTCCGCTGATTCAAGAAGGGTAGTTGTTAGTTTCTGCCGAAAATATGTGCTCAATTACTGGTTTGCCGCTTAGAGGACTAAGCCTGCCCAGGAAAAGCGTGAATGGGTTAACTGACCGCTCGACATGATAGCGTTGGCTAGGCTGTAAAACTCCGAATCAAAACTAACCTTAATGAAAAAAATGATACCCCCGCATCTCAAGGCTATATAAGGTGTAATACGGCAGTGTAGCCCAAATAGCTCCATATTTTCAGTTCTGAAAGTTTATTTTTTCAGTGTTTGGTATATGAACGCTTTTTGTGGCTGAAGCGTATCTATAGCCTTAATATTGCTCTATTTCCTTGAAATTATCTTTGTAAGTAAGCTTTTGGTTCTTAGAATCAGTCTAAATAGGCCGATTATTCTTCCTTAGAAGCTGTTCTGTGTCCCATACTTGTATATGTATAGGTGGCAATTTTGAACGATAAGTTTTTGAATGGATCCCAATTATCAGAGCTCAGGTATATAAATGGGGTGGGTTTCGAAATGTTGGGTCACACATCTGTACCAAAATGACCCCCAAGTTACCCCCGAGCCCCACACAATAATGGCCAGTAAAGTAAAGAAAATAAAACTAAAACAAGTTATTCTTCAAAATGGATTACATTGATATGTAAGATTTTTTGTGGTATGATGTCCCAGTGATCAACTATGGCCATGTCACTGTAGAGACGTTCAATAAACCTAACCCACACTGTTCCTGGGCAGGTGTCCTAAGCGGTTAACCAGCAATATGTGCATGTCGTTTCGCCAGAAACTGACATTTTTCGACGTAGTCGTTCTTGAGCAGCTGTATGAAATCACGAATATGCTATACAATCGATAAGAATCTTCACAACGACATTTTCTGTTATTACCGTAAAAGGGCACGCCATCTTAGTCATTGTACATTATGCTTTGAAAAGTGTTTTCAAGATCACGGTAAAACTGCGAGGTTAGGCCAAACCTAAACAGGAAAATACTAAAAAATAAAAACAGGATACTTATAATTCTTTTTCGAACGATACTGTACTCTTTGTCCTTCCATACGCACATTATTGAGTTGTTTATTTTTAGCTGTAGAAAAATGTAGCTGCTTAGCAATATATAATTAGTTTTCGGAGGCTGCACCGAAACAGCCCCCATATCTCAGTTGGGAGAGGGTTCGCCTACCACGCGGAAGGTTGCGGGTTCGAAACCCAGGATATTTTTATGAATCTGTCCCGTTCCCTTTTTTCATAAGTATGTAAAAATATACTTTCGTTCCTACGTCGTGTATCTGTTTTTTTTACAGATATTACTTGGCCTTACTTGAATCAGAACATCAAGTTATACACAATAAAGATATTACTGAAAATTCATTTTCTGTTATGCTTTGCTTTCCATTTGGTTCTTGAGTTTTTTCATGTTAACTGATCAGGGCTTTCGAATGCTATTTAACTAGAATCTACATGACCACAACAAAGCTGGTGCGATTTTCATATGCACAAATGGCACTCTTCAATATAGAAGATGATTTTCTATTCGCAAGGTCCCGAGGGAGGTGTATCTGTGCTAGTTTGGTCAAATTCCAGCCATTAGTTAAAGAGGTAGTGTGCAAACAAACTTTTTACTGCATTAAAAGATATACGGTCAGAATCTCAGTTTGAAAGTGCCAATTAGACCTTGAAAATAAGATCAAGGTGACTAAAATCTAACCACTTCTTCACCCCCACCCCCGATCCCATTGATAAAGCTGTGCAAGTTTGGTCAAATTCCATCAACTGATTCATGAAAAAGGTGGCACACAAGACTCATTTTAGAGTCTTTATAATGTAGTGACCTTGAAAATAAGGTAAAGGTCAGTATGATCTAGTCACTTCTTACCCCCCACCTCCCCTTCCCCCGACCCCTCCAATTGATGTATCTGTGCTAGTTTGGTCTAATGGTTCAAGAGATAGTGTGCACATAAGCTTTTTTCTATCAAAATTTTAGTTTCAAAGTATCAGTGTGACCTTGAAAATGAGGTCCAGGTCACCAAAATCACTTCTTTTCCCCATCCCAATGAAGTATCTGTGCTAGTTTGAACAAATTCCAACTATTGATTCATGAGCACACAATACTCACTTTAGAGTCTTTATAATGTAGTGACCTTGAAAATGAGGTCAAGGTTACAAAAATCTTATCACTTCTTTCCCATGTCATAACGGTGTATCTGTGCTAGTTTGCGCACACAAGCTTTTTTCTATCAAAATTTGAGTGTCAAAAACGAGATAAAGGTCACCAAAATCTAATCACTTCTTTCCCCAATCCCAATGATGTATCTGTCCTGGTTTGGTCAAATTCCATCTATTGATTCATGAGATATAGTGCTCACAAGGCTCACTTTTTTGTATTTAGTGACCTTAAAAATAAGGTCAAGGTCACTAAAATCTAAACACTTTTTTCCACTATTCTGATGATGTATCTGTGCTAGTTTGGTTAAATTCCAGCCATTGGTTAGTGTGCACACAAAAGTTTTACTGCATTAAGAAATTTTACAAAGGGCAATAACTCCAAGAGAATTGACCCCTAGCCCCGACTTTCTCTTATGTAGGTACACCTTATTGATATCAATGTGTCTGAAGAAATTGATAATTATACATCACTGCGTTTTCAAGATATTAAGAAAAGAACCAAGGTGTCGCGGACGGATACACGGACGGACGAACAATGTGAAAACAGTATACCCCACAACAAAAAAGTTTGCAGTTTTTGTTTTTTTTTTCTATCAAAATTTTAGTTTCAAAGCGTCAGTGTGACCTTGAAAATGAGGTCTAGGTCACCAAATCTAATCACTTCTTTCCCCTATCCCAATGAAGGATATGTGCTAGTTTGAACAAATTCCATCTATTGATTCTTGAGATTCTTGACAAGGCTCTTTTTAGAGTCTTTTTAATGTAGTGACCTTGAAAATGAGATCAAGGTCACAAAAATCTAATCTCTTCTTTTCCATGTCCTAACGATGTATCTGTGCTAGTTTGTTAAAATTCCAGCCATTTGTTCAAGATATAAATAGTGCACACAAGGTTTTTTTCTTTCAAAATTTGAGTTCTCAAAGTGCCGATGTGACCTTGAAAACGAGATAAAGGTCACAGAAATCTAATCATTTCTTTCCTCAATCCCAATGATGTATCTGTGCTACTTTGGTCAAATTCCATCTATTGATTCATGAGATAGAGTGCACACAAGGCTCACTTTTTGAGTATTTATAATGTAGTGACCTTGAAAGTAAGGTCAGGGGCACAAAAATCTAATCACTTCTTTTCCCCTAGCCTGATGATGTATCAAATTCCAGCAATTGGTTAAAGAGATAGTGTGCACACAAACTTTTTACAGCATTAAGAAATTTTACAAAGGGCAATAACTCCAAGAGAGTTGGCCCTTTGCCCTTACTTTCTCATATATAGGTACACCTTATTGATATCAATGTGTCTGCAGAAATTGATGAATATCCATCGCTGCGTTTTCAAGATATTAGGAAAAAAACAAAATGTCGCGGACAACGTGAAAACAGTACATTCCACCACAAACAAAGTTTGCAAGGGGGGAGGGGGAGGGGAAAGGGGGTATAACTGTCGTCGTTTTTTCTTACCGCGTTACAATTTCTTCCCATAATTGTAAGTGCATTCTTTTCACAATAATCAATTACCGCTACAACAGCATAGTCGCTAGAGCATCCACTTTTCATACGGAGTTCGCGAGCTCGAACTCCAGCCTAGTCATACCAAATATTTAAATAATGGTAGCTCTTTCGCTTAAGAAAGTAGAACCAGGATCCAGATCTTTTGGGCCCAGAGCCAGTATATTGTGACAATTGAAATTACATTTGTCTGTTGTGATATTTCAGTGAGGCATTAATCTGAAAGCTAAAAGCGAGCATTGAGCTCCATATCATACAATTGTGATATAATGAAGTATTATTGTTGAAAGATAAGGTAAGCCAAAAGGTACCAACCACTGCCTAAATAAGCATGAAAGAATATCTAATTTGTAAGACTGGTTTCTGTTCTGTTTTCACTTAAACATCATAAGTTATGTTACATTATCAGCAATCTGTCATTTTTGTTTAAACAACTTCTAACAAGACTGTCTATATCAATCAATGTAGTCCAACTGCACAGCGAGAACAAAGGAAAAACGGCTTAAAGATCTGTCATATCCGTTTTCTTTAGTTTGAAAATGAAACTGATACATGTCAATATCATTATATTTGGCAAGAAAAATAAATAAATGGGCCGCGTCGCGAGTAAAGGGCTCTTCGGACACCGTCGAATGCCCGGCCCTTTAGCAAAGGCACGTGTCAAGTTGTTTGGGTGAAGTTTCCTTTTGACTACGTGAGCGAACAGCATAGGTTCTGGCGAGACTGTGCGGATGTGCAGGTTTGCCTTAACCTTTGCTCGTCGTATATGCTTTTACGGCTCATTTTCTATGATGTGACTCAAATAAATGCCTTCTTGGCAGAAATATAACAGGAAGACAACATAAGGATCTCGTTTGCATAACACTTGGTTGCCCTTACAAGATAAACTGCTATGCTGCTGGGAAGTATATACTCATAGAATGACATTGCGTGTCGTTTACAAATGAGGACACATCCCAGCAACAAACCGCATCATATCTGCATAACTGGAGCAAAAATAATTACTGTAAAACTTTATATGATATATTATTAATCAACTATGATAATATTGCATTTGTACAGCCAAAACAGCCTGCCTCTTACAGATGACAAACAGGACCAATACGAAATAAACAGGGCCAATACGGAAAAATCCTATATTGGCCCCCTTTTTTTTCTAGTATTGGCCCTGTTGGTCTTCCGCTTGCGTTTTAAAGTTATTACATAAACTCTTTGATAGTACATAGTTCGATGGTATATGGACCTTGTTCTCTAGTACAAGCTCCATGTATGAATGGTCCAAGTGTGATGGTATATGGACCTTGTTCTCTAGTACAAGCTCCATGTATGAATGGTCCAAGTACGATGGTACATGGTCCAAGTTAAATGGTACATGGTCCATGTTAGCGGATACACAGTCCAACTGCCTGAAACGAAATAGAACTTCTACTGTCCTTTCGACATCACTCGGAAAGACGTTTTTGCTTGGCGTTTTATTTTAAATGAAAATATTTTGTTCTGATTGAACATATCTTATCAGAAACCATTTGTCTTTTCTGTTTCTGTGTTTTGTTTTCAAATATTTACCCTAAAACTAAATTGACGGCCAAAAATTGGTCTGACCTATGCACTTTCTATAGTAAAGTGATTTTTTGGAATTTTTGTTTAAGAAAATATTTTTTTTTTTTTTTTTTTTTTTTTTTTTTTTTGAATTATTGGTGAATATTGTGAAAATTTCAGAAAAATTGAACGAGCGGAACCTGTTGAAAATCTGCCTCCAAGTTACCTACCTATAGATTTCTGCATAATTTGCATTCATTTTTACTATGGGAAAAAGTGAAAAAAAAAAAAAAAAAGGATTTTTTTAAAAATCAATGACTAGAATAAAAGGTTTTTGTGCATAAGTAGATATGACAAATGGTTTTGCATTAAATCATGACAAAAGTTTGCAAATTTACTTCTTCTGTGTAAAACGCCAAGCAAAAAACGACTTTCTGAAAGATGTCGAAAGCACAGTAGTTTTGACTACCTTATTGTAAAACTCAGAAATAAGTTCCTTTCCTATATTTAAATCAATTTTAGCACAATTTAAAGAGAAGACAAATTGGTGCAATGTTGGTTTCTTCTCTTTGAGTTATTTAAGGAAAACCATGTTCATTTCACTACAACTGATGATGTCAATTTCAGTGTCATTTGGCCCTCTGGCTGTCATTCAGATGTGTAGTTTTGTGTCACAAATACAGTAAAATTTCTACATATTTCGACACAGATATGTAACGCTATAAATTGTTGGACATCTATCATCACATGAGTGATATCAATAATAAAAATAGAATTTTAATTAACAAAAT
This sequence comes from Anodontia alba, assembly GCA_964016985.1. NCBI lineage: Eukaryota > Metazoa > Mollusca > Bivalvia > Lucinida > Lucinidae > Anodontia > Anodontia alba. The sequence continues at coordinate 40,663,370 of OZ024835.1, read as the reverse complement.
TGTCATGAATCAAGTTATATGCCCTTTCCTAAGTTATTATTATTATTATTAGTAGTAGTAGTAGTAGTAGTAGTATTGAAGTTAATTAATAAAATTGTCATTAACCAAGTAATACAATAAAATTGTCATTAATTCATGCTGGTCCACTTACAGGTCCTCGATCTGCTGTACTGACCCGAGGCCGAAGGCCGAGAGCCAATACAGCAGACCTCGGACCTGTTACAGGGCCAATATGAAATTACTTGGTTCATAACATTTTATAATTTAATAAACAGCAGATTTAACATATTACGCGAAGTAATTCATACAGGCATTGCGGATTGTTGGTAGGCTCCGGTTTTGATCTGACTAACAAAGTCATGGGAAAAGTGCCCTTCTACTGAAGTCATTGGAAGTTTTCAAACTGCTACTTCAATATTTGTTATACTTATACAGAGGTAGTTTCAGGTATATATATATATATATATACATATATATATATATATATATATATATATATATATATATATATATATATATATATATATATATATATATATTCTTACGACATGAAAGCCGTAACAAAGGAATGAAGCATAGCTGAAAAAATATTCCGCCTTTCATGGGAATCGAACCCGGGTCCTCCCGGATAAAAATCCAATGCTCTAACCACTGAGCCAAAGAGTCGACTCCCTGACGCAGTTGTCAGAGATTGAATATATACTTAGAAGCTATGCGTAATCTGCCAAGGCAGATAATCGAAGGTAGGAGTGCTCGGTCGTAACACTCCCCCCCTTCAAGGAAGTCATCATTTATGATGACGTGAAACCGTTTTCGGCGTATAAAGTCCTATCCCGGACGAGCCCCCATCTTACGACATGAAAGCCGTAACAAAGGAATGAAGCATAGCTGAAAAAATATTCCGCCTTTCATGGGAATCGAACCCGGGTCCTCCCGGATAAAAATCCAATGCTCTAACCACTGAGCCAAAGAGTCGACTCCCTGACGCACTTGTCAGAGATTGAATATATACTTAGAAGCTATGCGTAATCTGCCAAGGCAGATAATCGAAGGTAGGAGTGCTCGGTCGTAACAATATATATATATGTATATATATATATATATATATATATATATATATATATATATATATATATATATATATATATATATATATATATATATATATATATATATATATATATATATATATACTTAAATAAGCAATAACTTTATCTAAAGCTTTACAATCAATGTATCACTAAATTGTTTGTTAAATACAATATATGATCGACTTAAACTGCATACATTGGCACATCCGTTTGTCTTTGTTCTTACAGGAAAGCTTAAAAATGTGAACATGTTTTTTTTTTATATACATTCGTTATTTTAGAATGGTTCTCCATTGCTAAAATATGGAGATCAATTTGACACAGCACTGTCACATTGAACTATCAGTTGTTATCGTTTTGTGGTTTTCTCTGCTGCATATTAAAACAAGAGGACCATGGAGGTTCTTAACGCTCACCTTTGCTGAAAAGTAGTTTAACTTCACGCAATGTCTACAACATTTATTAATCTGAAGACCATAACTCTTAGCATACCCATGTCCCCTACCCCTCATCTGCAAGTTTAATGAAAATCCAATTAAAACGGAGCAAACAAGGTTAATTATAAGCGTCTTTAACGATCAAGGGAGATAGCTATATGCATCAGATTGGGCAGGTTTTCAAACTTTTCGAAATCTTTAAAGAGTTATAACATTCTTAATCTTTGGTGTACTCTAACCTCAAAAGAATACACGCTGCTCCACCTCATTGTTTTACCATCCAATAACTTTCAGTTTGATACATGAGAACTGTAGTAGGCGTTGGTCGTGTTTGAACTATCTTTAAAGACTAATAACTCGATTGAAATTTGATGTACGGTAGCCTTGAAAACTGCAGGAGGAGTTAGTCGGTAATAAAGTCATATCTTGAAAGCATAATGACTCTACCAACATTTGGTGTACTGTAACCTCGAAAAAATATGCGCTGTACCACCTCATAGTCTAACATTCCACAACGTTTCATTCGAGTTTTCTAAACCTCATTCAATAAAAAAAACTGCAGGAGGAGTTATCCGGAAACCAAGTCATGTCTGAAAAATCTTTAAAAGACAGTGATAACTATCGAAATTTGGTGTACTGTAACCTCGAAATACTATGCACTGTTTCTCATCTGTCCACCAATTTCAACTCCTTCCAAAGAAAACTGCACGGTTGCCTGATCTGAAGTCATATTTGAATAATCTTTAAAGAGCAGTGATTCTATAAATAATATTGCACTATAACCGTAAAACATTAGTCCCGCCAAGTTTCAGTTGCATTCGATGAAAATTATATGAGACGTTATCTGCAAACGAAGTCATGTCTGAAAACTCTTTAATATATTTTGGTCATTATCAAAAGGGTGTGTTCCAGCCAAAAGAGAATTTACATAGGACTGCTCACGCACGGAATTTCATAAAATTATGCACAATTATTGCTTAGGATATGACTGTTGTGCATAAGATACATACGCCCTCCTCACCCCCTCCGCCCCGCCCTCCCCTCACCCTCTGCCCCACCCCACCTGTATCTGTTTCCCTTGCTTAAATAGACAGTTTTGTATAAATCACATCTTATGGATACCCCTGCAAAAATATCAGTAACTCGTAATTCGGATGTCAGATTTTCTGATAAAAACAGTAAGTCACTCCTAAAAGTGCTTATCGCACACATTTACTTGTTTGTAGGATATTGGAGCAATTATGTTTGAATTAGTTTCAAGTTGCCCCCAGATTTCAACTGCGTAAATATTTTCTGACAAATTTGATCGTTAATGAAACTAGGTTCCAGTTTTTGTCAGCCTCTTATTTTAACGTGAAAATAGGCCATACGTATCTGGATTATTTTCACAAAATTTCTTTCAAATTGAAAACCGGTAACATTGGATATGACAACCAGATTACAGAAAAAAATGAGAAAATACACATAATAATTCATTTTTTTTTTTTTTTTTTTTTTTTTTTTGTTTGTTTGTTTTTTGTCCATTCTAAATCGCTTGCTTAGAATCACCTTTTCTGGCAATTACAAATTGTGGAAAATCAAAGAAATTGTTAAAATGCACCCTGTGGAACACCTTTCAAAGTGTGGAATGAAAACCTGTTTTACAAAAGAAATCTAAGGTAGTATAGATGACTTGAAATTCTTTGGTTTTGGCAGCGTAACCAATTAGGCCTGATGAGCAAAGTGCCTGAGGAAATAAAGGGTACTGTTTAGCTCTATTTCAGTTTGTTGCTAAACAAAAATGTGGAATGACTGTTCTTCGGTATGACGAATAAGTAATGGAATATTGAACTAAAATAATGAAAAGCTCTGCTGTTGATGCTATACAAAGGCTAGAAGCTACAGATTTAGTATTAAAAAACGATCTGTCCGGAACTTCAAAAATAGTGACAATATAACAAGTAGTACCCTATAAGTGACAGAAACAATATACACGAGTTCAACAGTGGACACACAAGTTTTTCCTATGGCAAGCTAACCGTCAAGTTCCAACAATGACTGTAGAAGATCGTTAAACAAGATGAAAATGCTCCTATCGCTCAGAAAAAAAAGAGATGAAAATGAAGAAAAAAAAAATCGGTTGAAAAATCAATTAAAGAACTACTGATAGACTGTGCTATAAACACTATAAACTTGCAAAGAGAACAGCTTTAATATTAAATGGACTGCCAATCAAAATAGAAAGGAAGGTAATGATCAAGAATTGATACAATTACCTAACACCTTCCGTTCCAAGACACCAAAGGGTAAGAAGGACGCACTTAAAGTAACGGCACCACAATCAAAACACTACAAGCAGAAAGCCAAAATGATAGTTTGTTCCCAAAACTGCCCAAAGGGCTATCTAAAATAAAATTTCGCCAAGACATACATACAAAGACATACAATGACAAATATAGTAAACCACAGCATAAGTACCGTGTTGGAACGGTCAGTAAAAATATTACTGAGGGGTGCGGAGGGGGGGTGGGGTGGAAGGAGGCTTAAATCGATTTTACGTGGCCACAATCCTCGCCCTTATTCTGCCGTGGTATACACAAGCCATTTGTTCAGTCCGCGTGAAAGGTTCCTTATTCATCAGTGCAACACATCCGAGAACATAGAAATCAAATAAATTTGATGGCAAACACAATATATGTAAAAGTTACAAATAAACAAGTCAAATGTGTGGATAGAAATATTCAAGTTTAGACAAACTATAATCATTTAGCTAAACAACTAATTTAGAAAGTTTAGTAGTGGTACAGAGCTTGAATAAGCAATAAACCTTGCTATGGTATTTTATGAAGCTTAGGTAACTAATACATCGTAAAAAGCATGTAAACATCAGTGTTACAGTCAAAACTGTTGGCGGGTTGCGATGCGGAAAGTTGGAAGAATCTGAAGGATACAATTACTTTTTTGCCGTTTTCTATGTGTTAGAATTGAAATAGATCAGCTCTTGTGCGTGATTTGTTGAGTAATAAATCACAGTTTGTAGGCCAGTTGTAAGTAGATAAATCACTCGTACACTGTGCTCGTGATTTGATCTACTGGGTTTAAATATATTTATTTCCAAAATGTTTACACATACAACATATACAAAAATACAACAATAGGATTAGAACGAAAGCATAGAGCTTAATTAGTTTCTTTCCTTTGATGTGATCATTGTCAGAAATATAAGTATACGAGTAAATCCAGAATGGTTAATTTCCAATGGTCCTCTTCAAGTAGTAAATATAAATTGTGAAGTGTGACATGAAGAGATGAGCAAACATAAATTGAGAATAAGAAGAGAAAAGAGAGAAACAAATTACACAAAACGAAACAAAGAAAGACAGAGAGGGCGAAAGACATGAACAGCTATGGAGCAGATCTATGCGAAGACTATGAATATAGAAAGAAGTTACTGGGGACTTTGAGTGGTGCAGGAGAGGTCCGACTAATATCATCGATGTATGCTCCGAATCACTGTCACTCTTTAAAATTCCTTTTAGTCTGGTACAAATAACGATTGATACGAGTGTAACCGATTAAAGGTCGCTTAAAATCGTTTTGTTCTTTGGATATATATCTATACTGTTTCAAAAAAGACTATATTAGATGCATTAGATAAATTAAGATCGCCATTGAGGATTATGTTTAGAATGACATTGCCATGTTGTGACAGAGTGTCCATTAATTCCTGTCTATGATTTCGATATAAATGCATCTAAAAAAAGAAGTGGTCTGCATTTTCTATATCACCAATATCACCACATCTACAATTACAAAGAGGAGATTCTATGATGTTTTTCGAGTAAAGATCGTATTGAGAGAGCTGCAATCAGTTCGGTCTAGTATGAAGTATCCGCATGCTTCTGCTGCCTGTATAAAATATTTTGGAACAATTACTCTGCCCTGATTTAATTGTCTTTTAAAATCATCAACTGTATCTACAATCCTGTCAGAGCAGGGAAGATCGTTCCAATCACGAATGACTGTAGGAAGAAAACAATTATAATATTGACTAGTGCGAGAATGGATTGTTCTTATATTATTTGCGTTACGCAAACTGTAACGTGAAGTGGTCTGGTCAGGCCGAGGAACCAGTGAAGAGAGATAAGAAGGAGCAATGTCACTATACATTTTATAGAACAGGACTAATTTATGCTTTCTTCTCTCTACACCCAGGGTTTCCCATCCGATCTCATCATATAGTTTTTGCACAGAGACTAGTTTAGTTGTTCCGGTGGCTATTCTAGCAGCCTCTAATTGTATTTTTCCTAAACCATGTTTCTCTTGTTGAGTGCAGTTGTCCCAAACTGCCTCGGCATATTCTAGTCTAGTATTGGACGAATAAAAGCAATATAAATTGTTTCTAGGGACATTTATTCTGGACCAGGCCTTACTCTCATTCAATTTGCTGTTTTACATTACTTCATCTGTACATCACAGGTGTTCAAAGACTCAAGAATCTTGTTTCTCTCTACTAACCCCCACAACTGCAGACAGTTATTATTAATTACACCCTGTGGGGCAAATTCATAAGATGCTGATAATAATGATCCATGGCCAATTAATTAATCATATCTCAGTGTCCAGATCTGGATCCAGAAAGTACCTTATATGTATGGGTGTTTACCTATGTTTTTCTCGAGGCCAGTATTGTCTGTCCCATCTGAATGCGCACGTGATAAAGATAAATCGTCTATTTGCAAAGAACGGACGAACAGTAAAGGAAGGAAGGAAGGAAGAATGGATGGATGGATGGATGGGTGGATGGAAAGAATTATTTTTCTTACGCGGACGTACAGGCCCAACAGAATCTATTGAGTAGAAAATGTCATTTTATTGTCGAAAATGTTTGTCGGAATGAAAGTGTGAAGACGGCGTTCGTTAGACGAATCCTCTGATATGTGGCTTATCAAAACAGCTGTTTTGTTTGTTTTTCGCATCAAATGTTTAAATGATTTAGCAAAATAATTAAATAATTAAATGCTGTAATTACTGGCAGAAAATTATAATTCAAAAGATGATTTTAATGTCCTAAAGTATAAAAACCTAGTGTTTGATTTATTAAATTAAAGACAAGAGGCCCACGGGCCACGGGTCGCTCACCTGCGTGACATAGCCACTGCGTGACATAACATGTAACATTTTTTCCAATCCTGTCATTGCAACTAATGAAAAGATCATCATTTAAGCAGTTCTTAATTTTGAAGAAGAATATAAATGGCATGACAGTCAATGGAGCGTGATCATTTGAAAAAACTCTCAATCACATTTCAACAATGTGAAATTTGGTAGCAAATGGCTAAGTGGTTTCTGAAGAATCATGATTTTATACATGTAAACAGCTCATTGGCAGAGAAATATAATAAACATAAACAAGATGGCAGCCATTTTAGATTTCCAATCAGAATGATTTTAGCTACTGTTGATCTACAAGTCACCTTGATACTTCCAATGAACTTTGAGTCAATTGCCCTTTGGGTTCAGGAGAAAAAGTTCAAAACAGACTTTCAAGATGGACGCCATGGCTGCAATTTGGGATTTCCTATCGCAATGATTTGAGCTATTTTTTATCAAATAGTCACCCCGATGCCTCCTACCAAGTTTCGAGTCGACTGGCTTTTCAGTTCAGAAGAAGAAGGGAAGAATAGATTTTCAAGATGGCCACCATCTTGGATTTCCGATTGGAACAATTTTACCTATTTTTATATCTACAAGTCATCCCGATGCTTCCTACCAATTTTCAAATCAACTGGCCCTTTGGTTCAGGAAAATAAGCGAAAAAAAGAGTTTCAAGATGGCCGCCATGGTGGCCATCTTGGATTTCCGATCCAAACAATTTAAGCTATTTTAGATCTACAAGTCACCCAAATGCTTCCTACCAAGTTTCGAGTCAAATGGCCTTTCAGTTCAGGAGAAGAAGCGAAAAATAGATTTTCAAGATGGCTGCCATGGCGGCCGTCTTGGATTTCTGATAGGGACGATTTTAGCTATTTTTGATCTACAGGTCACCCTGATGCTTCCTACCTAGTTTAAAGTCAATAAGCCTTTCGGTTCAGGAGAAGAAGTGTAAAATAGATTTTCAAGATGGCCGCCATGGAGGCCATCTTGGATTTTCAATCGGAATAATTTTGGCCATTTTTGATCTATAAGTCACCCTGATGCTTCCTACCAAGTTTCAAGTCAATTGGCTTTTGGGTTTAGGAGAAGAAGCGAAAAAAGATTTTCAAAATGGCCACCATGGTGGCCATCTTGGATATCCGATCAGCAGGATTTTAGCTATTTTTGATCTACAAGTCACCCTAATACTTCCTACCAAGTTTGGAGTCAACTGGCCTTTCGGCTCAGGAAATGAAGTGAAAAATAGATTTTCAAGATGGCGGCCATTGGCAGCCATCTTGGATTTCCGATCGAAACAATTTTAGCTATTTTTGATCTACAAGTCACCCCATTTCCTCTTACCAAGTTTCGAGTCAACTGGCCTTTCGGTTCAGAAGAAGAAGCGAAAAATAGATTTTCAAGATGGTTGCCATGGCGGCCATCTTGGACTTCCGATCAGTATGATTTTAGCTATTTTTGATCTACAAGTCATCCCGATGCTTCCTAGCAAGTTTGGAGTCAATTGGCCTTTTGGTTCAAGAGAAGAAGCGAAAAACATATTTTCAAGATGACGGTCATGGCGGCCATCTTGGATTTCCGATCGGAACGATTTTAGCTATTTTTGATCTACAAGTCACCCCGATGCTTCCTACCAAGTATCGAGTCAACTGGCCCACGGGCGTAGGACTAGTAGTCTTTTAAAACAATTGTTGATGCCGCACGACGCACGACGAACGACGAACGACGCACGACGGACATTGACTGACCACTTCATGCTCAGGTGAGCTAAAAATTTGAGCAAATTTGGCTCAGTGACTTCAGAGGAGAAGTCGTCAGAAATTCTAAACAATTTTCCAATACAAATGTTATGGGGCTCATACAGATGCATTGGGAAGTAAACTTGACCTTGCCGTAAAAAGGTCAAATGTCAACGTACGATAATCTTTTTAGCAACTTTGGTAGATCTCCTGTCCCCGATGATTTGTGCACAGATTCAGCCCCAAGGCATCCTCGGTTCTGGAGAAGAAGATTTTTAAAGGGTTTTACCATATATGGGCATGGCGGCCATCTTGGTCAGTGAACTGCGACCATTTTGGCTATCTTTCGTTCTCCCGACCTAAGAAGGCTCAATATGAAATTTGAGCAAATTTGGCTCAGTGGCTTCAGAGGAGAAATCCTTTAAAATTCTCAAAAATTTGCCTATTCAAATGTATAGGGCTCATACAAATGCATAGGGAAGCAAACTTGACCTTCCCGTAAAAAGGTCAAATGTCAACGTACGACAATTCTTTTAGCAACTTTGGTAGACTTCTCGTCCCCGATGATTTGTGCAAAGATTCAGCCCCAAGGCCTTCTCGGTTCTGGAGAAGAAGATTTTTAAAGGTTTTTATCATATATGGGCATGGCGGCCATCTTGGTCATTTGACCGTGACAATTTTAGCAATCTTTGGTTTCCCCACCCTAAGGTGGCTCCATATGACATTTGAGCAAAATTGGCTCAGAGACTTCAGAGGAGAAGTCGTTTGAAATTCTAAACAATTTTCCCATTCAAATGTATGGGGCTCAAACAAATGCATAAGGAACCGAACTTGACCTTGCCGTAAAAAGGTCAAATGTCAACTTACGACAATTTTTGGTAGACCTCCCGTCCCCGATGATTCCTGCTAAGATTCAGCCCCAAGGCATCCTCGGTTCTGGAGAAGAAGATTTTCAAAAGTTTTTACCATATATGGGCATGGCGGCCATCTTGGTCAACGGACCGCGACCATTTTAGCAATCTTTCGTTCCCTCACCCGAAGGAGGCTCCATATGAAATTTGAGCAAAATTGGCTCAGCGGCTTCAGAGAAGAAGTCGTTTGAAAATGTTAACGGACGGACGCACGGACGGACGGACGACGGACGAAAAGTGATCACAATAGCTCATCCTGAGCATAGCTCAGGTGAGCTAAAAATTTAATCTAAGGTCATTAAGAATACGCAGACATAATTAGAACTATATTTGTTGAAGTAAAAATAAATGAATAAAAACCATAATGATAGTTCTTTTGAGAAATATTCGTCTTGACTGCAAAAGTTTGGATTCAAAATTCCTGATAATTGTAATAAAACCAAAAAAAAAATGACTTCGATGACTTTTGACTATCATAATGTCATAAAAGCCATATGTGCATTTGGGATTAAAAAAAAATCAGCTGCTATTTCGTTCACACTGATAAAGAGACCAACCCCGATTTTCGGAAATCTCGGGAAGCAAAAAGATCGAAATGAATATAAACAAATTATGTACCATTGTAAAGTTCAGAAAACGAGGAAGACATAACAGGAAGAAATATAACATTTGAAATGAAAAAGGTTTATATTTGTTTAAAATGTGAAAATTCGCATTTCTGATAGCTTTTCTCTATATAGTAAGCCATTTGCATACCAGTCTCCTTTTAGAATGTCCGGAAGCATGAAGACATCAAAATATTTTTAATAAAATTTATATAATTATAAAGGTAATAAGATTGTTTTTTCTTAATATAACAGGAAAAAATATGACATTTTTATACAAAATATCTTATATGAAACATTATTTTTTAATTATTGGTCACACCATTCTACGGAAACCGATAATTTTCGGCTATCGCCGACGCTATGATGTTGATAGTTGGGTATGGTTTTCTGCTAAAAGTGCCGAAAATAGCTAAAATTTGCTTTATTCCAGTAGACCATAAATATGGTGGCATATAACTGACATCTAAATATTGAGATACTAAGTCGACTTTTTCTGCTTTTATGTTGACTTAAAATGTATGACCTGATACTATATCGACTTCCGTTGACAATGGTTATCGCGACTGCAAGTCGTAATACTGTCCAGAAGTGTCATCCACAACGTCAGCATTATGAAACACTTTTACAACTATATGTCGACATTATAATTATTATCTCGACTTCCGGTCATGTTATGTAGTAGGATTTGTTGAGAAGATAATGAAAGTCAGAGAGTGACTATGCCGATCGAGAAACTTAAATTCGGGACGATGTGACGTAATAAGTTTAGGGCTTAATATAGTGTTTAGTGGCATATAGATATTATATAATTATCTTTTCTTGTAAACAACTCTGCGATTGCAATAAGACTGGCGTTGCCTGTGTGATTTTGGTCTAAAAATAAATTTTCACGATTACGAAAACGTATTTCAACGATAACTGGCAAATCATGACATGCAAATGAACCGGAAGTCGAGATAATCAAAAATAATAGAAAATAAGTCGTCATACAATGTTAACACGCTTTGTTTTCTTGAAGGCAGCTTAGAGCAATATTACGACCTGCAGACGCGATAACCATTATCAACGGAATTCGATATAGCACCGAGTCATACATTGTAAGTCGACATAAAAGTAGAAGAAGTCGACTTAGTATCTCAATATTTAGATGTCAGTTATATGCCACCATACATAAAGCCTTGCACGCAACGTGACATCCGGTTGAAACGAAAGTAGAAAAAAAAAAACCAAAAAAAAAAAAAACCAAAAAAACAATACTGATAATGTTATGATGACCGCTTTTTGTTTGGCTAAAGATGAATTATTTTCAAGATTTTACATTAAAATCAACAATGGGACTACTTTTAAGCAAATAGTTTAGATGGGAATAAAATGACACCGACCAGTGGGTTTATTTTACTTTTATCCTTGCAATAACCACCAGGAGCTCCGGGAGAAACAAATGCAAGATTATTGTTACTCATGACTAAATCCCGACGTCACTCAATTTATACCCGCCGTTTAGAATTGTTTGGAAAAAAAGGTAAGAAAAAAGTCCAGGGAGTGCCACAATCACAAACCGCAGCCCTTCCCAGAAGAAGAGGAAACAGACAAAACCAAACAAGCACAAATCGAACAAACGTACGAAAAGCACTAAGATTAGCTCTCTCTTCCCCAAGCGAGGTAATCGCAATGCTAAAAGAACTGAAAAACACAAGAACAAAATAACACAAGGTTTGTTTGTGTTGAGGTTTTACGGCCCAGTCAACCCAATGGGGTCATGTCGAGCGCGGTCAGTTTACCTATCCCACACCTCCCATCAGAGACATCAAAGGGAAAGAAACACAAAACACGAAATAACTAGACCCTAATGGAAACATCACTAGCGGAAAGCCAAACGGACCGTTGCTTTCCCACAAAGTGGCCAAATGGCTATCCAAAACAAAAATAAGTAAGCGACACACACATTCAAAGACGGACTATAACAAAAATAAACCATGACAGAAGAACCGCCTTGGAATGGTCAGTGAAAAGTATTTCACTGGGCGGCTTAAATCGATTTTACGTGGCCACAATCCTCGCCCTTACTTCTGCCGCGGTTTAGACCCATAATTTGTTCAGTCCGCATGAAGGCTTCCTAACTCATCAGTGCTACATCTCCGAGAACACAAAAAATCAACTAATTGCCATTACAGAGATGCAACAACGAAAAGGACTCGACAGCACAAAACAACTGAAACGCTAGAGCAAAAGAAAACCAACAGTTATACTCCGGTGGGCCCGACCAAAGATAAAGCATCAAGTACCAACCAACATTACCCAAAATTAAATTTCAAGTAAGCCTTTACGCTGGAACCATCATAGAATCTGAGGCCTAACCCGCCGGCGTGCAATTAAAGAGGGAAGCAAAGTTATTAACCGTGATTGGGTTAACAACCATGCATGCAATCTGTCGTATAATATTTATGTCGTACCCAATCTTTTTTATATCGAAGAATGATTTTACGAAATTGGGTACTGATGTCATTGCAAGCATATATTTTTCTGAATTTATACACTAAGTCACCATAAAATTCGGGTTCCGATAGGCCTTGTTGCAGAAGAGATTTTAGTCCAACAATGAATTTTGAAACTAAATCGGAATGACGTCTATAAAACTTAGAAAAAGCTTTACATAGTTTATGATACCGATAACCCTGATTAAGAAGTTTAGCAGTTAACAATTTATTACGAGTGTTGAAGTCAGTTACATGACTAGACACCCTGGCAAATCGAATTAATTGTGAAATATAAACACCGTAGGATGCCGCACGAGGAACATCACCATCCAAGAAAGGAAAATTTACAATCTCAAAATCATAAGACATAAAACAAATCGCCTCGTAGAATAAACCACAAAGCAACAAAGAGTAAGACTAACACTGGGACCACCGCCAGAATAAACCACCGGGGGTGAGGGGTGGGGTGGGGGTTAAAGCACTTTTACAGCCAGCCAACTTCACCCTGGGTCCCGATGCCACTCTTAATCACAACAAGTAAAGCAGAAAGCAAAATGGGCAGCTGTAGAAGATAACCAAAATGCTAGCATCATAACACAACTATTAAAACAGAGAGCAAATTGGGCAGCGATTGAAGACGGTAACCACAATGCTAGCATCACAACACATATAGAAATATAATTTAAAAAAAAAAACAGTACAAAGAGTAAGAACAGCACCAGGACCACCGCCTTAGAACGATCAGTAGAATAAACCACCGCGGGGACGGCGGGAGGGGGGTGTTAAAGCACTTTTACAGCTAGCCAACTTCAAAGTCTATATTTTCACTCTATGAGATAATGGAATTTGAGCAATTAAAAATTTAAAAATAAACACACAATCTAACATGGTATTAGAGAACTTCATATCACTTATTGATTGATTTGCAAACACGATGCGCAGCATAAAAAGCACATTAAGTTCTACTTAATGTGACAGGGTCGAGATTGATGGTTTGTTGATAGTTGACAGTTATAAATATACCTGAATAAGCAACAAAGTATACAAAGACCTGTCAGCTACACTGTTACCCAGTGTATCAGTCAGGAACCTGGGGTATAGTGGTCTGTCACATACAGTGTATACCGGAATATTGGTCAGCGACAGAGTAAACCAAGACTAGTAAACCGGTGTATCAGTCAGTAACCCAGGGTATAGCGGCCTGTCACCTTAAGTGTATACCGGAATATCAGTTGGAGACAAAGTATACAGAGACATGTCAGCTACACTATACCCCAAAGTATCAGTCTGTAAACTAGGGTATATCAGCCTCTCACCTGGACCAGAATATTGGTCAGCGACGAAGTATAATAAGATCTGTAAGCTACAATGTACCCGAGTATAGCCGCCTGTCACCTGGAGTACATACCCGAATACCGGTACGAATACCTGTCAGCTACACAGCTGCTCAGTATATTATTCTGTAGCCTGGGGTATAATGGCCTGTCACCTGGAGTGAATATCGGAATAACGGTCAACGACAAAGCATTACGAAAACATGCCTATTCAAATATACTGAAAATTATACCACTGAAAAAAATAAAATTTTCAAATAAAAATTCTGATATTCTTCATATTTCTGCTCAACACATAGGTTGTGGGTATGCGTTAGAACCGCCTCGGCAAGGCGATTCTAACGCCTACCCACAACCTATGTTTTGAGCAAAAATAAGAAAAATAATGTATACCCCTGTAAACCCTAGTTTTACTATATAAAAGTGGGGTTTTAGGGGGTCAAAATTATATAGGCATGTTTTCGTGACGGTATATGAAGATCTGAAACTCCCCGGTATATCGGTCAATAGCCCGGTGTATAGCGGCCTATCACCTAAAGTGTAAACCAGTGAATATCGGTCAGCGATAAAGAATACTAAGACTTATTAGATAAACTGTACCCCAAAGTATACGTAACCCAGGGTGTAGCGGCCTGTCACTTGGAATGTATACCAGAATATCAGTCAACCACAGAATATACTAAGACCTGTAAGCTACACTGTTACCCTGTGTATCAGTCAGTAACCCAGTAGCCCCCCTGAACACTTGGAGTGTATGCCGGAATATCAGTCAGCGACAAAGTATGTGAAGACCTGTCAGCTACACTGTACCCCTGTGTCAGTCAGTAATACGGGGTATAGCGGCCTGTCACCTGTATTGTATACCAGACTATCTGTCAGTGACAGTGTTTAGTGTTTAGTGATGATTGTTTATAAATATGTGTATTAGTTAGAAGTACTTGGATTGAATAAGATCATCATAAAACTCAGTCAATGTTGAATCTGAGAACTGGAATGCACCTCTCCCCGCCCCCAACCCACCAGAAAAGCTAGTTCTTGTTCAAATAAAATTTATTATTTCAATGTTGAAGATAGTTTTATTCATTTCTAAAATGGATAAAGAGGAATAGAATGCTTTACACCTGAAATAAGTAAATCACCCACTGTTTACACTTTCTACGCACAAAGGAACAGCAGCACTTACTACTAATGATAATAGTTCGTCTGTCATTACTGACAATGACCAATCTTAATCACATGCGAGAAATGCTACTGTTTGTGTGTTCTAAGATGGCTGATTAGACCAAGACGGAACACAGAGGTCAGAGCAGGACAGCTCTGTTGGTGATGCCTTAGATCTGGGTTTGCGCTGTGCACGTTTCTGCTCGTCTTCGCTGATTCTTTTTGTTTCATATTCACTAGCACCTTTTCTGATGAGGCCCCGCCACTTTGTTCGGTCCTGTGCAATTTGTTCCCATGAGTCTGTTGGTATGTTGAAATCCTTGAGGGAGGCTTTGAGGGTGTCTTTGTATCGCTTCTTCTGACCACCATGGGAGCGTTTGCCCATTTCCTGTTCTCCATAGAGGATTTTCTTTGGCAAACGTTCCTCAGGCATCCTGGTAACATGGCCTGCCCATCTTAACTGTGCCAGTTTCAGAAGAGTATGTACACTCTGCATCCCTGCCCTTTTCAGGACTTCTGTGTCTGGAAGTGTCTTGCCACTTAATCTTTAAAAGTTTTCTAAGGCAGTTTGTATGGAAGTGGTTCAGTCTTTTGGCGTGCCGTTGGTAAACTGTCCACGTTTCGCATGCATACAATAGTGTTGGCAGCATCACAGCTTTGTAGACTTTCAGCTTTGTGTCAAGCCTGATTCCGCGTCGATCCCAAACACTACCACGTAGTCGGCCAAATGCTGCTCTAGCTTTGGCAATCTTGGCATTGACTTCATCATCAATGTGCACGACTCTTGACAATGTGCTTCCAAGGTAGGTGAATATGTCTTCCATTTGCAATCTTTGACCTTTCACTGTACTGGTGGGCTCCTTGTAAGGCTTGCCAGGTGCTGGTTGATAAACTACCTCGGTCTTTTTGATGCTGATTGAGAGGTCATAGCTGTCACAGGAGTCAGATACTTGATCTACACCTTTTTGCATTTTCTCTTCTGTTGGAGCACCCTTTGCCATGTCATCAGCAAATCTGTCTGCACCTTGGATTTGGCTTGCAACCTTCTTGGGTTGAAAAGCTTCCCATCAAAGCGATACCTAATAGGTATACCATTGTCACCATCCTGGAAAGCAGCTGTGAGCATGGCAGAGAACATCATGCTAAACAGAGTTGGGCCTTGCTTGACACCATTTGTCACAGGGAAAGGAAAACTCACCATCATTTTGGACCCGTGCAAGCATACCATCATGGAACTGCCGAACCATTGCTATGAACTTGGTCGGACAGCCAAACTTCGCCATAATTTTCCAAAGACCCTCACCTCACGACTGACTGTATCAAATGCTTTGGTAAGGTCAACAAAGGTCATGTAGAGGTCCATGTTCTGTTCCTGGCATTTCTCTTGAAGCTGCCTTGCTGTGAAGATCATGTCAATTGTTCCTCTGTCCTTTTTGAATCCACACTGGCTTTCTGGTAGAAGCCTTGACTGTTCAAGGTGTTCATTCAGTCGGTTAAGTAGAACTCTTGCAAAGACCTTCCCAGCAATTGGCAATAAAGAAATGCCACGATGATTATCACACAATTGAGGATTCCCTTTCCGTCTGAATAGGTGGATAATTGACGCATCCTTGAATTTTTGAGGGATGGCTTTTTATCTCCACATAATGTGAAATACCTCTGTCATCTTCTTTGCAACTAGAGTTCCTCCTGTTTTGTAGATCTCAGCAAGTTTTCATCTGATCCGGAAGCCTTACCAGATGACAGAAGTTTTATTGCTTTCACTGTTTCGGCGACGTTTGGGAACTCGTCAAGCAACAGATTACATTCCACCTGTGGTAGTCTGTTGACAGCGGCATCACTGATAGATGATTGCCGATTAAGAACACTGTCAAAATACTCAGCCTATCTTTTCTTGATAGCCTCTTTGTCAGTCAGAAGACTAGTTCCATCTGCACTGAGAAGAGGGTGCTTTCTGAGCTCTGGGGACCATAAACTGTCTTTAGCGCATCAAAGAACTTCTTCATATCCTTTCTATCTGCAAAAGACTGGATTTCATCAGCCTTACTGCTCAGCCAGGAGTCTTACATATCTCTGTCTGGACTGTCTTGCAATTATTTGAATATGCCGCCTTACTGAGCTGGTATCACTAAGGTATGCCTTGTGTTTTTGGTGTTTCTCTTCAAGGAGTCCCTGGATTTTTTCGTCATTCTCGTCAAACCAGTCTTGGTGTTTGCGAGATACTGGTCCTAGGGAATCCATTGCTGAAGACTGGACGGTATCTGAAGACTGTCCAGTTCTCTTCTGGATCATCTGAACGGAGTTCCATTGCATCTAATCGGCTGCAGATATCATTGATGAAGGCTTGCATTTTGCTGTCTTGTTTCAGCTTGGAGACATCCAGTCCCTTTGGCATTTTCTTGCCTTGTGGTCGCCGTGTAGGCTACATGCGCAGGTTCAGTTTGCTGACAACAAGACTGTGATATGTCAAGCAGTCAGCACCACGCACAGTCTTTGTCACTCTGACATCCTGCCTGTCCTTCCTTCGTACTATGACATAATCAATGAGATGCCAGTGTTTGAAGCGAGGATGCATCCATGACGTCTTGTGGGAGTTGGCAGACGTAGACTGTTAGTGATCAGCAGTTCATGCTCTGCACACTTCTTCGAAAGGAGGAGTCCATTGCTTTTACACTTTCCTATTCCTTCAGTCCCAATCACTCCTTCCCAGGTTTGGTGGTCTGTGCCCACTCTAACATTGAAGTCTCCCAGGAGGATGAGTTTGTCTATCCGAGGTGTAGCAGAAATCACAGAATCCAGATCATTATAGAACTTGTCTTTGACCTCATCTGGGTTGGTCATTGTGGGTGCATAGGCACTTACAATAGTTGCATGCCTCTTACCAGATAAGGGAAGTCTCAGCGTCATCAGGCGGTCATTTATGCCTTTTGGAAGTGCTGAGAGCTTGCTGACAAGGTGTGATTTGATGGCGAAACCTACTCCTACTTCACGCCGCTCTTTTTTCTTGTGTCCACTCCAGAAGAAAGTGTAGCCAGCACCAACTTCTTTTAATAGCCCTTCCTCTGCAAGGCGAGTCTCACTCAGAGCTGCAATCTCGACTTTGTACCGATCAAGTTCTCTACCAACTAGAGCTGTTCTACGCTGTGGTCTGAGCCAGCACTGTCCATCAAGGTGCGCACATTCTATGCACCAATTGTCAAAGGTACTGCCTTTAACTTCTTCTTTCTTGCTCGACCGCTAAATGGGATCCCCGCTGATCGCGGTTAACCAGTCAGGGGTTTTGAAGCAGGCAATTGTTTAGGGCACCTTTTCTAGCCCGTTCCCCCTGCTAAGGGGGTGAGCAGTACGATCCTAAAAAGTCTGCTCAGTCGGTTCGGCTGCCGAATTCCCCATACTGCTTCATTCTTGAGGAAAGCGACCATATAGAACCAAGCCGCCTATGTGCAGGTCCGCAACTACAGCTTCCAGTGTTTCCTCACCTGCTGCTTCGCCGCTCGCCCATCGCCACAGGGCTTTGTGTGGCTTACTTATGTGTGCTTGCTGTTGCTGTGTGTATATGATTATGGTGACATGCCCTGTAAACTGGATTATAGTGAGGGAGAGGCGCGCAGTCAACCTCACTCTCTCGTCCTGACCTAGCTGGATCCAGAGGCAAGACAGTGTCAAGATATCTGGAGCTAAGCCCGAATGCAGTGGATGACCATGACTTCTTTAATGCATTGTAATGCTCTTCATGCTCCACAACATGCTGCTGCATCGCCGTTTGCATCGTTGAATCAGAGAAATGGTTTCTTCCACCTCAGCTACCGAAGCAGACTTTACATAGCTGGAACAGGCAAATCCAGATATGTAGATTTTTGTTTGGAGATGCCTTCTCCTAGACGGATTGCCGACCAGGGCTTGAGGGTTCCATCAGCCCTGGATATTGCTACACAGATTCGGTTAACAGCTATACAGAAGCAGTAACTCAAATGTCTTATGTAACAGCACTTACTACCCCACGCGTCAATAATATACCAGTTCATCTGTTCAGTTACTGGTGAATTTTTATTTATTTATTTTTTTTTTTTTTATATTTATTAATATTTAGTCGTGTTACATTTAGATTTTACAAATTATGATGTATGGATGGCGATTATATCATAAATTTGTTGAATCTTTATCGAATGTTTTGGATTTCAAATGCAATTCCCTACTTTCAGTTAAACCGGATGTCACGATCGCCCAAGGCATTATGGTCTTCTGGAATATCACGAATGGGTACCTAGGTTTCTTGTTGATGTTTGAAAAAAAATGTTTGATTTTCCTTGAATATAATGCTGCAGTCTTAAAGGTAATATATTGAATCATTGCTTATTGAAAACAAATTTCAGATATTTGGAGAAATATTAGAAATATGAGCAATTAAACTTCACCATACAAGAATATGAATACAGCCAAGATAACATATTTCGAATAATCAATACCTGGGTCGGGTATGAAACCCAAAGACCGGAACCCCGTGACCGAGATGCGAGAAAGTTTTTTTTTTTTTCTATAATCTTCGATAAACAATCAATTTCTTTGCTGCACAGGTCTTTCAAATGCAGAAATCAATTGTATATAGCTAACTGAAGCTATAACAGAAACGTTAAAGTGTTGAATTTTACGATTTTCATGTGTTTATCATGTTTTTAAAAATAGAACAGGTAGAAAATTGGATAATAACCACAATGTCTATAATCTATAGAAATGTACCGACAAGTAAATACCAGTACTTCTTCAGCCAGTGCATACAAATGGAAAACATGCTAATTGTGTTTTATACAATGTTTGGATTGAGCATGTGTCATTTATATGCACTGTCTGTTTTGAGTATTTACTTGTCGGTACATTCCTATAGTTTATGGACATTGTCTTTATTATCCAATTTTCTACCTGTTCTATTTTTAGAAACTTAATAAATATATGAACATCTTAAAATTCAACATCCTAACGTTTCTGTTATAGTTTTATTTAGCCATATATAATCCATTTCTGTATTTGAAAGATCAGTGTAACAAAGAAATTGATTGTTTATCGAGAGAATAGAAAAAAAATCAAAACCGGAGAATGTTTGGTCTGTGGGTTTCATACACCTTGAAACGATAAATCTGAGTTTAAAAAATAACTACGTCCTAAATTCCCTTCCTCTTGGATAATATTCATTTAATACCTCACAGTATAAACCAAATATGAACAAAGTTAAAAACGTATTAGTTTTGCTATCCAGGATGGAAATTTTGGTCTCGGTCACGGGGTTCCGGTCTGTGGGTTTCATGCCAGACCAATACCTGTGCCGTGTTTTCTAGTCCAGTGTATATTTGGTCCAAGCTTATCCATACAACTAGCCTGAGCAGCAGCGACTGATCTAGAATCACGCATAAAGAATTGGAATTGAATTGCTTTCTGACAGCGCTCAATTGCACCTTCAAAGACACAAAAGTTTTCAATTTTTGACTGATGTGGAGTCTATGAGTCATTAGAGAATGTTCTTGGCTACGGCTACGGTTTTAGGACATGCATATTAGGTCTCTTAATGATGCTCTGTTTGCATTGAGTAAAGAAAGACAATGGTGTTAATTAACTTTTGATATGTTTGCAGTGAAAACAAAGACCTTGTACCAGTGATTAGTTTCGCTCATCAGACAAACACATATTATAGCAGCAACGTGTGAAAAATAGATCCTAAAAATAATCAATTTTAATTACTACTACTACTGCTACTTCTTCTACTACTACTAGACTAGTTCCATTAAGAAAAGCTATAAACTATAACTAAAATTAACGACTATCGGGTGGCGGCGGATTTAGCTGATACGTAATAACGCATTTTACATAGACATTTTCCATTAATACTAGATAATCGTAAAGCTAGATCCACATCGCAAAGTTGTTTATTCAAGCGAAGAAACTGACCATTTTCACTGTTATGAATAGTTGTACTTCTTAGCGGACAAAATATTGGTTTATAATAAAACTGACCAGCAAACAATATAGCAGCCTCTCTGGCGCAGTGGTAATTATCGCTAGTTGGTATGCATGGGGTCTGACGTTCGAATCCCAGCATAAGTGATAATTTTTGCTTTAGTTGTTTAGCTTTTGTTTTCGTTTTCAATAGATCCTGTTCTTATTGACATCATTTCGATCTATCATTGTGGACTTGTTTACTTTTTTGAAATTTTAGGACACAGTATATTTTGACAAGTAATGAGGCTGTGCGGAGGCGAAACTTATTTTCATTTATTGCAGTGGGGCTGCATGGCATTCGAAATATGTCACATTGTTTCTGTTGGTCGCCTGCATTTGATCGTCATAGTCGAAGCCAAATTACTGATGAGTATCCCATAACAACCTGGACGGCCTAGATATGTCTGTTTCAACACACAGCCTGATGAGTTTTCGCTGTTCTTTGAGCGAAGCGCACGGCCAATCTTGTTGAACATTGATTATTGCCCGAAAACCGTGCATATTTATATCCAGTGGCTGAAGAGTTCAATGAAAAGGATGACAGGCGGTTTGTATACTTCGAAAAAAATCTTTTGTAACGGCAATGTTTGCTTTGCGGTTTGTTCAGGACTTTTCCAGTTTGCGTCTTACCTCTTCGACTGCATTGCTCGTGATAAAACGAACATAGTCCGTCCGTCCGTCTCTCTCTCTCTCTCTCTCTCTCTCTCTCTCTCTCTCTCTCTCTCTCTCTCTCTCTCTTAAGCACCTTAGTTTGCTGATGTAATTTAAATGCTGCTTAATGACGCAGAAAATTATTCATGTAAGCCTTGAGTACCATATAAGCTCTTGCTTACCTTACAAACCAGCACCATAAGCGTTTTAACTGGAATTGCTGTTCATCAGTGAACTTTATCTGGTGAAGGTGGTGATAAAGGTACCTCCAAACAGCGCGCAAGTGAACAGGCTTCGTGGCCACGGACTGTGGCGCGTCAGAAAAGTTAAAACTGAAATTTATTTTCAAGAAAAACACAGAATGATGTCTCCTCAAGGTTTGTGTCACTGAATGTGTCTTATTTGAAAGAAACAAAAAAGTGTATTAATGGTTATGGGAAGGTGATCTAAACGTTTTACGGAGACATTAAACCTTTTGTGAAGCGAAAGAGTTGGGTATGCTCCAGGCAACCCCTGTGGAACCAAAGAATCTTGTCACTAATGTGTTTTTTTTATAAGAATCAAGAATATATATGGTTTATGGGTGGTTGTCTGAAAAAGTATCAATATTGAAAGCATTTTTACGAAGAGAAGGTGTGGGACATGCCCCCGAAGTATCCCTGGGAATCCGAGATCCATGTTCTTCTCGTGCCGGGCATAGCCTTTATTAGCCAGGAGGTTATATCCAACTCAACATGGCAGGCACGTATATGTCCGCCCACGCCAGGATTCGAACCCACGACTGCCGGATAGGATTCAATGCATCAATGCATCTTATCGTAAGCAACGAGAATATATATGATTTATTGATGGTGTAAGTTATAGTTCACATCTAGGCTTTTCCAAAACGAAAACCCATATGAAAAATTTAAAATAATTAAGCCTGTTTCACATCAGGCGTACGATTTTGTGCCGTACGATTTCCTGATATGTATTTGATATCGCAAGGCAGCCTCACAATGCCCGTACGGCTGTTTCAGTTATAATACGATGTTAGCAGCTTCAACGTCCGAAATTGCAAATAATTGCTACGACAGTCGCAAGATGGCCGTAGGACTGTCGTGCAAATTCACAAAACTGTCGCAAGGCTGTCGTAAAAATTCTTGCAGTCTATAATTTTGTATATACTATAGGAATGCCTTTTTATAGAAGATATATTACGTATGTTCACTTGCAGGAAGTACAAGATATTACACACGCGCATATGCACGAACAGACGGATGGACAGGGGTAAACCTTGATGCATTCGCGCTTTTCTTCGAGTTGGATTGTTATACCATAAGTTCACTTTTCCAAGGTCATTTTTACAGAAATGTTACCGTCCAGAATGAACTGTAACTTAGTGTTTTAAATATGGTCAATATTTGGTAATTCTGGGAAACGATACATTACACCATGTGTGAATACAGTGTTAACATGTTGGGGAAAATGAAAAATCTTGATTGTTGAAAACACTTACAATTTTTGTATTGCCTTCCGGTGAACTCACACCAGGCAAGTTTTCGTTTAAAACCGAGATGGTAGGGCTTAGCGTTACAGAATTAAGCTTGATGTCCGAGTAAATGTAATCTTTGTTTGTCATTTCCTCAAACAACTCTTTTAATTATACCACTCAGAGAGAGAGAGAGAGAGAGAGAGAGAGAGAGAGAGAGAGAGAGAGAGAGAGACTGGAAGCATGGAACAGGGATAAAAACAAGAGATGGATTCTTTTTTATATTTTTAGCAGTATATGAATAGCCATTTTGTTAAACAATTTCTTGCCTTAGCAGAAAAATGCTTATCTGTCGGACACTTTTCACGGCGCATACTAGTTACGGAAACATATCCATGCATTCCCGGTAATCTTTGCAAATACGTATTAAATAACTGTTTTCTGACTGTATTTTTTATTTCTCGTATATAATTATAAAATTTAATGGCATTATTGTTTAATTGAGTCGCTCCTTATATCAATCTACATAGCCATAGTTAAGACCATTGAAGCTCACTCACATGCTTATTGCTATATAAGTACAGGATTGGTGAGGTACAATTTGCACGAAGATGTTTCCCTGATGTGTTCCATACGAGGCCAATTTTATGACCAACATAAAAGTTTCCGCCAACTTTCTGTCTACTTTCAGTGTCCCAAATTTATGTGTGTCCGTCCTTCAGAGTCCGCCTCACCGTCCGCGAAACTCGCGTCGTAAGAAAAGTGCCCGTGGGTACAGCTCGCGGCATAAGAAAATCTACCGTGCGTTCCGATAGTGTGAATCTACTCTGCCCGAGGAATGGCGACTGCTGTTTGGTTAGTTTTGTTTCACACGTCTAAAAACGATGGCCGAATATTAATGCTTTGAACAAGTTTAACTTTAAAAAACTTCTATCGAGCCCAGAGTTTGGCTTCTCTCTCATCATATTCGAATCCGGAAAATACCCGAAATCCAGTGATGTAGTTTCAATAGCAGACGGTAAAGACTCCCGATAAAACAATGTTTGCTAATGAACTGGTGGATTTTACTCATCGTACCACTGAAAATATCTATACATGCTATTTTTTGAAAAGTTTGCAATGAATGCCAAAGTTTGCAAATTCAATTTTCACTTCAGCCATTTATCATGATCGGATGATAACAATGTTTGGCCCTCTAAATCATTTTTCTATGATCGGATGATAACAATGTTTGGCCCTCTAAATCATTTTTCTATTGAAGCTGTGATTTAAAGACAGGATTTTCAAATCGGTGGTCTGGTTCCAAGGTCGATTTGAACTGGTAACCATCTCAGGAAAAGTAGGCGGGGCTTAGCCTAGGCAGGCTTGCTATCTATAAGGGTCATAAAACTGAAAAGGATTTATTATGTCTATTGAAACCAATCAGGAATTGTGTCTATTCACATGGTACATGTAAGTATTAAACTGGTAAGACTTAAACGTGGTACGATGAAGTACATGTATTAGTCTGTACTTGTAAGATCAAGTACGGCAGCTGTCGGTGGCTGACAGAAAACGGGAACTTAGTACTGGTGAACGGCTAGGAAGCTTTCCCTGAAAGGTGTGGTTAGGGCCGCGTAACCTCAGCAAAACAAAAACAAAGAATACTTGTAAGAACCGCTTCGGTAGCCTCGATGAGTTTTGAGCAGATATAAAAAACAGTATAGCAAATCTTCATCCGATTTTTTTTATTTTAACAACCATAAAATTCCTGTTTCAGTAATGGAAAAGTAGAAAAGGAAAAAAAAAATGTGTATCGTGTGGGATTCGAACCAGCCACCTATGTCGCTGAAGTCCAGCGTGCTAAACATTATACCACAGAGACTATAATTTCTGTAATGTTTATAAAAGGTTATACCCATTTGTTTGAATTAGGTAATTGTACATAATTCTTAACAGTGATTTATAGTTTATAGTTTAAGTCGATAGTTTATAGTTTGGTGCTTAATGGTACTAGTCCACTACGACTATAAACTATATACTATGATAATAATAAACGGTTTTCTCGACATCGAGATAGTATGAAAATAATCAACAGCCGTATCTCTAGCCAAATGCCCTGGAAATGGCTAAAGGTGCGAGACCATATCTCTAGACTCCGAGGCTAAAGATTAAAGATTGTATCTCTAGCCACTGACTTGTTAAAAAGGCTGAAGTTCTCCATTTAAAATAAAATATTTCTATCTTTTAAAAATGAAAATCAAATAATACACTAAAAATTTCCATTTGCGCAGCAATAGTTAATAATTTACGTAGCGATCAAGGCTAAATCCTTTGCCAAAATTAGCGGCAATATAATCCTCTTGCGTGAATAACATTTCTATGTTTTGTTTGCAAAACAGTCTACTAATATTATCCTTCAAAAATTGACAAAAAGTTTTATGACTTTAATGTTTAAAATGCAAATTATTCAGGATTAAAAATGGTTGATTTTCCACAATCGCTTACGGAAAATCTCATAATAACCACAACACCCCCCCCAACCCAACACCACCACCACCAGCCACCCCACCCCACCCCACCCCACCGCCCCGCACTACCCCAATTTAGCGCTTACATTATTGGCTATCGGCTTGTATAGGTAGGCGTTATTGGAAAACCGGGAACCGGTGAATTAATACAGATAAGGTCAATTTTAATACATTCATTTAATGATATTGTATGAAAATCGATGTTTTTGACAGAACGTTTTTGTTGTCTTTTTGATGTCACAGACAAATAACTCGATTTCTTTTATTGCAAGCGGTGAAATTAATATAGCTCCGAAATGAATAAAAATTATATTTTCGCAAGTGAAAGAAAATGATATTTTCACAAGTGAAAATAACAAGTCGATGTTATTTTCACTACTCGTTTCGGATTACTTCGGTTGTCTTCATTGTTTGCCTAACAGATACCTATCCCACTTCGGTGTTTTGAACTCCTTTAACTTCTCTGTTTCTGAGCAAAACTATCAAGTGTTGGTATGCATTTTCTTAGTTAAAATGTAAGGAACACCTTGGCAACAAGATTATTTTAATTTGCCGAAACTTTTCCTTTGGATGAATAATGTGAGCAAGTGTTTGTTTGTAGACTGTTTCCAGCTGTATTGAAATAGCCCACTATGCCAAAAGAATCACCGTACAGTCTGATTTGGATCTACGCCGTTCGTTATATAGAATTAACAATGTCCAGATCTTGTGTCTGAGAAATGCACAAACCTGGTCATACTATGCGCATGCGCATTTTGCATATGCTGTAAGACCACTTTTCACTTAATGCGGCCCATTAATATATCTGTATCAGTGCGGATTTGTATTAAATTAATATTGCAATGATATGCATTGGAAACGGATAGGAATAGTTCTGCATGTAATGAAATTAAAGGAAACGTTTCATTCTGAAGAATTATCCCTAATAAAAAAAAAAACGGCTGGTAAAGTGTTAAAGGGTTGCCATATTAAGGCTATGAAAAAAAAAACAAAAAAAAAACTTAAATTTTATTGCAACAGGCAACAAGTCCTAGTCACACCTCCACGAGTCGCAATAGCAGCAGTAAAATTCTAAACAGCTGTGAAACTTACAGCAAAATTGCGCGGTACCAGCTGGTAAGTAAGGATAAATTTTTATCCTAAGGCTAACGCGACAGGTCGGAACATACTTTTCAAGCTGATGACTAGCGTAGATCCTGATCATAATGCGTGGATGCGTATACTTATCTGGGTCAACGTCACTCACCTAGAAACAGAATCTCTTTTCTTAATAAATTGCTAAAACGTACTGAGCTTTTCTTATACATACTATAGCTTCTTTGTACAAAAATTACTTTTTATATAAAACATT
Source organism: Anodontia alba (assembly GCA_964016985.1). NCBI lineage: Eukaryota > Metazoa > Mollusca > Bivalvia > Lucinida > Lucinidae > Anodontia > Anodontia alba. Next base: position 40,636,508 of record OZ024835.1, on the reverse strand, counting down.
TGGGACGTGGTTAGCATCTGCAGCAACCAAATATTCTGATAGAGGATCCTAAGGAATGCACAGCGAACAGCAAAGACATTGAGCAGACAGCGCGGATGCACAGGCTGGTCCATTGTTTTAGGGTCGCAATAGATCCAATTAGTAGTTGGATATGGGAGATTTTATGGCTCCATTTCGTAAAAATAAGCTCGGTTTTGCATAAACTAGTGCTAAAAATACAGCATGAACATTGCTTAAATCTAATAACTAATGAACACAGTTGGTAAACAGGAAATATGGCCCCATTACGAGAAAGTCCATTTTGGCCCATTTCGTATAAAATCTTTCCCTCACGTCCCTTTTAATTTGTGCTTTATAAATTATATAACGTAAATATTACATTTATCTAATAATCAATAAAAAATAAACATCTACCATACCATCACGAAAATATGCCTATATAATTTCGACCCCCTTAAACCCCACTTTTATATAGTAAAACTGGGGTTTACAGGGGTATACATTATTTTTCTTATTACTGCTCAAAACATAGATTGTGGGTACTTGTTAGAACCGCCTCATCGAGGCGGTTCTAACGAGTACCCACAATCTATGTTCAGAGCAGAAATATGAAAAATATCAGAATTTTTCATCTGAAAATTTTCATTTTTTTTGTGATAAAATTTTCAGTATATTTGAATAGGCGTGTTTTTGTAATGCTTAGAAAAGGACGCATGCATCCATTTCGTAAAACAAACAAACAAAAAAGAAAATCAGTTAGTCTAAACTTCTCCCCCTTTCAATTAGGATTCAGAAAATCATATGCAAACAAGACTGAAATGTTATTTTCATTGATTGTCTCTAATGATTAATGAAAAACGAACTAGCAAAAACACACGCTTGATATTTGTTATGTATATATAAAAGTTTTGTAGCTCCATTTCATTAAAAACTCCATTTCGGAAAAAAAAAAAAAAAAAAAAAAAAAAATATAAACTCCATTTCGCTTCTCATTCAGAAAATCGGATCAAATAAGTCGTTTTCCTTATTTGTTCTTTGATAATTAATGAAAAAAAAAAACTAGCAATTATATACATGTTTGTAATATATATTTTTGTGGCTCCATTTCGTAAAAATCTCCGTTTCGTTAAAAAATCCATTTCGCCATGTAAAGAAAAAATAAATAAATAAATAAATTAAAAAAATAAATAAAAAAATCCGTTAATAATACAATTCTTCCCCGTTTCTATTGTCATTCAGAAAATCCGATAAATTATTCCATTTACCTTAATTGTTCTTCGATAAGAAACAAAAAAAAAAAAAAAAAAAAAAATAGCAATAACATTTTTATGTATTTCTGTAGCATCGGGACCAAGGGTGAAGTTGGCTAGCTGTAAAAGTGCTCTCGGTAGTTTTTTTTTTTTTTTTTTTTTTTTTACTGACCGTTTTAAGGCGGTTGTCCTGGTGTTGTTCTTACTCTTTGTGGCTCTTCCTGTTTTTTCTGTATGTGTTGTGATGCTAGCATTGTGGTCACCGTCTTCAATAGCTGCCCACTTTGCTTTCTGTTTTACAAGTTGTTTTGTGATGCTAGCATTTTGGTCACCCTTCAACAGCTGCCCATTTTGCTTTCTGTTTTACTTGTTGTGATTAAGAGTTGCATCGGGACCCAGGGGGTGAAGTTGGCTGGCTGTACAAGTGCTTCCCCACTCCCTCCCCCCCCCACCCCGCCCACCCCCCGCCCGGTGGTTCATTCTACTGACCGTTCTAAGGCGGTGGTCCCGGTGTTAGTCTTACACTTTGTTGTTTTGTGGTTTATTCTACGAGGCGATTTTTTTTATGTCTTACCTTGTGTTATTTTGTTCTTGTGTTTTTCAGTCCTTTTAGCATTGCGATTACCTCGCTTGGGGAAGAGAGAGCTAATCTTAGTGCTTTTCGTAAGTTTGTTCGATTTGCGCTTGTTTGGTTTTGTCTGTTTCCTCTTCCTCTTGGTGTCTGGGCTGCGGTTTGTGATTGTGTCACTCCCTGGACTTTTCTCTTACTTTTTTTTTTTTTATACAGATTTGTAATATATATTTTATGTGGCTTCATTTCGTAAAAAAAAAAAAAAAAAATCCCCATGTCGTCCATTTCGTAAAACAAACTCCATTTCGCTAATTATGGGAAAAATCCGTAGTGTGTTCTATGTTTCCAAAGGCAATCTTTTTGACGTTTATTTAAATACAGTGCAACTATCCACCAAATGAAACAATATTTTACGGGCTGAGTTAGTCGGGGTCGGGGCCGAATTTGTAGGGGCCGAGTTTGCTAGGTGCCAACTTTGTTGGGGCTGACTAGACTGGCTCCAGTCTCCAGTGACTAAATATGTTTCTCATATTCCTGTTTGATAATCCACTAAAATAAAAAAATAAAACAATATATATATATATATATATATATATATATATATATATATATATATATATATATATATATATATATATATATATATATATATATATATATATATATATATATATATATATATATATATATATATATATATATATATATATATATATATATATATATATATATATATATATACGGCATGACTATAAAGGCTGGTCACTAGAGACTGGTGAGTTCCAGTCTTGTCCAACCTGCTAGCTGGTTGGTGTTTGACAAGGGATAATAAATTCTTATCAGTTTAACCTCTTAGCAGAGTTCAAGTTTCTCCAAACTACTGGCACATGCTATTAATTTATCCCACTGATGTATCTTGGTGCTTCTTACACAAAAATCTTAAACCTTGAATTGACCATATTACATTTTCTTAGATACTGTTTAACTTGAAAGTAAAATTTGTAGCAGATGACATTCTGTTTTTTGGGGGGGTTTTCCTAGAAAATAAATCTTTTCAATTCATAAAATTTTCTTTTTCACATGAAATGTCAAGACATTTTCTATGAAAAATGTCAAAGAATCATTAACACTGTCGTCTGCTGCAGTTAAGGGTTAAGTGCTATGTATACTGGTTATAATTTATCATAGTTAAAAAAAAATACAGATTTTATCAAATTTTTCTATTGGGATTAAGATATTTTATAATGGAAGGGGTATTAATATTTGGACATCAACAATTAACATACAAAGAAATCAGAAAGTTACGGTGCATAATTAAAAGGACAGAATGTGATGTTTTGCTCTCTTGCAGGTAGTGGAATATAAAGCAGTCTGTTCAGGGCTTTCATGCCACCTTAGAAAACGGAATTGTAGAATACCTTATATACCCTGAGTATTGGACAGACAGTCCTGTGGTAACAGTGTAGACACAGATCAGACTTCACATCTAGTAAATAGATACTGTATTGAACAGATAGTCCTGAGCTAACACTGTAGACCCAGATTGGACGCCCACTTACATGTAATAAATGAATACTGTAGAATACTGTATATACCATGAGTATTGGACAGACAGTCCTGAGCTTACAGTGCAGACCCAGATCATCCCACTTACATCTAATAAATGGATACTAAAGAATACTATTTACCCTAAAAATTGGACAGACAGTCTTGAGCTACCAGTTTAGACCCAGATCAGATGCCAGCTTACAGCTAGTGAATGAATACTGTAGAATAACGTATATACCCAAAGAATTGGACAGACAGTCCTGAACTACCAGTGTAGACCCAGATAAGACGGCACCGTATTTCTAAAAAATGAATATTGTAATATACTGTACATACCCTAAGAATTGGACAAACAGTCCTCAGCTATCATGGTAGACCCAGATCTGAAGCCATCTCACATCTTATAAACGGATACTGTAGAATACCATATATACCCTTAGAATTGGATAGACAGTCCTGAGCTAACAATACAGCGCCAGATCAGATGCTAGCTTACATCTAATAAATGGATACTATAGAATACCGTATATACCCTAAGACAGACAGTCCTGAGCTAACAGTGTAGACCCAGATAAGACCCCACCTGACGTAATAAATGGATACTGTAGAATACCTTATATACCTTAAGAATCGGACAGACAGTCCCGAGCTAACAGTGTAGACCCAGATCAGTTGCCAGCGTACATCTTATTAATGAATACTATAAAATACGGTATATACCCTAAGAATTGGACAGACAGTCCTGAGCTAACAGTGCAGACCCCGATCAGACACAACCTTACATCTAAAAAACGGTTACTGTACCTAAGTATTGGACAGACAGTCCAGAGCTAACAGTGCAGGCGCAGAACAGATGCTACCTAACATGCCATAAATGGATACTGTACAATACCGTATATGCGCTAAATATTAGACAGACAGTCCTGAGCTAGAATACCGAATATACCCTAAGTATTGGACAGATAGTCCTGAGCTAACAGTGTAGACCAAGATTAGACGCCAACCAATATCTAATAAATGGATACTGTACAATAGCGCATAAACCTTAAGTATTGGACAGACAGTCCTGAGCTAACATTGTAGACGCACATGTATCAGACACCACCTTACATCTAATAAATGGATACTGTAGAATACTAAGAATTGAACAGATAGTCCTAACAGTGTAGACCCAAATCTGAAGCCCACCTTACATCTGATAAAAAGATACTATAGAATATCGTTTATAAACTATTGGACTGACAGTCCTTAGCAGACGCAGATCAGATGCCACCTTACATCTTATTAATGGATACTTTAGAATATCATTTATAGAGACGATAGGCATGGAACTCTTCAGGTAAAAGAAGTCCTAAAAGGTTACGAAATCAGTCATTTTGTCTCATTCCATGGAGGTGATAACCTTGGTTTTCTTCGACTACAATAACCAAAGTTTAGTTAGAATATTTAAAAGAATATGTTTAAATTAATTAAATCCTAATAATGAGCATAAGAATAGGGTATTCCTTCTTACCAAAAGTAATTGCTTTTTAAATATCATGTCAATTTTTCTATTTCTGTCAAATGATAAATGATTAATCTACAACAATAAAAACCAAGAAAGGTATCTCCATGGAGGGAAAACAATGGCGGCTGTGACATTATCCGGTTCATCTTTATACTCAAAGTATTGGACAGACAGTCCTGAGCTAACAATGTAGACCCTGATCAGACGCCCACTTAATCTAATAAAGGGATACAGTAGAATACTGTATAATACCCTAAGTACTGGAAAGACAGTCCTGAGTTAACAGTGTAGACCCAGACCAGTACCACCTTACTTCTAATAAATGGATACTGTAGAATACCATTTATACTCAAAGTATTGAGTATTGGACAGACAGTCCTAAGAAAATAATCTCATTTTTAAATATCAAGAGGTATATTAAATATACTATAAAAAAAATAACAACAATAATATCAACAACACGAACAGCGATAATAATATAATAATTATAATAATATTAATCCAAACTTGAACAAAACGGACCCAATATACAAGTACACTATTATAAGGTCCGAGGACAAAATCGCTTTATTACCTAATCAGTGACTTGTTAAATAATTATGTAATTTCTAGAATGTCTACAGTCACCAGTAAACTGCTTTCATATGCCAGACTGTCCAAAGACGTAGGCAGGTTTTCATATACATGTATATAAAGCGAGAAACAACGACCTGCAGTAACGTCAGACATTCCTTCTGATCTGCTGACCTTACTACAGCTGACCACAGGTTGAGTCCTGTAAAGATACAAATATTAGCTTTTTCAAAAAGCTAGCAGCTACAACAATTGCACGTACGCCTATGACGATTATACCACACATGATGGCATACGTATCTCGTATACATAAGTAATATGTGCCACGGTCTTTGTTTCTTGACTGTTACTTTTATCCTGTATTTTTCAATATTTTGACTATAGTAGATCACTAGATGGGGGTGTCCTAGGCTAGTATCTGCTAATTCGACAATGGAATGCTTTCATTTTAATGCCAGTAAAGGTACTCTTAGCACAGGTTCATTTCATAGTTAAAGAATGTCCGATTTTTTTTTTTTTTTTTTTCTCAAAGGGGAATGGGTGAAAGTGTAAGTAGACAAGTTTGCAAGTAATGTTCACTTCATCATTAACCAGAGATCAGACTTCCATCGGCTTTTCACTAAGCTACCTCAAAGACAGCTCTAAGGTGTGATAAAATGATAGTGACATTGACCATTAGTTCAAGGTGACGTTCAAGGTCCGAATAAGCTTTGAACTGCAAGTTTTAATGAAAATAAGTTTTTTTAATGTACTATGTCTGTGCACAAAATTCTTGCTTGTTGCCAGAATTCTTATTCATAGAAATACTCCACCATGAAAAAAAAATAAATGATGATATTAATGAAACTTCTATGTCATAGTGATATTCTTAAGGAACATTATAACGTAGCGAAGTTAGTTCAGTGTTTCTTCTTTACTTCTTAAAATTCGCGTTGTGTTTTCTACTTCTTTCAAATTCCCAATTTAGAATTTTAAATAAATTCAACAAATAATTTCAGTTATATATTTTAATTTTCACAACCCGGTTCTAAAACTTCTAAACTTCTAAAATTCTAAAACTCCTAAACTATATTCTCTCGCACACATTCTTTCTTTATATATACAAATAGTCATGTGATAGCAACTCACGCCAGCGCCCTCTGATCACATGATCCCCAACCAATCAGAGTCCTCAAATACCATCACAGCGCCATCTAATGCGTGAGTTACCAATAATAACTACCAATGAGAACAGACCGGAATGACTCATCATCATGTGAACAACGCAATTTCCCAGGCACCAAATATTTGGATACTTGCCAAAACCTATTAATCACTGTCAAGTTAACACCTATCTACTCATATCGCTTGTGCAATAATTCTGCATAAAGGAACATCTGTCAACAAGATGTCAAAATGATTAAACGGTTTACGTCAATCACTTTCAGATAAATAATAGCTTATGCCAATCATTAAAAAGTCGACTTAGTATCTCAATATTTAGATGTCACTTATATGCCACCATACTAAATATTAAGATACTAAGTCGACTTTTTCTGCTTTTATGTCGACTTAAAATGTGTGAGCTGATGCTATATCGACTTCCGGTGACAATGGTTATCGCGAATGCAAGTCGTAATACTGTCCAGAAGTATCATCCACAACGTCAGCATCATGAAACACTTTTAAAACTATATGTCGACATTATAATTAATATCTCGACTTCCGGTCATGTTATGTAGTAGGATTTGTTGAGAAGATAATGATAGTCAGAGAGTGACTATGCCGGCCGAGATATTAAATTCGGGACGATGTGACGTATTAAGTTTAGGGCTTAATATAGTGTTTAGTGGCATATAGATATTATATAATTATCGTTTCTTGTAAACAACTCTGCGATTGCAATAAGACTGGCACTGCCTGTGTGATTTTGGTCTAAAAATAAACTTTCACGACTACGAAAACGTATCTCAACGCTTACTGGCAAATCATGATATGTAAAAGAACCGGAAGTCGAGACAATAAAAAATAATAGAAAATAAGTCGTCATACAATGTTAACACGCTTTGTTTCCTTGAAGGCAGCTTAGAGCAATATTACGACCTGCAGACGCGATAACCATTATCAACGGAAGTCGATATAGCATCAAGTCATACATTGTAAGTCGACATAAAAGCAGAAGTCGACTTAGTATGTCAATATTTAGATGTCAGTTATATGCCACCATAATTTAGATGTCAGTTATATGCCACCATAGACTGGTGATATCAGGGTATCTCTATACAAAGAGAGGCCCTGGTCCTACTAAATACCACAAAGTGTTACATTACTAAACGTACAACGGAAGTGTCTAGGGTTGAGTAGGACAGCTAGGGTAGGATGAGTTGCGTCAGATAGGGTAAGAAGAGCGGACAGGGATGTGACGACTAACTAGTAGACTTATTCAAACCCACCCGTCTCAACATATCTTACCACACAATATGCAAACCACCATGCACTGCACCCCAATACTGCTTGAAAAGCAATAGTTTGGGGCGAAACGACTAGGGTTTGGAGAAAAATCAACTAGTCAGGTATTTGGTTTGGACTTCCATCCGTACTTCAGGCGTTTACAATTTTCTTGCTGCACTTATTTTATAGTCGACTTACACACAGTCCATTTAATCAAGCGGGTCTATTTTTTGCGACGACTGTCTGCAGGTGCGATGAATCAAAACTGCTACGTAATGCAATAAACTGTTCATATTATTATTATTTATTTCTTAATAAACAATATATTATATACTTCAAATCAATTTTAAATGGCATATTATGATATCAAATAAAAAAATCGGATAATTAGTACATAAAGATACAGTAATGACAATTTTCATAATAAAAATATTATGGATAAATTTGGTTTCATATTCCACTGCAAACCTAATCTTAATATGTCTTCGACAAAAAAACAAAACAAAACAGGACGCTGTAGCCATTCCCCGTAATTATCATGTATTATAAAGATTTTTATCCCTAATACAGAGTAGACCTAGATCAGCCATCGCGTTTTGCGCCGTCTAAACGCGGCGTCTGATCTGGTCTATACTGTTTGCCATTGTCCTTTTATGTTTTTATGGGACGTTAGGCTTAAGAGAGGCTATAATATTCTATTCTATTCGTTATCCGATGCACGACTACTATGTCAACAACCGCTTCCGGTTCGGTATAATTCCCGAATTTGATGTGTGATTAGTATGGTGGCATATTTCTGCCACGAGATAGCTAGGTAGCTATCACGATACTTTCAATAATTATCTTGATATTTCGAAGTTTCCTGAAAAAATTATCTTAATAGTCTAAAGTTTCCTGGAAATATTTTCGCGAAAGTTTACAATTTTATCGCGATATTTTTGCGTTAGTGCCCAGAGCTGCCATTTATTTTCTGTTATCTACAAATAGAACCGATATCGGAAAACCTTTGTTTATACTGTTGAAAATTCACCGAGGGTATTCACCAGCGACTTGTAAGGTTAGAGTTTATACTAGGTAATCGCAAACTGGTGCGTGGAAATCCCGGAATGTCATATCCGCTTGTGCTCTATTTATAGCTACCTCGCTACCATGAAAAAACTATCGCGATAATTTTATCTAGAAAAAATGTCAATTTCGAGCAGTATCACGAAATTTTGCGTTAAAATATTTTCTGGAAATTAAAAATTATATCTAGATAATTCAAATTATTGCGATAATGTTTTCAGGAAAACTTTTTATTTTCTGGAAAATTAAGAATATTATCGCGATAGCTATCTAACTATCTCGTGGCAGAAATATGCCACCATAGATTAGTATGGTGGCATATTTCTGCCACGAGGTAGCCAGATAGCTATCGCGATAATATTCTTAATTTTCCAGAAAATAATAAGTCTTCCTTATGGTGGCATATTTCTGCCATGAGATAGCTAGATAGCTATCACGATAATATTCTTAATTTTCCAGAAAATAATAAGTTTTCCCGAAAATATTATCGCAATAACTTGAATTATCTAGATATGTTTTTTAATTTCCAGAAAATATTTTAACGCAAAATTTCGTGATACTGCTCGGAACTGACATTAGTATCTAGATAAAATTATCGCGATAGTTTTTTCATGGTAGCGAGGTAGCTATAAATAGAACACAAGCGGATATGACATTCCGGGATTTCCACGCACCAATTGGCGATTACCTAGTATAAACTCTTATCTTAAAAGTCGCTGGTAAATACCCTAGGTGAATTTCAACAGTATAAACAAAGGTATTCCGATTTCGGTTCTATCTATAGATAACAGAAAATAAATGGCAGCTCTGGGCACTAACGCAAAAAATATTGCGATAATACTGTAAACTTTCGCGATAATATTTCCAGGAAATTTTAAACTATTAAGATAATCTTTTCAGGAAACTTCGAAATATCAAGATAACTATTGAAAGTAACCTAGCTATCTCGTGGCAGAAATATGCCACCATACTTCCTGAAAACATTATCGCAATAACTTCAATTATCTAGATATGTTTTTTTAATTTCCAGAAAAATATTTTAACGCAAAATTTCGTGGTACTGCTCGGAACTGACATTAGTATCTAGATAAAATTATCGCGATAAATTTTTCATGATAGCGAGGTAGCTATAAATAGAACTGCCATTACCTTGTATAAACTCTTAGGATACAGTGAACTAATTTTTTTTTCATACAGCTCCATGGTAATTCCACCCTTTTTGGTGGTTAAGGGTTCATTTCAGGGTATGGCTGGGCTTCTAAATTTTGCTTTAATTCAAAGACCAGGCTTAGCACAGCAAAATAAAAAAGGAAAGAAATACCATCATCACCAGCACTTTCTGGGACTTTTTGGAGACTGAATGTAGCAACCCATTAATTGGCAGGTGTCAAAAATTGAAACTTTGCAATTTCACCACTTCTTCGTTTGGCTCCAGCAAACACGCACACAGAAACATTTATTTTCTTTGAAACAATCAGAAAATTACACACAAACATTATTTTCTTCAAATTAGAATGATGAGGTCTAATTCATCTTTATTAACCAATCACAGGTTGCCTTACACAAAATAACTACCCCCGGGCTTTTTTTTGTACCTATCAGCAGTTCTGTCACAATTGGTTCCCTGTGCCCCTTACTTTGAAAGTCGCTGGTGAATACCCTAGGTGAATTTTCAACAATATAAGCGAAGGTATTCCGATATCGGTGCTATTTATTGATAACAGAAAATAAATGGCAGCTCTGGGAACTAACACAAAAAATATCGCGATAATACTGCAAACTTTCGCGATAATATTTCCAGGAAATATAATATTTCCAGACTATTAAGATAATCTTTTCAGGAAACTTCGAAATATCGCGATAATTATTGAAAGTATTGTGATAGCTACCTAGCTATCTCGTGGCAGAAATATGCCACCACAGATTAGCTCAACTCCTATATTTGCGGGCCGTCAGGACGACCCGCAATAAATCTAATTTTTCACAGACCATTAAGAGTTCATACCCATGATGATAAACCATTAAAGCACTAAAGCCAATTTTATGCATTACATAAGGACTCGGTGGAACTCACCAGTCTCTAGTGACCAGCGTTTAGAGTCTTGACATTACTTTGGTTTTATTTTACTGGATTACAAGGATAGCTTTTAAAAAGCTAGAAACGGTCCGCACAGCACATGGCTTTCAATTTGTTAAATTCAAGACGACTTGTGTAAATAATAGTTATATTTGTGGTTTGCTGTTAAAGTACGCAATGAATGCCCTAGGTCTGATACTTGGTCAGAAACAAACTCTAACGTAAATTATTAACAAAGTCAGTGAATTTACGTCATGGCTGAATTTCGGTGGACATGTCTTAGTTTATTAGTAACCCGAGTATCAGTGATGTAGGTGAGAAAAGTGGACCAAAACACAAATTCTTTACAGGAAAGTTTGCGGACTTACAAATGCGTTTGAAGCGTTAAAGGTTTTCATGGTTTCTACGCAAATTTCTATCGTATATTCGGCACCCGTGAAAGGGCGAAAAAAGTTCACGATTTAATGCATATATCTATTCATATGCATTGATGTATCACGCGTGTTCCTATCCAATTTCCGAAGTATTTATCTCTACTATTATATTTGAATATTATGCCACCTTTTGCTTGAAGGGTCCATTGGGAATGCACCGTTGGAAAACTGAAAAAAAAAAAAGAAAAAAAAAAAGAAGAAGAACACATCTGTGGTGTTTAAATTTAAATCCTCGACCCCTAAGTCATAGGCATGCTGATGCAATGTTTGGACCAATATCTATCATCATACAAATATGAATTAAATCCCTCACAGGATCTGGCAATTCTTTTACCAAAACCTTTTAACATGAAAACTCTGTCCATGATCTTGACCTTTAGGTCATAGCCACGAGTTAAGATGGTGCTGATGAAATATTTTGAACAATATCTATTATTATACCTAATATTTATTGAGTCCATCATAAGGTTTGGGAGTAATGAGCTCTTAAAATTTAAACAAAAAAAAACTGTAACCTGTAATTTTAAGTCTGTGATCTCGACCCTAAAAGTACGTGCATGGGTCCTGACGACATTTTCAGACCAATATCTATCTTCATACAATATGAACTAAATCCATCATGACGTCTATGAGTAAAAACTTAAACAAACGCAGTGATGATTGCTATAGCTCAGCCTGAAGTTCAGGAGAGCTTATAACAAGACCATTTTACTGTTTGCTGATGTGTCCCAAAAATTGGCTGGATGAGTAGCAAACAATGTGGATCCAGATCAGATGCCACCTTCTGTGACATCTGATCTGGGTGTACGTTGTTTGTTCAGGTGTATATGTCTGTAATTTTAGGGTAAATGTGATATCCACCAATTCTGCAAGCACGTAGCAAAGGCTCTGTTCAGACTGTGTAGATGTAAAAACTGATCTGGGAATTCACTGTCTGCATATGTCATAGAGACATCATTCTGCTTGGTTTTTTGGTTCGGTTTGGTTTGATGGCCCAATCAACACTATTGAGGTCTTGTCGAGCTGGTCAGTTTTCTTAACCACATTTTGTCTTGTGTAGGCTTAGTCCTCTAAACGGTTAACCTGTATTTGTGCACATTTTTCGCCAGTACCTGACAATTGCCCTCCTTGAATCAGCGGAAGGCAGAGAATGACCACAGAAAATATTTCATATTCAATCTTCAAGTAAGAATGTTGCCCGACCTGGTAGGGTTTGACTCCGAGACCTCCCAATCACATTCTGACACTCATTCGACTGAGACATCAGGCTGACTGCATGGCATGGCACAAACAGAAAATAATATTGCTATAATTCTGCTATAATTCTGCTTGGTAAAGTTAAACATTGTGTATTTCAACTACTGTCCTTTCGACATCACTCGGAAAGACGTTTTTTGCTTGGCGCTTTATTTTGAACGAAAATATTTTGTTCTGATTAACTATATCTTATCAGAAACCATTTGTCTTTTCTGTTTCTGTGTTTCTGTGTTTTGTTCTCAAATATATATCCTAAAATTAAATTTACGGCCAAACATTAGTCTTACCAATGCAATATCTATAGTAAAGTCATTTTTTTGGAATTTTTGTCTAAGATCATATTTTTTACTTTTCTTTGCTGAATTTGAATTATTGATGTTTCACAACAAAATTGTGAAAATTTCAGAAAAAAATTGAACAAGCGGAACTTGTTGAAAATCTGCCTCTAAATTACCTACCCTACAGACTTCTGCATAATTTGCAGTCACTTTTACTATGGGGAAAAGTGAAAATATTAGATTTTTTTAAAAAACCAATGACTAGAATAAAACTTTTTTGTACATAAGTAGTTACGACAAATGGTTTTGCATTAAATCGTGACAAAATGCAAATTTACTTCTTCGGTATAAACCGCCAAGCAAAAAACGACTTTTTCAAAGATGTCGAAAGAACAGTAGTGGCTGTTCATATATTTTCTGATCACACAGATCTGCTGAGTGTATGTACATGGGACATAACTCAAGCTAACATAAGCCTCACTGTAAGAAAATATGTCTTACTCCCAAGCTCCAGATAAGAGAGTTATCCAAACAATCATTTTCTTATTTCTCCACAAAAAAATGTAGTGTTTAATCATTAGAAGCACCTCACAGCATAGGTTTTCGTGTAGAAATAAAATATCACTCCTTTTCCGTTAGTGGGTACTCACAGCATATGCCTAATCTCTGGTGTTTTGCTTACACCATATGTAAACAGCGACAATTCAGATGAGCTGCCCATCTGAGCTAACAAAAGACTGACCTCTAGCACATTCTCTGCCAATTCAGTAGACAAAATATTGATAATATTTATTTCTTCTTTTCCCATACGGCTGGGTTGAAATTCCATGCAAAATGTCTGTTGAATGTTTTCTTATTTTTTACACAACAGAATTTTGCAGTCGATGCAAACTCTTCAGGAGACAATTTACGTGGAATGTCATATTTCATTCTGGTTGGGAAATAAGAAAATTTGTCATAAATTTGTTGTCTGCTGAAATTTTTACACAGCATGCATAGTATTAAAGTAAATGTCTCTTCTATTTAAAAGGAGAGAAAAAACTGTAATATTACCACCTAATGACCGCCTTCATCTGGAGGCGTCAATAAAATATCCAGCCCTTTTTTCCGGGTTAGCTATATAACAGGTAAGTATAGTTAACGGTTCTTAAAGTTGAAAATAAGTTAACCTTAATGTATCCTAGTAGACCAGAATAGGTTAATAACAGATCAGGAAGGGAGGGAATACAAAAATAGCTAAGACTATCTTTTTGCACAGAATTCTTACAACTTCTAGCCCGACATGAATACAGAAGACATTTTCTTTCTTCTCCCTGAAAACAGTCCCGATAGATGGCATTTCATTAATCTTTTCAGTGCTTCACACTTCGGGTAAATTTTTTCCAGATGTAAATTTGAAATATTTTTCTTTTTTCCCAGAAAACAGAATTTGACATTTCATGCAGATCGTCTTTAAAGGAGACAATTTGCATGAAATGTCAAATCCTGATTTCTGAGGAACATACAAAAATTAGCACCAAGTTGTTGTCTGCTGAATTAGCCAAGAGTAATAAAGGTTACCTCCCTTGGTAGAAATGGCGGAAAACCCCATTGAGGCATTTCTCTTAAAGGACGTTTTCATGGCTAAATAAGGGAAATATTTATCTAGATACATACTTTAGATATAGCCAATTTGTCAACCGAAAGTATGGCTATTTTTCCTATTTCTCCACAAAACCATATGTTGTGGTACTCATTAGAAGTGTCTTGCTGAGGCATTTCAAATGATTACCAAAAACATATGTGTGTGTGTGTGTGTGTGTGTGTGTGTGTGTGTGTGTGTGTGTGTGTGTGTGTGTGTGTGTGTGTGTGTGTGTGTGTGTGTGTGTGTGTGTTTCTTTCTTTCTTCTTATGGAGAAATAAGAAAATATTATGTGGATACCCTCACTTATCTAGAGCAATCAGGATACCTCTAATATCAAAAGCTTGCTGTTTCAAAATCATTTGCTTTGAAGATGCAAAGCTCTATTTTCAGTGAAAAATAAGAAAAAAATATCCCACATTTTGTCGTCTGCTATTATCAGGCAGACGCTTAAAACAACTGTGAAAGCCATAAGCAAATGTACCTCCATAAATCAGAAATCAGTATATTGTGGTTTCAATATACTTATCTCTCATTCTGCGAGTTGACCCATATTGTTAGCTTTTTCAGTATTTAGATTAACCCGTTGCACCGCTACATTACTGAGTTTCAACACCTGATCGGAATCGAATGCTCCAAAATGCCATAGCCTTGGTTTGCTTTGAAAGAGCAAAAGTCATTGGTCGAGCTAAAGTCAGCCAATGGCTGAATGCGTTTAATAAATGCAGGTTTTCAGCGCAAACTACTGGAATGAAGGAACAAGCCGAAAACCAACCATTTCCATACATTTGGAGCGTTCAAGGTTTTTCGCTGTTTCTAAGCAAATTCCTATCGTATAGTCGGCCGCCCGTGAGCGGGCCGAAATTAAACAGATTATAAAAAAAATATTTAGTCACTGGAGACTGGAGCCAGTCTAGTATACTATCTATCATCAAGATTCCGGGACATCTCGGCCCCTAACAAACTCGGCCCCTAGCAAAGTCGGTCCCTAACCAACTCGGCCCCGACCAACTCGGTCCCTAAAAATATTGTTTCATTTGGTGCATAGTTGCGCTGTATTTAAACAAAAAATGTTTTGCTTGTTTTTCATTCTACCCTGTTCCAAAATATGCCATGACCATCGTCCAAAATTCTGTATTCAACTGTAAATTATATCAGGAAACTTCCTTTTTAGATAAAAAAAAAAGAACAAATAATACAAGTTTTAAGGAAATACATACATATGAGCCTGCAAAGACACAATAAGCGACTGCGCATGTTAGGGGTGATTGGGTGAGACAAAGGTGTCGTGATCTTAAGTCACCCGGGCGTCCGACTGATACTGGCTTACAGTTGGGCAAGGCCTACTTCCTTGCAGCAGGTAAGGGTAGAGGATGGGGTGGGGATGTTTTTATTGCTTCTGCTTCTTCACTGTTATTCATTTTCCTTTTTCCCCTCTTCTATCGCTCTTCTCGGAGACGACACATATTCGATCATTACCTCTGCTGAAGGAGCAGAGGATGGTGTGGCTAGGTTTACCTCTCTGGTGAGAGCTAGGGACAAACTTCCCATAAAACAGGTCCTGGTAAATGAATGTCATTAGACGTATCAGCAGTAAAAGTTCTGACATGTCTGTAAACCCCAACTCGGTCAGCCAGACTGCGCATGCCTATACAATAAGCATATGTGGCTGTGTAAATTAAAAAAATCAGATGAAAATAAAATTAAATCAAATATACGCCAAGCAAAGACTCAGATCAGCCTGTACTTCAGTGCAGTCTATTAAGAGTCAATTAAGATGTATGGATGGATGAATGGGTGGATAAAAAAGATTTTTTTAAAGTACATTTTGTGGAAAAGATTATGTTATATCTACTTTGTAATATAAAAAAGTAAACGTATTATATTAAAATATATTATTCTTAATAGATCTATGTTCATAACTAATGAATGGGTTGATAGAAATACACAAAAAGAGCATTTTATAAGGGGACTTTTTTTAATTAACTATTCTATAAGATCTAACTTAAATTAACATTATAGACTGAAGATAATATATATAGATGTATGTCTTATATTAAAAATACACAGACTCGTCATGTGTTCATATTAAAACATCATTAATGATCATTATTAAATATTAAGGGCCGAGTTTGTATGGGCCGAGTTGGTTAGGGGCTGACTTTGTTAGGACCGACTTTGTTAGGGGCCGAGTTTGTTAGGGGCCGAGTTGTCCAGTATCCATCAAAACTTTCAAGACTAGCTAATCCGGCGCTTTGGCTGAGTTAGCCAGTCTATGAGTAGGCCGGTCTGAGTCTATTTTTTTTTTTGAAAACCTCGAAGACAGGTTTTCTCGTGTCGTCGCTTACA
Organism: Anodontia alba; assembly: GCA_964016985.1. Lineage (NCBI taxonomy): Eukaryota > Metazoa > Mollusca > Bivalvia > Lucinida > Lucinidae > Anodontia > Anodontia alba. The sequence continues at coordinate 40,619,548 of OZ024835.1, read as the reverse complement.
TATTATTTGCACTTTGACGAAGTACGGGGAAACTTTGTAGAGGCATCATACGGCGCTAACAACCAGCTATAATTGGATTAATTAACACCTAATTTTACAGCAAGCTGATTTTATTTTCGGGCTTCAGAAGGGGGTAAAATAGGACCTTATGCCCATACTCCTTTAAACTTCTTAAACCTCACTGAAATATATTTGTATTGGAAAGATTATTAAATCCAGAAAATAGGAGCTAAATCTTGCAGTAACGAGGGTGTACATGCCGAAAATCGTTATGCCATGAATTATGCGATTTTGGCTTAAAGGGCCGGTTTTAAGGTCTTTGTGAACCTGTCCCTTTGTGACAAATATTTTTATATTGAATTAATTTTCTCCGTAAAACATTATACAAGTTAATAAAATAATATATAGAGGCTGTTGCACTATCAGAGGGATTTTTACAGATCCCTCATCCATTATTCGGAACTAGCAAAACTATTCGGAACTAGCCAAATGTACTTCACAGTCATCGCAAGGGCAGATAACCAAAGGCCAATGACAAATTCTTTCAAGTGGTATTTCAAAGAAGGACAGTACTCTGTATCAGCCAAAAAAAATCAAGTTTTGATCAGCCAGTTATTTGGAAATCGTTATGAAGCATAACCTTACCCGGAACTAGCCAAATGACTGTAGCTATGAATATTTATTTCGTTTCCCAGTGTTTCTAACCTTTAAAACGCTGTTTTAATAACAAAACTGAATTCTACCAATGTGCGTGACAAGGTTTGACGCGACGTCACTGCATTACTCACCCAGCATGTCACAAAACCAACCAGAATAAGAGAAAATAACGAACCCACAGTGTTAGATTTAATCTTTACAAATGAGGAAGAAATGATTTCTGATTTACAGTACCTACCTAGTATTGGTAAAAGTGATCATCTGCAGGTTTTAGCTTTTAATTTTATCTGTTATACTGAAAATATGCAGGAAAAAATTAATCGTACCCGTTTTAAATTTTTCAAAGGGGATTATCAGTCAATTAAATTTCAACTTGAGCAGACAGACTGGGATGGTGAGGTGAGTGGTTTGGACCTATCGGGATCCTGGGCAAGGTTTACAGAGTTACATAAAGAATTACTCGAGAAATACATACCGGAGAGTAAACCGTGTCAGTGTCACGTGAGGAATAATCAATTTATCGACCAAACATATTTGGACGCCATTAAAGTGAAACACAGGAAATGGACTAAGTATAAATACTGTAAATCCCAAGAAAATTTCAGCCAATTCAAGATTGCTAGGAACAATGTACCGTCTCATTTACGTATTGCCAAGCAGAATTATGAAAAAGACCTAGCTGCAAAGATTAAAACTGACAATAAGTTTTTCTGGAGTTATGTGCGACTTAAGTCCAAAACTAAACCAGCAGTGTCTAAGCTCCGTAACACCCAGGGGGAACTAACTTCAAATGACCAGGAAACCGCCAACACCCTTAATGATTACTTCGCCAATATTTTTGTAAAAGAGAACGATCAAAATATTCCACCCTTTCAAATTCTAAATTTCAATGAACCATTAGATCAAATAATAGTAACCAGAAAATTAGTCGGTGAAGCAACTGATAAAATCAAATCGTCAAAAATGGGAAAATGGCAAATGTGACAGCCATATTTAAAAAAGGGGACAGGAAACTCCTAGAAAACTACAAGCCCATAAGTCTTACGTCAGTCCCGGGTAAGTTGCTGGAAAGGATCATAAGGGATCAGATAGTCAATCATATGACCACTAATAATTTATTTGCAACCTGCCAGCATGGATTTATTACAGGAAAATCATGCACAACACAACTTTTAGAATATATTAAAGATATATCTCAAGCACTTGACAAAGGATATGGTGTGGATGTAATTTATCTGGATTATCAGAAGGCCTTTGATAGTGTACCTCATAAGCGTCTTCTCGCGAAATTGCATGCATATGGTATCAGGGGTAAAGTGTATAGATGAGTTGAGGCAATTCTGTCAAACCGAAAACAAAGAGTCACGACTGATGGTACCAGCTCTGAGTGAAGAGATGTAACCAGTGGAATCCCCCCAGGGGAGTGTATTAGGGCCAGTTCTATTCCTAGTGTTCATCAATGACTTTCCGGAAGTAATATAAGTCTTAGTGAAGTTGTTTGCTGACGACGCAAAAATCTACAAAGTTATATCTAATATAAATGACAGAGAAGCTTGAATAAAGCAGGGCAATGGTCAACAGATTGGGATATGCTATATAATCTAAAAAAGTGCCACCAGCTACAAATAGGCCATAATGACACAGGTTCCTTATATACCATGAATACTAAGGACGGTACCCACGTAATAGAAAAAAGTCGATAGTGAAAAGGATTTAGGTGTGCTATTCGACAGTAAATTAACTTTTAGGGACCACATAACTTCAAAGATAAACATAGCCAACAGAAACCTTGGTATCATCTTTAGGACCTTCACTTACATGGATACTGAAATGTTCTTAAACCTGTATAAATCCATCATTCGCCCGCATCTTGGCTACGCTGCTGTCAGGACACACCAAACTGAACAGTCACACTGCCAAATTTGATAGTTCAGTTTCAAAGCTGTGCAGTTTGTGTAAGGAAGAGGAAGACATTAATCACAATCTGTTCAAATGTGAATTAAGCCTATGTGCTTGAAAAGAACATTCTGGAGAGTTCAGTAGAGGACGTGTTGAGCAGAGAAGATTTGCATAATATTGGGGACGTTCCGGGTCGTTTCGGCCCTGGGTTGTTTCGGCCTGGGCCGTTTCGGCCTAGGTCGTTTCGGCCCTGGGTGGTTTCGACCAATTTTTGTGGGTCGTTTCGGCCTGATTTTTTTTAAGTCCCCCTAGGTTACGGATAATAGGTAGAACAATCATTTGGTTGCTTGGTGAAGAGTCTAGTGATTTTAAAGGCCTTTTTTAAGTCCCTCTAGGTTAGGGGCGATAGATAGAACACTCATTTGGTTGTTTGATGAAGAGTCTAGTGATGTAAAAGGCCTTTTTCAAGTCCTCCAGGCTAGGGGTGATAGATAGAAACAATCAATTGGTTGTTTGATGAAGAGTCTGTGGGTATCATAGGTCGACAAGTTGATAGGGTATATCCTTTATTATAACATTATTAAGCTTGTTTTGTTTCTGATATCCTATGTTATTTATCAAGCATTAAAATTATTTTTCAAGAGAAAATAAGGCTTAACATTTCAAGTGAATCGGATGTCTAGCAAACGATTCACATGAAATGTCAAGCTTTATAAGCGTTTTACACCAGTAAATGCGCAATACAGTCTGATTAAACAAAAATAAAACTGACCATAACATTCTTGTGTGCCATTAAAATTTTATTACCTTTAAGAACTGTCATCCCGCCTTTCGCCGACAAAGTCACACATCAAACAAACCATATTTAACACGCATGAGCTTTCACACTTCAATTAATCGATTAATACCCGGATTATCACAAAGGATTAAAGACTAACTATAACTGGCCCGAAATTTCTCATCTTGATAAATCGATTACCGAATATCAAAACAAATATGACAATTAATCAATCACCACGAAAACATGGCTATATAATTTTAACCCACCTTAAGCCCCACTTTTATATAGTAAAACTGGGGTTTTACAGGGGTATACATTATTTTTCTATTTTTTGCTCGAAAACATAAATTGTGGGTACTCGTTAGAACCGCCTCACCGAGGTGGTTCTAACGAGTACGCACAATCTATGTTTGAGCAGAAATATGAAAAATACCAGAGTTTTTTATCTGAAAATTTTTAGTTTTTGGAGGTGAAATTTTCTATATATTTGAAAAGGCGTGTTTTCTTAATGAATGATTGTCGCTTGTAATTAATATGTTAATCAATTAAATCAAGGATGAACTGTCTGTCTGGCTGGCTACCTGCCTATGTATCTATCTATCTGCCTATCTGTCTCTCTGTCTGTCTGCCTGTTTGTCTATCTATCTATCTATCTATCTATCTATCTATCTATCTATCTATCTATCTATCTATCTATCTATCTATCTATCTATCTATCTATCTATCTATCTATCTATCTATCATGATGTGTCCATCTATCTATCTTTCTATCCATCTCAGCATTTACTTTAAACAAAAAAACAAACAAAAAAAACTCTACCCTATTGAAACGACCCGACCGAAATGACCCAGGGCCGAAACGACCCGGAACCATTGGGGACATTAACCTGAGTTATGGTTGGGGAGATTGAGGGCATAAGTAAAGAGGGCCAAAATGAATTGATTAGTGCTCTGATTAATTATATCAGGAGCACAAAATGTTTTTGCTAATTCAATTTTTAACACAAATCCTACGTATGCGCACTGTGCAACTTGAGTTTTAAGTACTATGAGAATTGCACAAGAGAGTTAATGATGCACACAGAGGCAGTAAGCAGCTAGAGAATGCTATGAATTAGATACACAACAACAACAACAATAGCTTTGATTATCAGGGAGCAGTAGATTTCAAAGTCCTATCCAAGCCCCGGGATTCAAGCTAACCGCATCGTCTTAGAAGACGTCCAGATAGGCGGTGCGCCGGAACATCAACGGCGGGATATTAGAAGTCAACAAGAACAACAGCAACAACAATGGCGGCGTCCACCACGAACGTGGGTAGACACTCACCTTTAGAAGACGACGATGGGTTTGTGTATGTATTTGATCGCAGAGACAAGGATGCACCTGAAGTCAAAATACCTACTGGAGGTCTGTTTAGCTTTACAGACTTCAAAGAGAGGGTTAGAGAGGTATGTTAACGGTAAATTTTCATACTGTAGTGCACTATATAGCGAAAGTGGAATATTTCAATTTTGGTGGCCAAAGAGAAAACTGGTATTTTAATCCACAAACCTTCCGTCCTTACTTTACATTCCTTCTAAAAACGGGCAAAATGCAGTTTGCCATGGATCACCCAAGAAATTTGTCGACTCATAAATAATATCAAAAACAAAACAAGCGTGATAAATTACATAAAAAACAAGTCAAACAGGTTAAACAAAATAAAACATGCTTACAATAACTATCTGGCTGACATACTAGAGGTGGGCTCAGCGGGGAAGGGTAGGGATATTGGGTTTTCAACAAAAAAAATGGTACCTAGATTTACCAAAACCAAACCGAAACGAAACCGAAATACTGAAACAGACTATTAAATATATAGGGAAGATGCTGTTAGTTAGTAAATGCTGGGGAATAAATGGATAATGAAGTATTTTCCTAAATAAGTATTATATATATATAAACATACATACAGTATTAAACCTGCACTCAGGAGGAAATTAATGACAAATGATTAAAACTCAATAATGTGACGTCTCCGAAATACTGGAGCGGACCATTAAAAATATAGGGAAAAAGCTGTTTGTCAATTTTGCGGCGATATGAATAACAAAATATTTTCTCAAATAAATATAATATATAAACAGTGCTTGCATTAAGGGAAGTCTGGGAGTCAGAGACTCCCAAAAATTGCCATGAGACTTCCAAAAATCAATGCCAGGAAGTCTGGGACTCCCAACTTTTAAAGATATTTAGTCATTTATAACAAAAATGAGAGTTTAAGAATACTGAGGTTGAATTTCTGAAAGTGAGTGAAAAATTTGATAACCAGGACTTATAGTGGAGCTAGGAAGTCCCAGATTTTGACAGTTAGTGCAAGCACTGATATAAACATACATACAGTATAATAACTGCACTAAAAAGGAAATAAAAAGCCTCATTAATGGGGCACTTCCGAAATAACGGAACAGACTATTAAAGATTTAGGGAAAATACTGTTAGTCGATAATTTTGCGGAGATATGAATAACAAAATATTTTCTCAAATAAATATGATATAAACATATATACAGTATAAAATCTGCACTGAGGAGGAAAATAATACCAAATGATTATGCCGCATTTACTGTGACACCTCCGAAATACCAGAACAGGCCATTAAAAATATAGGAAAATGCTGTTAGTCATTGATTTAGCAGAATATTTTCTTAAATACCATTTAGAAGAGCCAAAATACATATGCGTGTAGGAAATTTTTTTTTTTTTTTTTTTCAATCTTGCCATTTGTATGGAATAAATAAATAAATAAACACACAAAAAAAAATTTCTTTGCAAAAAAAAAAAAAAAAAAAATGATTAAAGCAGTTCAAGCACTAACGCTCCCTTGATTGCGATTTAATTGCAATCCAATTAACCGATTATCTAGAGGACGACAGATTACATACATTGTAGAGTAATTATTACTGATTAATACCACATTCTATGGCTTAGATAAACTGTCTTGATCAGAACTCTAAAGGGTGGCAAATAGATAGAAGAACTTTTTTGATTAGAAGATTAAAGGAACGCAGATAGACTGACAGGCGGACAGATGGACAGATAGACAGACATAGATAGATATAGATAGTTAGTATAAATGTTTTACATAATACATGTAGTTACACGCTATTAAAACTCTTATTGTCTTTGCGCTTGTTAACGTGATTCTCTGTTTCATTCTATCAAAATTACCATTGTGTCTCTTTTATGCACATATGCACGCCTTACTAAGAAAACCAAAACGAAACCAGAAAACAGTGCCATAAATGTAAATTGGATTCTTTCCCTATATTTTTAATAGTCCTTTTCGGTGTTTCGGTAAGTCTATTTACCTCAAAATCACACTTATCAAAAACAGTAGGCAAGATTCTTGGGGCATATTCACATTGAAAGATAAAGAAAATAACACGCTGCATAGTGACAATGTTGAAAAGGCAAACCTCCTTATCCAACAATTTCAGTCTGTTTTTTCACGCTTATCTCCACTCAGGTTAGGGCAGTTGTGCGCTCAAACTATTCAGAAATTGTTTCATGAAAATATACCAGAAAACTTACAATCTTTATGCCCTACTATGCCAGAAATCTGTATTGATCCTAATGGAATAATTAAACTTTTGGCAAATCTCAACCCTAAATTAAGGCTGCTGGACCAGATTCTATCAAACCCATAATATTAAAGGAACTAAGATTAGAAATTGCTCCTGTTATCTGCCTGCTGTTTCAGAAATCGCTCAAAACCGGCCAGTTGCCTTCAGAATGGACCAAAGCTCAAGTATGTCCCCTCTACAAAAAGGTTGATAAAACAGATAACTGGTCAACTCGTACCGAGTCAGCTCGTACCTTAGTCAACTCGTACCTATTTTTGGTCAACTCGTACCCGTTGTCTGGTCAACTCGTACCCCCCAAGTCAACTTGTACCTAGTTTGGTCAACTCGTACCCCCCCACCCCCCACTAAGTCAACTCGTGCCTAGTTTGGTTAAGTCCTATCTTGTAAAAATAGATACTGGACTCGAGGACTGTTTTTAATTACTTTAATTTTGTCTGCGAGCTGTTGTTTTTATTTGGTGGGGCCTAATGACAAGCAAGAGCTCCCATATTCTGACAACTGCTGCTGGCATATGACCTTAAAGACTGCCAGATGAGTTGTAAACCATGTAGCCCCTGACCAGATGCTGCATATATTCAGTCTACAATTGGAAAAGTTTTGCAAGTCTCCAAGGAAGTGGTTCCTGTAATTTAACACTTTTACATGCTGGGTAAAAATTTCTGCAGGCGACATTTTGAATATTTTCATTTCATAGAAAATAAGATTTTACACTTCATGCAAATTGTCTCCTTAGGTAGGTGATAATTTGCATGGCGTTTCAGATTCTATTTTCTAAAAAACAAATATTGCCAGTTTGTCGTCTGCTGAATTTGCCCATAGCATGATAAGTGTTAAGTCAAGGTAATCAATGACTGTTAGCAAACAATGGACACAGCTTCAGATGTTTTTGTTTTTTTTTCATCATGAGTTTGGTATTTTGCTTATTTCTCCATGAAAGTATATGTTGTGGATATTCATTAAAGCTACCTCAGTGAAGCCCTTCTAATGAGTACCAAAGCATATAGTGGAGAAACCAGGAAAATGTTTATCTGGGTATTCCTATTATCTAGAGCTATGCAGAATGACTCATAAAATTAGATAATATGGTATGACTTAACCCAAAATTTGACAAAGGTACGAGTTGACCAAGGTACGAGTTGACCAAAAATGGGTACGAGTTGACCAAGGTACGAGTTGACCAGAAACCATAAAACAGACCCTGCCAATTACAGGCCCATCTCATTGACATGCATATTGTGCAAGGTGATGGAGCATGTAATTGCATCCAATATCTCCAGACACTTAATCCAACATAATATCCTCTATGAATTGCAACACGGCTTTCGTGAAAAACGCTCTTGCGAAACCCAGCTTATTGAACTTGTGGAAGATTTAGCAAGGCAGCTGACTTTGGGAAAACAAGCTGATTAAATTCTTTTGGATTCGGCAAAGTCTTCGACAAAGTCAATCATCTAAAATTACTATATAAACTTTCAACTTTCTGCATAACAGGAAACACTCTAAAATAGATTGAAGCTTTTTTAATTGGTCAAAACTGTTGTACTGGAGGGAGAGTCTTCCAAAGAGATCCTGGTCATCTCTAGGGTACCCCAGGGGTCTGTACTGGGCCCGCTCCTCTTTCTTTTGTACATTAACGACCTCCCGGAAAATATCAAATCACAAGTTAGACTCTTTGCTGATGATACCGTGGTTTACTTGACAGTGTCTAGTGCCCAAGATAATCAAGTACTTCAGTCTGATCTTGACACCCTCCAGCACTGGGAACGAACCTGGGACATGGAAATCAATCCAAGCAAATGCCAAGTCATCAGTGCCTCGCAGTCCAAGAAGCCCTTTAAGTCCCGGTACTACTTGCATGGTCAGGAACTTGAGAGTATGGACTCTGCCTAGTATCTTGGGGTAACCATCAGTAAGGATCTGAGCTGGAATTCTCGTATTGAAAACATCACTGTCAGTGCAAACAGAACTTTAGGCTTTGTAAAAAGAAATATTAAAACAAAAAACCAAGAAATTCGGACTATAGCTTACAATACTCTTGTTAGGCCACAAGTGGAGTATGCTTCGGCTGTTTGGAGCCCTTACACGAAATAAAATATAAATAAAATAGAGATGTTGCAAAGAAGGGCAGCTGGTTGGGTTTGCAATGACTACTCACCATATGGTGACAGACATGTTGAGTAATCTTGGATGGCGGTCGCTTGAGCTTTGGCGTTATGATTTGCGTATTGCGGTGTTTTATAAAATCGTGTATGGACTGGTCGCTATATCAGTTCATCCATATTTTGAACGTCCCATGGTAGACATGCCACCATCCTCTTGCTTACAGGCAGATCCACACTTCTGTCAGTTATTACTATTACTCATTCTTCCCAATGACGGTTATTCTCTGGAATAGGTTACCAGCTGATCTCGCCCTTGATTCAGATCTTGACTCTTTTAAATCAGGAGTCAACAAGGTCAACCATACACTCCCTTAAGGCATATACTGTTTTTATCTTGCTTTTAAACTCTTCTTCCTAACACTAACTCTATCATCTTTGCTCACCTTAGTTTTACACTTTATATGCTGCACTATCTCACTTTTCTTCTCTTACTAACACACCATGCACAACACATTCAAATAATACTCAAAAGAGGGTTTTGAATTTTTAGAAGATAAATAGACAGATAAACTGTGATAGTGTTATGAACAAGAAAGAAAAAATAGAATTAGAGATTAAAACATATAAACCTGACATAACAGTAGTAAGTGAAATATTTCCAAAGAGCGTAAAGTAAACAGAAATAATGAATCAAGAATTGAAGCTAGACAGTTTCAGTTTGATAATATAAAAATAGGCTTAGCCTAAATGCGAGCACAGCACAGTGTGCCACAGACCTGCTTAGTCTCTTCAAAAGTTCTTCACAGCATCAATAAAGAATGAATATCAGTATATAAAAAATATATGTAAATCAATAATAAATAATAAAAATAATCAGCAAAATCAAGGTTGGCAAAAAGCCGGTCAATATAAGTATTGACTGGGCCGGTGGTTAAAACTGGTTTTAACTGGTCGATTGGTGGTTGAATGGGTTGATTAAATCACTGGAGTATATGCCTCTGTCCTGTTGCTAAACTGGTTTTAAAAGCTTTCCCCCTATATCATCTACATGATGTTAGACTATATTTTCATCAGTGAACAAGACAAAATAGTTTTTATTAATACATGTAACAGTAATTAACAGTAATTATTTGAGGTCCTTTTTTTTATTTGATCATAAGTCAAAAGACATTATTGCTGGTCAACTGAAGAGGTTGATTGGATTGACTCACTGAACTATAGACAGGTCTGTTCTTTTCAATCAAACAATCTTTATTATTATCCTTTATAGGTTAGATTAATTGTTCATATTTTGATTTACAGGAATATGAATAAGCTGAATTTATCATGGATTTTAAAGGATTTATGAAAGGTCCTATTTTGTTTGACAGAAAAAAATAATTGTTGTACCAGATTGTATCACACATGTCTCTATCTTCCCCCCCCCCCCCCCCCCAAAAAAAAAAACAGATTAAAAGGTGTAAAAGCTGCCCCATGCCACTGCAGTGGGTGCGGCATAGATCTAATTGCCAAAGTGACCAATCACATGTCCCTGATAGGGGTATTGTACACTGACACCAGGTTTTTATGCCCCCGCCTATTCAAAGAATAGCCAAAGGGCATTAAGTGTTACCCCTGTCCGTCCCGTACGCACGTCCGTCCGTCCCAATTCGTGTCAGGGCCATAACTTCTAAACCGTATGGAATATATTTATGAAACTTTATAAGTGCATGCATGACATTGAGGCGATGTGTCATGAACAAGGAAGACAACTCTTGCTTGTTTGGTTTTTTGAATTATCTGCCCTTGACTTAGTTCTATATAGTAAATCGTGTCCGGGCCATAACTCCTAAACTGTATGGAATATATTTGTGAAACTTTACAGGTATATGCATGACATTGAGACGATGTGTCGTGAACAAGGAAGACAACACTTGCTTGTTTGGTTTTTGAATTATTTGCCCTTGACTTAGTTCCATATAGTAAACTGTGTCTGCGCCATAACTCCTAAACCGTATGGAATATATATATGAAACTTTACAGGTGCATGCATGACATTCAGACGATGTGTCATGAACAAGGAAGACAACTCTTGCTTGTTTGATTTTTGAATTATCTGCTCTTGACTTAGTTCCATATAGTAAACCGTATCCGGGCCATAACTCCTTAACCTTATGGAATATATATATGAAACTTTACAGGTGCATGCATGACATTGAGATGATGTGTCATGAACAAGGAAGACAACACTTGCTTGTTTTGTTTTTGAATTATCTGCCCTTGACTTTGTTCCATGTAGTAAACAGTGTCTGGGCCATATCTCCTAAACCGTATGGAATATATTTATGAAACTTTACAGGTGCATGCATGACATTGAGACGATGTGTCATGAACAAGGAAGACAACTCTTGCTTGTTTGGTTTTTGAATTATCTGCCCTTGGCTTAGTTCCATATAGTAAACCGTATCCGGGCCATAACTCCATAACCATATGGAATATATTTATGAAACTTTACATGTGCATGCATGACATTGAGACAATATGTCATGAACAAGGAAAACAACTCTTGCTTGTTTGGTTTTTGAAATATCTGCCCTTGACTTAGTTCCATATAGTAAACCGTGTCCAGGCCATAACTCCTTAACTGTATGGAATATATTTATGAAACTTTACAGGTGCATGCATGCCAATGAGACGATGTGTTGTGAAAAAGAAAGACAACTCTTGCTTGTTTGGTTTTTGAATTATCTGCCCTTGACTTAGTTCCATATAGTAAACTGTGTCTGGGCCATAACTCCTAAACCATACGGAATATATTTATGAAAATTTACAGATGCATGCATGACATTGAGGCGATGTGTAATGAACATGGAAGACAACTCTTGCTTATTTGGTTTATAAATTATCTGCCCTCGACTAAGTTCCATATAGTAAACCGTATGTGGGCCATAACTTCATGTGGGCCATAACTTTTATAATAACTTCATGCTGTACCTGTCACAATTACATGTGGAACCTTTTTCTGAGTGGCATTTTGGCGGGGGCATCCATGTCCTATGGACACTTTTTCTAGTATTCCTAATATTAGTGAATCAGGTTGGTGTATGTTTAGTTTGGACTCAAATGAGCAACTCTTGATAGGGAGTATTTACTGTAGCCCAAACAGTAGTGTAAAAAAAACTCCAGACATTTGGTGGAACTGATCAATAAAGCAATTGAATTAAAATATGATTATACTGTTTTAGTGGGGATTTTAATTTCCCAGACATTGTGTGGAAAGATTGGGCCACACCCCATAATCAGTCACATCCTCACCTGAGTTCCTTTTTATTGAATGTCTGTGAGATACATGTAACTTTATGAGTCAGTTTATAAATGAATCCATGAGATACAGAGAAGGACAAAGAGCTAATATTCTGGACTTGTTTATTGCTGACAAAAGTGAAATAGTTACAAAAATTATTTATGGTTCAAACCTGGGTTTCAGTGACCATGCAAGTTTTATTGTGAAACTGATCTGTAGTATTGATTGTGTTGGGGTTTAAAGACACGTCAACCCTTGTGGGTCATTTTGTGTTGTCGCCCAGAGAAAGGGAGAAAAGAGATAGAAGAGATAGTAGAAAAGCTGAAAGAGAGGAACAGGGAAGAAAGGAAGAGAAGTGAAAGGGAAGAAACAGAAGAAATAAAAACATATAGTCAATGAGGAATCAAAGACAGGTAAAAGAAATTTTTACAAAGGTAATTACGATAGTATGCGAGAAGAACTTCGCTCTGTTGATTGGAATACTATGGATGAGTTTAATGTACAAGATAGCTGGAATTTTTTCATAGATAAACAGTTGTATAGACAGAAATGTACCATTGAAAAGAAAAAAAACATGGCAGAAAGAAGCAAAAATGGGTAGATTCTCTTTGCTTAGCTATTTTTAAAGCAAAACAGAAAGCATGGAATAGATACATTCATACACAGGACAGAACAGACTATCTAAAATACTGTGAAGTGAGAAATAAATGTACCAAAGTAACCCGGGCTGCAAAAAAGAAATTTGAAACAGGTGTCACAGAAAATGTGAAAGTTGACCCTAAAGGTTTTTGTGGGTATGTAAGAGAAAAGACAAAGTCAGAGACTATGGTCTCAGATCTCAAATGGTGAAATTGTTAGTGGAGATCTAGAAAAGGCTGATTTACTAAATACATTTTTTACTGATGTTTTCTTATATGAACCACCAAGACAATTACCATTGTTTGATATCAGACATCATGGTAGACCAGTGACAAGTTTAAAAAACTGATATACATGTACAAGCATTGACTAAACAGCTGAAAAATTTGAATACCAGTAAATCTATGGGACCAGATAGTTGTCACCCTCAGTTATTACGTGAAGCGGCAGATATTGTGAATACGGCATTAAAAAAATATTCAATAAGACATTAAGACATTTACGGAAGGCTGCATACCTAAAATATGGAAGGATGCGAATCTTTCTGCTTTATACAAAAACAAAGGGTATAAGAGTGAAACCACTAATTATAGGCCAGTGAGCCTTACCTGTTTACCTAGCAGACTTTGTGAAAAAAACAGTAAGAGATGCTATTATATAGATGATGCGTATGAATGAAAATAATCTGTTTAGTAACTTGGTTTCAGGAACAAAAGAAGTTGTATTCTACAACTATTAGATGTGTTGGATGACTGGAGTAGGTATTATGATGAAAACAAGCAAATCTATAGATACTGTATACCTGGATATAAAAAAAAAGCTTTTGACACTAACCCTCATGGTAGATTATTGCTGAAGTTAGAGAAATGCGGTATTCAAGGTAGTCTTTTACAGTGGATTAAAGACTTTTTACATGGAACTGAACAAGACAGAGCATTTTGTTAAATGGAGAATACTCGAGTTGGCAACAAGTCACTTCAAGGGTGCCCCATGGGGTCCTGGGGCCCATCCTTTTCATAATATATGTCAATGATATGCCAGACTGTCTTGAAAACTTTTGTAAAATTTTTGCTAACGATATTAAAATTTATGCATCAGTAGATAAAAGGAGTGATCAAGTGAAGTTACAACAAGATCTGTTAAAGCTCAATGAATGGAGTAGACTTTGGTTACTTGAATTTTCAGTACAGAAATGCAAGGTAATAAACTATGGACATGTAAGTTATAAGTTTGAATATCAACTGAAAGATAAGGATGGGAACCTTCAAACACTACCAGTAGAGACCTAACCTGAAGTTTGACGAGCATATAAACTGTATTGTGAACAAAGCAAACAGACTTGCAGAGTTAATCAAGAGAACTTTAAAGTCACTTGATAGGGTTTCTTTTTTGACATTGTATAAGAGCCTGATAAGATCTGTACTTGATTATGGTGTAAGTGTTTACTACCCATATACTAAAAAGAACATGCAATTAATAGAAAACATTCAAAGGAGGCCAACAAAAGTAGTACCAGAATTAAAAGGATTGTCTTATAATAGTGAAATATTGAAATCTTTAAAGCTGCCCACAACACATTATAGGAGAAAGAGATATGATCTACAGCTGTATAAAATAATACTTGGATATGAGGATATAAAGCCAGAATTTTTTTTTAATTCAATGACAATAAGTTGTACAAGAGGTCACATATTCAGAATTATAAAACCGAGGAGTCAAAACAGTCTCAGGTTGAATAGTTTTCCTGTGCATTGTATCAACAAATGGAATGCGTTGAGTGAAGAAATAGTGTGCAGTGACACTGTGTTGAAGTTCAAAACAAGACTAGATAAAGTACTAGAGCCAGATACATGTAGATACAATCTGGAAGAGATCTACTAAAGAGAAAACTAGACCTACCGGAACCGGAAAACGTAAAATAGTATAGTATAAACCGTATAGAGGGAGTAGACAAGCTCAAAAGAGCTTACACAATGCTACAATATCAAGAATCAAGTCTTGTCTCAGTATGACTTCAGAATAGAACATCAGGCTGGCAAAAAGCATGGAAACGTAGACAGCCTTTCAAGGATTAGCTGTGATCCAACAGAGTGTGACTGCTATGACAGGAATACCATTTTGGAAGAACTTCCTTGTGGTGGATGTAAGGTATGTCGTAAATGTCATGAACAGTGGTCTGTTTTAGCTGAAGTAGATGATGTGGTACCCTTGTTCACAAGGAATATTTCATCTCGAGCATCAAAAGAAACAAAACATCAGAAAACTTCTGTGACAAGTCTATTTTTTATGTTAATTTTGTTGTGAAAGTGGTGAAAGAATGTTTAAACTTCCAGAGTTGCTGGGGAAATACATCTTGGTCTTTGAGACGCTTACGACCAGCTTTAGAGGATAGTTTTAACTTACAAGATTCACCAGTAGAGCAGCTCAGTACTGATAAAGAGCTCTTGAATTCTAGTGTAGAAGTAGTCAGTCAAGGTGACACACCGTTGGTGGAAGATACTTTGTCACAGAGTGCCGGTTTATGCAAAGACCTCAAACGTTCACCTTTAGCGAGTTATCAGCCAGAACAGATTTGTATTATGCAGAAAAATGATCCAGAAATAGGTAGATTAACTGAATGGAAATCCTTGTCGGCTGTAAGACCCAACAGAGACCTTGTTGCAGGAGAATCTCCTTATGTCAGACACTTATGGTTATTATGGGACCAACTGTGTTTAAAGGATGGTGTTTTGTTCAAACAGTGGATTGCGCATAGTGGAACACAGGTTTATTTACAGCTGCCATCCGTTCTAAAGAAGCAAGTACTCGAGTCTTCGCATTCAGCATTATCCTCAGCGCATTTGGGTGTTAACAAAACGGTGAATAAAATCAAGCAAAATTTTTATTGGTATCGACTGAAAGAAAGTGTTAGGGATTACATAAGAAATTGTGTCAAATGTGGAGCTAGAAAGAGACCAGCTAGGATGCCAAAAAGTCCAATGATGGAATATACTGTTTCCTATCCAATGGACCGTCTCTGCACAGACCTTTTGGGCCCATTACCTGAATCTGAGAGGTCTGCGAAATTTATTTTGTGCATTCAAGATTCCTTTACAAAGTTTGTTGAATGTTATGCCTTGCCTGATCAGTGAAGTAGTACAATAGCTGATAAAATAGTATTTGAGTTCTTGTCACGCTATGGTTGTTGTCTCGAACTGCATAGTGATAGAGGTTCCAATTACCAATCTGAGCTTTTCCAAGAGGTGTGTCGTTTACTGGAAATACATCAAACTAGGACTTCTGGATTTCGTCCTATTGCAAATGGTATGGTAGAACGGCTAAACAGTTCTCTTTTAAATATGATTTCCACTTATGTTAATCAGGATCAACGGAACTTGGATCGTTATTTACCACTGCTGACCATGAATCTTCTGATGTTTGGACGTGAATGTATTCAACCAATAGAATTACAAGTGGGTTGTATTCCAGAGAAATCTAAACGTGCAAATTACAATGAGTATGTGCAAGAAATAAAAGACAAGCAAGAACAGATATTTAAGTTTGTACGAGAAAATCTTAAAAAAAAACTGCATCTAGAATGAAACGAGATTATGACACACGAATCAGTCTAAATAATTACAATGTTGGAGATTTAGTATATTGCTTGGATAAAACTAAAACTATAGGACATTGTAAGAAAATTGATCCTCAAATTTGGCAGGGACCCTTCATTGTAGAAAGAAAGTTCACTGACCTACTTTTTGAAATCAGAGGAAAGCCAGGCACTAGAAAGAAAATTGTGCATCATGACAGGCTTAAAAGATATCATGTAGATTCACTGCCATATTGGTTGTCAAGTAAAAGTGACTCTTGGCAGCCAATACCTCCTTCCAAAATGAAAAGTAGGGAAAAGGTTAATTGTAAAGTAGAAAAGAATTTGATGGACACAGAAAAGATAGCTCCAGCTAGGCGAGGAACAAGACATAGGAAACAGACAGAATTTATTGGAACTTAAGTCAGGAAAAAAAAAAGATAGGAAAAAGAAAGAAGAATAATAAAGGTACCTTTTTCATGGATAAGCAATAACAATTAGTTACTCTAGGGTGGTTTTTCAAGTGACAATAACATTCATTAGACTAGATGTGACACAATGGAAGTCACTGGTTATGGTTTTACAAGCACTAATCTACCATGTAATTGAATCCCTATTAAACTTAAAAGATAGCATGAACAGTTTACTTAAGTTAATTACTTTCATGAGGCTTCAAAGATACTCATTTTTGTAAATTTTGGAACTTGTCTGGAAGCATGACAGATGAACATGACTTTTCTTACTTTCTCACCTGATTAAAATGTTAAGTAAAGTTATTCAACCCCTAAAACAAAGGATGTGGGCGAAGTATATAGCTGTAAGCATGAGTATCAGGGCATTATTTCTTGAGAATAAAGTCAGAGATGGAACAAAATAATTGCAGAGATAATATGAACACTCCAGTAATGGATGAAAGGCCCTCAGTGCTTGGGTTTTAACCAATAAGTGATTTTGAAGATACAGACCAGCCATCTCTTCCTGAGATGTTTGTCGCAACTTCAGAAATGCGCATAATAATTTAGAGACAATTATCAGGGAGCAGCATCTTAAAACTAGGGATCATGTGACACAGGGATTGACAGAATGTATGACATATGAGAAGTCACTTATTAGCAAATTATGCAAGGACTTAGGGGATGTGTCCACTCAGATCCAAGGACTTCAGGCACGTCATCGGGTAGACCCAGGAATGGTCAACAGCATACTAGGATTGGTCAATCAGACAATCCTGTATCTCCATCACGCAGCGCTTCTACCAGCGACAGCTTCCCCTCAGACAGGGAGTATTGCACAGGTGTCAAACCATCAGCCAGCTTTGGGACAAGCAACAGTGGGCAATCAGGGAGATTCAAGCAGTGCCACTCAGGAATCTAACTAAATGTAGTTGTTATTCTTTTCCAAGGAAGAAGAGGAAATGAACTAGATAAGCCAAAGGCTTCCATTCAGATCCTCTCTCACATTTTGTTTGTATAAACATGTACTTGTTATTTCTTAGTATGAATAAATATTGTTTAAACTAAGGAAGGATTTTATTTATTCTTTACAGAGGATTAAAGTGTTTAATTTCTGTGAAATTATTTAGTTATTTCCATAGTGTGTGAATTGTATTAGGAAATGTAATTTCTTTTTCTTTGTGTGTATAAGTGCTTTGAAGTATAATCTGCAAGTTATAGCTTAAGTATGTGATTTTTGAGAGAAATCAGGAATACGTTCTATAACTCTGTTATATGGGATTATTGTTAGAGGATAGTTTCGGCTTTTCCAGAACTGTTATTTTTGGTTTTTCATCATGAGACACCTTGTACAGCAGCAAGTTAGTCCTCGACAGAGATAAATGGGACCATGTCTTACAAGTACTGTTTAGCAGTACATTCTGGGACATTAATCTGGTTGCCTTTCAAGGCCATAGATGCCTTTTACCAATGGCAAGGATTATTACTTCCAGAATTGTTGGGTGACTGAACAACGCAAGTACATAAACAGTGATGATTTTTCTTCAACAGAAACATTTGAATAGAATACTAGAAACGTGTGCAGGATCATCGGTTATATAACATTTAGAACTGCCAGTCATGATCAGTTAGGAACTGTCTAAGCATTTTGTGGCATGACTAGGAACTGTGCCATCAAAGAACAACCTTATGATAGAGAGGATTTGCCAGTTTTTGATGTGTTTGTAGATTGAGATCATCTGACTGTTTCACACAAGACCACAGAGTCTGATGTCACAGCAATATGATTGCAATGGAAATACAAACGGGGACTGAGAGTTATGAATTTAGGTTCAGGTAGATTTCAGGACATTAATCTCACACTTTTCAAGGCCTAAGATGTCTTCGATTTAAAAGGAGAGATTTTTATGAGCGAAATGTTGGACTTGAGCCGTATAAATGAAGTAACGGGGATAAATCCTCTATAGGGAGTGCACGGTGGCATGGACTTTCTAGGTTCCTATAGATCTTTAGAGAAGAAGACAGATATTAGAAGTTCTTAACTAATAAAACCCCATTCAGCTCTAAACCCTATAGTAAATATGACCTTGAGTGGTGGGAACATTCCTGTTTGGCTTATCAGGACATACATACCTTACCTGAGAGAGGGAGTCTGGAATGGTGTTTAGTGGACCTACATGTAACTCTGGCTGATTTATGTTTACTGTTCCTGTACATGAAGATATGGTGATGATGGTTATATTTAGTTTATCCAGTTGTAGTGGTATTCCAAAGAAAATAAAGAAGAGCAGACTTTGGTGCCATTCAAAATTCATATAATTATTTTTCTGTAATTTTAACCTGTTTCTAATATTTTCATCAAGTGTTTATGTTAGGATTTTAATATTTAACATATAGTAGAATTTTCACCAGAAAATGGCACAATCGCGCATGCTTTTGAAACAATTACCCTTTTGGATTATTTTAGTTTTCTTTTTATGAGTAATATGTGATTGTGTGAATTAGAGAAATTACAAGACAGTTATTAAAAGAAGGACTTTAATATGAATGAGAGAAATTGCAAGACATTTTAATAAGAAGGACTTTAAGGATTGTGTGTATGTGCATATTATTATGGATTACTTTTAAAGAAGGTAATCTCTTAATATTTCTCTGTTTCTAGCTTTACAAGACCCTTCCGTTACATGCCTACTTTTTTTCAAGCCTGGGAACTTGTTGGGGGCTTCTGTAAATGCTACTTTAAGTATATTTCAAGAATTAAACATTAATGTTTATTCTTGGAGGGGAGAGTGTTACATTTTTACATTCTGGCATATTGCAGTATGTGTTGATGTGCCATAATAAGCCCCTACCCTTGCATTCTAATCCCTGTATTTTAAGAGCATTTCTGCTGTTTTAAGGCAGTATATTGAAGCTATTGTATTCTATTTTTAGATGACTCAGTAGCCTATTTACCCAAGGGGCCAAATTGATGCTAGCTATCTAAAAATAGCTCCCAGTATCTTGAAATATAGGACAGCATATTGTTGTTCTGTTAAACTTAGAAACCTGGAATTTGGGAGGTTATATTTAGTTTATCCAGCTGACCCTATTCTTAGCTTTTAATTATTATTAGCTGTTCCCTTTCTGGGGATCTAGAAACCTTAGGGTGCCTGGAAACTTCAGGCAGTATAAAATAAGTTCCTGCTTACGTTCGGGGTCCTTTCTCTCCTTGTGCTTGGGTCTTTTTCTTCTTGTGCTAGGGTATTTTTCTTCTGGGCTTCTTCTTAGGAAATTGATAATTGTTTAATAAAAAGCTAAAATGTTGCCTTTGTTTGTCTTTAAAGAAGAGAATTCAATACTGGTGGCCGCGATGGTTGTTTATAAATATACGTAACTTGGAATCGGAGAATTCAATAGCATACTGTCTCTTTAACCAATGACTGGAATTTAACCAAACTAGCACAGATACATCATCAGGATGGGGGAAAGAAATGATTAGATTTTGGTGACCATGACCTTATTTTCAAGGTCACTTAATTATAAATACTCAAAAAGGAGCCTAATGGATCCTTGTTAATGAAGTAAAAAGTTTGTGTTTAATCCTATCCATAATGACAAATTTCAGTAGATTTTTACAAACCAGCTGACTGGAGCTCCATCCTCTTAACACTAATAAATTTTGACAACTAATGGTTATATTATTATTAAAGCAAACATAAACTAGCACAGTTTCCAAACTAGCTGAGATTTTTTATAATACATGCTTAAGAGTTTATTACCAACTGATTTTGTATAGGCGTATCTGGAGAGATTTGTTCATTGTTGATGCTCGGGGGAGGGGGGGCGGGGGAGGTGGAGGAGGAACTTCCTATATATGGCATAGTACGGATGTGCGTGCCGAATAGCTCCCTTTTTCAGCGTTGCCAGGTATATGATTGGCCCCCTTTTTTCAACAAAAAGTATATGAATGGCCCGATTTTTCTGGATTCCTATGTGAAAGGCCCGATTTTTCTGACATCCTGGTATATGCACATATTTTTCGCTCAGAGATTTTTCGAGGCTGCTTATCCTCTTGGTATTAGATGAATTGACAGATATTTGTGTAATAACCAGAAAAAATTGGTTCAAAAAATCAAAGGTCTGTATATGAATAGGTCAACATTTTGGATGATCAAGTATATGAATGGGTCTGTTTTTTCGAAGGCCAGGTATATGAATGGGGTAGGTTTTGAAATACTGGCTCGCACACCCGTACCAAAATTACCCCTGTTATGCCCCCGCCCCCCTCCCCCCCCCCCCCTCCCCGAGTGTTGATGCTGGCATAATGTGCAGAATTTGCGTGGTGAATATTATGCTATGTATTTGATCCTTGTTTAAAAAAATGCCTGTAGCTTTTGCAAACAGTGAAGACCCAGACAAACATCATTTGTTATACATCGTCACACTGTAGTGGTGGGGTATCATGTTTCCACATTGGAAATCCATGTGTCCACCCGCCTGTTCATAAGTCGTATGCTGTTTATTCATCCGAGTGTATTTCATTATTTCATTGCGATAGCCAATAACAACTGCAGCAGATGTTTTTTAGCTCACCAGAGCCGAAGGTGAGCTATTGTGATCACCCACCATCCGTCGTCGTCGTCCGTATGTCCGTCTGTGCACAATCTTTAAACAACATCTACTCCTAAACCACTGAATGATCCTTGATTGGTCCTCTTTCAAAGTTGTTCAAATGGTTCCGAGCCATTGCATATCTATGTCACAGGAACTAAAAATAGACTTTTAACTAAAAACTTAAAAAATCTTCTTGCCAGAAACCACTGGACCAATTTCAATATAATTTTGCAGAAAAGTTCCTTTGGTGATCCTCTACCAAAATTGTTCAAGCCATTATATTTGTCAAAAAACATGGCCACCCGGGGGCGGGGCTTATTTTCCCTATATATCTATATAATAAACTTTAAAAATCTTGTCAGAAATCACTGGACCGATTTCAATATAACATGGAATGTTTCTTTTGTAACCCTCCACCGAGATTGTTCTAGCAGTTATGATTCATCAAAAACATGGCTGCCGTGGGGGTGGGGCGGGTTTGGGTGGGGCTTATTTTCCCTATATATCTATATAGAAAACTTTAAAAATCTTCTTGTCAGAAACCACTCGACCGATTTCAATATAACTTGTGTGTTTCCTTTGTAATCATCTACCAAGATTGTTATAGCCATCATGATTTGTCAAAAACATGGTCGCTAGAGGGCGGGGCTTATTTTCTCTATATCAATATAGAAAACTTTAATGATCTTCTTGTCAGTAACCACTGGACCGATATCAATATTACATTGCAGGAATGTTTCATTTGTAACCCTCTAGCAAGATTGTTCAAGCTGTCATGATTCGTCAAAAAACATGGCCCTCAGGGGAGAGGCTTATTTTCCCTGTATATCTATATAGAAAACTTTAAAAAGCTTCATGTCAGAAACCACTGGACTGATTTCATTATAACTTGGCAGAAACGTTTTCTTGGTGACCCTCTACCAAGATTGTTCAAGCAATCATGATTCGTCAAAAAACATGGCTGCTAGGGGTGGGGTTTATTTTCCCTATATATCTATATAGAAAACTTTAAAGAATTTCCTCGCAAGAAACAGTTGGACCGAGTTCAATGTAACTTGGCAGAATGTTGCTTTGGTGACCTTCTACCAAGATTGTTCAAGCCCTCATGATACGTCAAAAAACATGACCGCCAGGGGGGGCGGGGCTTAGTTTCCGTATATATCTGTATACTCGGAAATGTTTAAAATTCTTCTTGTCAGAAACCACCTGACCAATTTCAATATTTCTTGGCAGGAATGTTGCTTTGGTGACCTTCTACCAAGATTGTTCAAGCAATCTTGATTTGTCAAAAAACATGGCTGCTAGGGGTGGGGCTTATTTTCCCTATATATCTAAATAGAAAACTTTAAAAATCTTCTTTTCAGAAACCGATTTCAATATAACTTGGCAGGAATGTTCCTTTGATAACCCTCTACTAAGTTTGTTTAAGCTGTCATGATTTGTCAAAAAACATGGCCATTAGGGGGCGGGGCTTATTTTCCCTATATAGCTGTATAAAACATTTTAAAAATCTTTTTGCCAGAAACCATTGGACCAATTTCAGTATCACTCGGCAGAAATGTTCCTTTGGTGATCCTCTTTCAAGATTCAGTTAAAGCCGTTATGATGTGTCAAAAAAAAAGAAAAAAAAATAGCCGCTGAGGGTGGGGGGGTAGGGGGGCAGGGCTATAAAATTTATACAAAAATCTTAGAGCAGTGAACTTGGCTGAAACTTCAACAGTAAGTATGCATATCTATTTGCTCAGGTGAGCGATATAGGACCATCATGGTCCTCTTGTTTCTGTAGAATTGAGTACCTGAACCCTCAAACTGCCAGTCAGGACATGTGCATATGTCATCAAGTATCAAATATTTTTTTTCTTATTTTTCAAGGCTTGACATTAGAGGTTAATCACATACCAAACAGATGATTCGCATCAGGCCTATTTTTCCCTGAAAAATAATTTTCAAAAAAAAAATAAAAAATGCTTTCTGCTCTAAAAATAGGATTTGAATAAATTTCAACACTGGCTGGGCATTGTTCTTACATGTATATTCAGTTTGACTGAGGGGGACTTCTAGTACGCTTGGATTTTATGTAAAAATTACGCCAGGATTTTTGACACAGAAATCAAGACGTAATTTTGATAAATACATGAAGCGGACTATTCCATTATTACGTCTGGATTTTTTCAATACATGAGGCTGACCATTGCACAATTACGGCTGGATTACACCTGGATTCCAAAAAGTAAAATTTGCATACGGAGCGGACTAATCTAAATATTCCCACTCATTTTCCGCCTGGAATCGGCCAATTTCCTTTGATCTTTTACTAAAAATAAAACTCTGTCTGTACTTTAAAATAATAAACCTCCAGACAGATTACGCCAGGAATATACTACAGAAGTACGTGTCATTTCCACCTGGATTCTAACTGGGAAAACTTTAAAAATCTTCTTGTCAGAAACCACTGGACTGATCACAGTATAACCTGGCAGAAATGTTTCTGTGGTGACCCTCTACCAAGATTGTTCAAGCCGTCATGATAAGTAAAAAAACATGGCTTCTAGGGGGAGGGGGAGCGGGAGTGGGGTGGGGGGGCGGGGTTCCTTTGGTGACCTTCCACCAAGATTGATCAAGTCTTCTTGATTGGTCAAAAAACATGGCCATTGTGGGATGGGGCTTATTTTCCCTATACATGTATATCTATATAGAAAACTTTAAAAATCTACTTGTCAGAAACCACTTCACTGATTTCAATATAATTGGCAGGAATATTCGTTTGGTGACCCTCTACCAAGATTGTTCAAGCAATCATGATTCATCACAAAACCTGGCTGCTAGGAGGCGGGGCTTTAAAAATCTTCTTGTCAGAAGCCATTGGAAATATTTCAGTGTAACTTGGCAGAAATGTTCATTTGGTGACCCTCTATCAAGATTCAATTAAAACCATCATGATGCGTATAAAAAACATGGCAGCTAGGGGGCAGTGCTACAAAATTTATACTAAAGTCTTAGAGCAGTGAACTTGGCTGAAGCTTCAATGTAAGTGTGCTAATCTGTTTGCTAAGGTGAGCAATCTAGGACCATCATGGTCCTCTTGTTATTTTAATTCTAAGAGAAACTAAGGCTTGGCATTAAGCAGACAATTCTTTTGAAATTAATCAAACCTTATTTTCCTGAAAAACAAGAAGATCATGTCAATGACATAATGCTCCTACAAAATGGAGTAGCAGTGCTATATATGGCAAGCAGTGCCCCATTTTTTATCCACTTTTAAAACAAATTTCAAAGAAGACCACCCCGGATCATTCCATACAAGTCGGGTCAAAATCCAAACAATAAAGAAATTGCGATTGGCCGGCTGGACGGACGACAAAAACAGATGGCGACCTATCACAATAACTCACCATGAGCACATGGTGCTCAGGTGAGATAACAAATGACCCTTTGGGGGCTGTAATTATGTCCCCTTTTAAGGTTGGGATACATATTGTTTTTCCACCAGGCTGTCTGTCTGTCTGTCCGTCCATCCGTCTGTCTGTCACACTCATGTCCGCTGTATAACTTGAAAACCGTTCAAGCTATCTTCACGAAACTTTATATAAATATCAATCAACATTTGACGACGTGTTAAAAGCAAGAATCATAACTCTTGCATTTATACTTTTTGACTTATTGCCCTTGGATACTTGTTCGTCACAAAATCGTGTCCGCTCTATCACTTGACAACCGTTCAAACTATCTTCACGAAACTTCATGAAAATATCAATCATGGGTTGTCGGGTGGTGCGAAGGTGTCATGTATCGTATGTCACCGGGGCGTCCAGCTGATATTGGCTTACAGTTGGGCAAGGCCTGCTATCCTTGTAGCAGGTAAGGGTAGGGAGGTGATGTTTTTATTTCTTCTGTTTCTTCACTTTCATTCCTGTTCCTCTTTCTTCCCTGTCCCTCTCTTTCATCTCTTCTGCTATCTCTTCTGTCTCTTTTCTCCCTTTCTCTGGGAGACGACACAAAATGACCCACAAGGGTTGACGTGTCGTTAAACCCCAACACAATCAAAAAATATCAATCAACATTAGAAGACTTGCAGAGCGCAAGAATCATAACTCTTGCATTTATACGTTTTAAGTTATTTCCCTTGGACTTTTGTTCGTCACAAAATCGTATCCGCTCTATAACTTGAAAACCGCTCAAGCTATCTTCACGAAACTTCATATAAATATCAATCAATATTAGACGACACGCAGAGCGTAAGAACCATAAGTCTTGCTTTTATATTTTTTGAGCTATTACCCTGGGACGTTTATTCGTCACAAAATCGTGTCCGCTTTATATCTTGAAACCATTCTAGCTATCTTAAAGAAACTTCATATAAATATCAATCAAAACTAGACGACATGCAAAACACAAGAACCATAACTCTTGCTTTTATACTTTTTTAATTATATTTCTTGGAACTTTGTCCATCACAAACTCGTGTCCGCTCTGTAACTTGAAAACGCTCGAGCTATCTTCACTAAACTTCATATAAATATCAATCAACATTAGATGACGTGCAGAGCGCAAGAACCATAACTCTTGCATTTATACTTTTTGGGTTATTTTTCTTGGAACTTTGTCCATCACAAAATCGTGTCTGTTCTGTAACTTGAAAACGTTCAAGCTATATTCATGAAACTTCATATAAATATCAATCAACATTAGACGACATGCAGAGTGCAAGAACCATAAGTCTTGCTTTTATATTTTTTGAGCTATTGCCCTGGGATGATTGTTCGTCACAAAATCGTGTCCACTCTATATCTTGAAACCGTTCTAGCTATCCTAACGATACTTCATATAAATATCAATCAAAATTAGATGACATTTCAAAATTAGATGCTTTTATACTTTTTGAGTTATTTCCCTTGGAACTTTGTCCATCACAAAATCGTGTCCGCTCTGTAACTTAAAACCGTTCAAGCTATCTTCATGAAATTTCATATAAATATCAGTCAACATTAGGCGACATGCAGAGCGCAAGAAGTTTCATGTGACACGAAGAGTGACCTCAAATATATGTAGGTCAGTGTGACCTATATTTCATGGATCAGTGATAATGCCTTAAAACTCAAAAACTATTTGATAGAGAAATGTTCCATGTGACACAAAGAGCGACCACACAATATAATTAGGTCAGTGTGACTTGTATTTCATGGTCCAGTGATTATGCCTCAAATGTCGAAGACTACTTGATAGAGAATTGTTATACCTTGGCTGTTAGTTACATGTGACACTAAGAATGATCTCTAAGTATATGTAGGTCAATTTGACCTATATTTTGTGGTTCAGTGATTATGCCTTATATCTGGAAGACTATTTGATAGAGAAATATCATACCTTGGATATTAGTTTCATGTGACATGAAGAGTTACCTTGAAATATATGTAGGTCAATGTGACCTTTATTTCATGGACCAGTGATTATGCCTCATTACTCGAAGACTGTTTGAATCCATGTAACATGAAGAGTGATCTCAATATATATGTAGATCAATGTGACCCATAGTTCATGGTCCAGTGATTACGCCTTACACCTCGTTGACTATTTGATGGGGAAATGTCATACTTGGATATTAGTTTCATGTGACAGGGAGAGTGACCTCAAAATGTAATTAGGTCAGTGTGACGTATATTTCATGGTCCAGTGATTATGCTTCATAGGTCGAAGACTATTTGATAGAGAATTGTCATACCTTGGCTATTAGTTACATGTGACACTAAGAATGACCTCTAAGTATATGTAGGTAAATTTTACCTATATTTCGTGGTCCAGTGATTATGCCTTATATCTCGGACTATTTGATAGAGAAATATCATACCTTGGATATTAGTTCCAACTGACATGAAGAGTTACCTCAAAATATATGTAGGTCAATGTGACTCATATTTCATGGTCCAGTGATTATGCCATACATCTAGATGACTACTTACTAGAGAAATGTTATACCTTGATGCCATGATCAACCTCAAAATATAATTATCTTGGTCAGTGTTCCATGTAACACATAGATTTGCATTAAAATTTATAGAGAGGTGTGTGCTTTATATTCAGACTCAAAAAACTTATTGTATTTGGAATAGAATCATACAAAATAATAAATACACCTTTTTGACGTGTTAATGTGAAAACATAC
This sequence comes from Anodontia alba, assembly GCA_964016985.1. Classification (NCBI taxonomy): domain Eukaryota; kingdom Metazoa; phylum Mollusca; class Bivalvia; order Lucinida; family Lucinidae; genus Anodontia; species Anodontia alba. Next base: position 40,591,780 of record OZ024835.1, on the reverse strand, counting down.
GTAGACAAGGGCAAACCAGTGAGCTATGCTGTCATGCGACAGCTCTTATTTAATTATTTCCCTAGGAACTTTGTCTGTCATAAAAAAAAATGTGTCCACTCTATAACTTGTAAACAATTCAAGATATCTTCATGAAACTTTATATGAATATCAATCAACATCAGACAACGAGCAAAGCACAAGAACCATAATTCTTTCATTTATACTTTTTGAGTTATTTCCCTTGGAATCTCATTAGTTAATATAAATGTTTGCTGAATGCACAATACAATATGGCACCAAAAAGGGGGGTGGGGGGACATCTATGTTTTTGTAGATAAACAAACTCTAGTTTGAACAAGTAATCTCGATACTTCCAATGAAGTTGAGTCAGTTGGCGTTTCATTCCAGGAGAAGGTCAAAATAGATTTTCAAGATCGCAGCTATACTGGCCATCTTGTTCATTGGAGCAGAACTGTTTTATTTATTTTATTAGAGAGTCACCTAGACAACATTCCTAAGAAGTTTGATTGAAATTGACCTAGGGCTGTAGGAGGAGGGTACGAAGTCAATACGTACTTAAATCAATTTGTACTTAAGTCACTCACATTTTGGTCAACTCTGACTCATTTTTCGGTCAACTCGAAAGACAAAAAAAAAGGAAAACTTTTAAAGATAACAGAAAAAACATCTCAGGCAAACTGATACTTGATCTGGCTTTAATTATTTTTATCATTATTAATATTATCATTATTAGTTGGAGTAGTAGCAGCAGTATTATTATCATTACTATTATTACTATTAGTAGTAGTATCATTATTTTTTATTACTATTTATTATTATTGTTATTATTATTATTATTAACCGAGGGTACATGTGTTCAGGGGCAGAAAAGTACCAAAACATGCTGATAAACCTTCATTTGGGACCAATTCGGAAGTCAATGAATATTGTGAGAGTCAGAACTTAGCAAAATGCTATAATTGCCTATGGAAAAGTAATAAGGTTCCTTATTACTTTTTTTACATATCTGCACAACAAAAACCCTGATCAGGTGTGCGGATCTGCATGCTAATCTCTGACCAGGCTGCATGCATAAGACGTCTTTTTACTTCATGTTGGCCATTTCACTTATTGAAAGACTGCATAATCTTATGAATGAGTTGCGATTAAATGCGCGCTGTCTATATAATCAGTGCCTTGGGAATGGTGCTACATAAAATTTCGGACCAGTATCTATCATCAGAATATATATGAACTAAACTCAGCCAATAGTTTTGGAAATATTACGGTCCTAATAATTATACGTTAAAAAAAAAAAAAAAAAAAATTAAGTCCGTGACCTTGACCTTGAGGATACATAATGGGGTGGGGATGAAACTGAATATAATTTTGGACTAATATCTATCACGTTATCCCACACTCTAACTACGTCGGGGACTTCACTGCCTGATGATGGTCGACTCGTAATTATTTACAATCCTCTTTATACCAGCACTCGATACAATGACAGATTCCTGTTAATAATAATTTGACTAGCACGAGACCTTCGCTCAAGATGTGACAAACAGAAAGTAGGCAAGACTGTTGTATTAAATACTCCAAGAAACATATGCTTTGGATATTTGTTAGAATTGCCTCACTGAGGCAGTTTTAACAAATGTCCAAAATATGTTTTATCAGGACTCGATAAAACAAGTTCTTTCTTATATATCATTGAGCTGTGTCAAAGGATTCTTTACAACATCAAATTCGTTGGAATGGCATTTTAACATCTTTGTACGTTTCCCAGAATATGATAATAGATTGGTCTAAGCTTTCGTATTTATCCTGTATATAGCTCGTCATACCAAATATGAATCTAATCTATCATAAGACATGGAAAATGGTAAAAAAAAAGGTAAGCAAAAAGTCCAGGGAGTGCCACACTCACAAGCCGCAGTCCTTCCCAGACACCAAGCAGAAGAGGAAATAGATAAAATCAAAATAAGCGCAAATCGAACAAACTGACGAAAAACACTCAGATTAATTTGCTCTCTCCGCCAAGCGAGGTAATTGCAATGCTAAAAGGACTTAAAAGCAAAAGAACAAAATAAGACAAGGCAAGACTTAAAACAAGTAAACCACAAAGCAACAAAAAGTAAGACTAACACCGGGACCATCGCCTTAGAACGGTCAGTAGAATAAACCACTGAAGGGGTTTAAAGCACTTTTACAGCCACTTAACTTCATCCTGGGTCCCGGTGCCATTTTTAATCACAACTAGAGATGGGCAGCTGTGAGTTATGAGCTCTTGAGCTACGCCACTCATGATTAACGGACGAACTGTCATAGGAACCGATTAACAGAAGGACAGAAAGACAAAAACTATATGCCCCTCGGTATAATCACAACATTCATATGAGCCTTCTATTGGATTGTAGACAGCAAAATTAGCGAACAATGATCAGACTGAGGTAATGTGCAGGCTCAGCAGAATTTCGATGATGGCATATCATAAGTGGGTTTTCTGTGAAAGTTTCTTCACATAATTCTAAAGAATTCATTGAATGAAAATGATTTTCAAAACCCATTGTATATATCTATTATAATTATGAACTTAAATAGACTGCTTGTTCACATACATTGCAAACTTCAGGAAAACAGATGAAAGGTAATAAAATATAATCCAGATTATCAAAACTTTTTCTCCTGCAAATAAACAAACTGATAAACATTTCAACATTTTACCTACAACAACCTTTACCGCTTTCTTGGCTAATACAGCAGACAAAAAATTGATGATATATATTTTTTTTCTTACTTTTTTTTTCAGAGAAAACAGAATTTGACATCTCATGCGTATTGTCTCCAAGGGAGACAATGTGCATGAAATGTCAAATCCTGTTTATTCGGAAAATAAAAAAAAAATATTTCAAAATGTCATCTGCTGAAAACTTTGTACCAGAGTGCTGAGCATTATGTAAGTCTGTAGTAGCCTAGCTGCATGTAAATGTGGTATGAAATATGATACACTCTACTTTATTAACTTGCTAGTATTTCTGTTTGTTTTGGACCTCATAACTGCTTGTCTCTTACCATGCTGTCAGATCCAATTCTTCAGCTCAGAAAGATTGGAGCTGCTTCAAAGTAGCAGGTTTTTTGTCATTATGGGTAGGATTATGTTCACAGTATCTTGAATAAAAAGCTGGAATTTGAACAAACTAGCACAGATACATTGTTAGGACATGGGAAAGAAGTGATTAGATTTTTGTGGCCTTAGCCTCATTTTCAAGGTCACTACATTATAAAGACTCTAAAAATGAGCCTTATAAAAAAGTTGTGTGCACACTATCTCTTTAACCAATGGCTGGAATTTGACCAAACTAGCACAGATACATCGTCAGGATGGGGGAAAGAAGTGATAAGACTTTTTAGCTCACCTGAGCAAAAGCTCAGGGTGAGCTATTGTCATCACCCTCTGTCCGTCGTCCATTGTTCGTCGTCAACAATTAGTTTGTTAACTCTCTAGAAGTCACAGTTTTGACCCGATCTTGATGAAACTTGGTCAGAATGTTTGCCTCTATGAAATCTAGGTCAAGTTCGATACTGGGTTACTTGGGGTCAAAAACTAGGTCACCAGGTCAAATCAAAGGAAAAACTTGTTAACACTCTAGAGGTCACAGTTTTGACCCGATCTTGATGAAACTTGGTAAGAATATTTGCCTCTATGAAATCTAGGTCAAGTTTGATACTGGGTTACTTGGGGTCAAAAACTAGGTCACCAGGTCAAATCAAAGGAAAAACTTGTTAACACTAGAGGTCATAGTTTTGACCCAATCTTGATGAAACTTGCTCAAAATGTTTGCCTCTATTTAATCTAGGTCAGGTTCGAAACTGGGTCACTTGGAGTCAAAAACTAGGTCACCGGGCCAGATCAGCAGAAAACCTTATTAACACTCTAGCGGTCACATTTTTGAAGCAATCATCATGAATCTTGCTCAATATGTTTGTCTTGATGATTTCTAGGTCAGGTTTGAAACTAGGTCACTTGGAGTCAAAAACTAGGTCACCGGGACAAATCAACAGAAAACCTTGTTAACACTCTAGCGGTCACATTTTTGAAGCAATTATCATGAATCTTGCTCAAAATGTTTGTCTTGATGATTTCTAGGTCAGGTTTGAAACTAGGTCACTTGGAGTCAAAAACTAGGTCACCTGGCCAAATCAGCAGAAAACCTTGTTAACACTCTAGCGGTCACATTTTTCAAGCAATCATCATGAATCATGCTCAAAATGTTTGTCTTGATGAGTTCTAGGTCAGGTTCGAAACTGGGTCACTTGGGGTCAAAAACTAGGTCACCAGGCCAAATCAGCAGAAAACCTTGTTAACACTCTAGCGGTCACATTTTTGAAGCAGTCATCATGAATCTTGCTCAACATGTTTGTCTTGATGATTTCTAGGTCAAGTTTGAAACTGGGTCACTTGGAGTCAAAAACTAGGTCACCGGGCCAAATCAGCAGAAAACCTTGTTAACACTCTAGCGGTCACGTTTTTCAAGCAATCATCATGAATCTTACTCAAAATGTTTGTCTTGATGATTTCTAAGTCAAATTTGAAACTGGGTCACTTGGGATCAAAAACTAGGTTACCAGGCCAAATCAGCAGAAAACCTTAAGCAGTCATCGTGAATCTTGCTCAAAATGTTTGTCTTGATGATTTTTAGGTCAAGTTCGAAACTTGAACACCTGGGGTCAAAAACTAGGTCACCTGGCCAAATCAGCGTGATATCTTGTTATCACTCTAGCGGTCACGTTTTTCAAGCAGTCATCATGAATCATGCTCAAAATGTTTGTCTTGATGAGTTCTAGGTCAAGTTTGAAACTGGGTCACTTGGGGTCAAAAACTAGGTCACCAGGCCAAATCAGCAGAAAACCTTGTTAACACTCTAGCGGTCACATTTTTGAAGCAGTCATCATGAATCTTGCTCAAAATGTTTGTCTTAATGATTTCTAGGTCAAGTTTGAAACTGGGTCACCTGTGGTCAAAAACTAGGTCACCTGGCCAAATCAGTGGAAAATCTTGTTATCACTCTAGGGGTCACATTTTTGAAGTGATCATCATAAATCTTGCTCAAAATGTTTGTCTTGATGATTTTTAGGTCAAGTTCGAAACTGAGTCACTTGGAGTCAAAAACTAGGTCACAGGACCAAATCAGCAGAAAACTTTGTTAACACTCTAGCGGTCACATTTTTTAAGCAATCATCTTGAATCTTGCTCAAAATGTTTGTCTTGATGATTTTTAGGTCAATTTCGAAACTGGGTCACCTAGGATCAAAAACTAGGTCACCGGGCCAGATCAACGGAAAACCTTGTTAACACTCTAGCGGTCACATTTTTCAAGCAATCATCATGAATCTTGCTCAACATGTTTGTCTTGGTGATTTCTAGGTCAGGTTTGAATCTGGGTCACTTGGGGTCAAAAACTAGGTCACCTGGCCAAATCAGCAGAAAACCTTGTTAACACTCTAGCGGTCACATTTTTGAAGCAATCATCATGAATCTTGCTCAAAATGTTTGTCTTGATGATTTCTAGGTCAAGTTCAAAACTAGGTCACTTGGAGTCAAAAACTAGGTCACAGGGCCAAATTAGCAGAAAACTGTTAACACTCCAGAGGTCACATTTTTGAAATAAATATTGCTCAAAATGTTTGTCTTGATGATTTCTAGGTCTAGTTTAAAACTGGGTCACTTGATATCAGAAACTTGTTCACCTGGCCAAATTAAAGAAAAATTAGCGAACAATGATCAGACTGAGGTAATGTGCAGGCTCAGCAGAATTTCGATGATGGCATATCATAAGTGGGTTTTCTGTGAAAGTTTCTTCACATAATTCTAAAGAATTCATTGAATGAAAATGATTTTCAAAACCCATTGTATATATCTATTATAATTATGAACTTAAATAGACTGCTTGTTCACATACATTGCAAACTTCAGGAAAACAGATGAAAGGTAATAAAATATAATCCAGATTATCAAAACTTTTTCTCCTGCAAATAAACAAACTGATAAACATTTCAACATTTTACCTACAACAACCTTTACCGCTTTCTTGGCTAATACAGCAGACAAAAAATTGATGATATATATTTTTTTTCTTACTTTTTTTTTCAGAGAAAACAGAATTTGACATCTCATGCGTATTGTCTCCAAGGGAGACAATGTGCATGAAATGTCAAATCCTGTTTATTCGGAAAATAAAAAAAAAATATTTCAAAATGTCATCTGCTGAAAACTTTGTACCAGAGTGCTGAGCATTATGTAAGTCTGTAGTAGCCTAGCTGCATGTAAATGTGGTATGAAATATGATACACTCTACTTTATTAACTTGCTAGTATTTCTGTTTGTTTTGGACCTCATAACTGCTTGTCTCTTACCATGCTGTCAGATCCAATTCTTCAGCTCAGAAAGATTGGAGCTGCTTCAAAGTAGCAGGTTTTTTGTCATTATGGGTAGGATTATGTTCACAGTATCTTGAATAAAAAGCTGGAATTTGAACAAACTAGCACAGATACATTGTTAGGACATGGGAAAGAAGTGATTAGATTTTTGTGGCCTTAGCCTCATTTTCAAGGTCACTACATTATAAAGACTCTAAAAATGAGCCTTATAAAAAAGTTGTGTGCACACTATCTCTTTAACCAATGGCTGGAATTTGACCAAACTAGCACAGATACATCGTCAGGATGGGGGAAAGAAGTGATAAGACTTTTTAGCTCACCTGAGCAAAAGCTCAGGGTGAGCTATTGTCATCACCCTCTGTCCGTCGTCCATTGTTCGTCGTCAACAATTAGTTTGTTAACTCTCTAGAAGTCACAGTTTTGACCCGATCTTGATGAAACTTGGTCAGAATGTTTGCCTCTATGAAATCTAGGTCAAGTTGGATACTGGGTTACTTGGGGTCAAAAACTAGGTCACCAGGTCAAATCAAAGGAAAAACTTGTTAACACTCTAGAGGTCACAGTTTTGACCCGATCTTGATGAAACTTGGTAAGAATATTTGCCTCTATGAAATCTAGGTCAAGTTTGATACTGGGTTACTTGGGGTCAAAAACTAGGTCACCAGGTCAAATCAAAGGAAAAACTTGTTAACACTAGAGGTCATAGTTTTGACCCAATCTTGATGAAACTTGCTCAAAATGTTTGCCTCTATTTAATCTAGGTCAGGTTCGAAACTGGGTCACTTGGAGTCAAAAACTAGGTCACCGGGCCAGATCAGCAGAAAACCTTATTAACACTCTAGCGGTCACATTTTTGAAGCAATCATCATGAATCTTGCTCAATATGTTTGTCTTGATGATTTCTAGGTCAGGTTTGAAACTAGGTCACTTGGAGTCAAAAACTAGGTCACCGGGACAAATCAACAGAAAACCTTGTTAACACTCTAGCGGTCACATTTTTGAAGCAATTATCATGAATCTTGCTCAAAATGTTTGTCTTGATGATTTCTAGGTCAGGTTTGAAACTAGGTCACTTGGAGTCAAAAACTAGGTCACCTGGCCAAATCAGCAGAAAACCTTGTTAACACTCTAGCGGTCACATTTTTCAAGCAATCATCATGAATCATGCTCAAAATGTTTGTCTTGATGAGTTCTAGGTCAGGTTCGAAACTGGGTCACTTGGGGTCAAAAACTAGGTCACCAGGCCAAATCAGCAGAAAACCTTGTTAACACTCTAGCGGTCACATTTATGAAGCAGTCATCATGAATCTTGCTCAACATGTTTGTCTTGATGATTTCTAGGTCAAGTTTGAAACTGGGTCACTTGGAGTCAAAAACTAGGTCACCGGGCCAAATCAGCAGAAAACCTTGTTAACACTCTAGCGGTCACGTTTTTCAAGCAATCATCATGAATCTTACTCAAAATGTTTGTCTTGATGATTTCTAAGTCAAATTTGAAACTGGGTCACTTGGGATCAAAAACTAGGTTACCAGGCCAAATCAGCAGAAAACCTTAAGCAGTCATCGTGAATCTTGCTCAAAATGTTTGTCTTGATGATTTCTAGGTCAAGTTCGAAACTTGAACACCTGGGGTCAAAAACTAGGTCACCTGGCCAAATCAGCGTGATATCTTGTTATCACTCTAGCGGTCACGTTTTTCAAGCAGTCATCATGAATCATGCTCAAAATGTTTGTCTTGATGAGTTCTAGGTCAAGTTTGAAACTGGGTCACTTGGGGTCAAAAACTAGGTCACCAGGCCAAATCAGCAGAAAACCTTGTTAACACTCTAGCGGTCACATTTTTGAAGCAGTCATCATGAATCTTGCTCAAAATGTTTGTCTTAATGATTTCTAGGTCAAGTTTGAAACTGGGTCACCTGTGGTCAAAAACTAGGTCACCTGGCCAAATCAGTGGAAAATCTTGTTATCACTCTAGGGGTCACATTTTTGAAGTGATCATCATAAATCTTGCTCAAAATGTTTGTCTTGATGATTTTTAGGTCAAGTTCGAAACTGAGTCACTTGGAGTCAAAAACTAGGTCACAGGACCAAATCAGCAGAAAACTTTGTTAACACTCTAGCGGTCACATTTTTTAAGCAATCATCTTGAATCTTGCTCAAAATGTTTGTCTTGATGATTTTTAGGTCAATTTCGAAACTGGGTCACCTAGGATCAAAAACTAGGTCACCGGGCCAGATCAACGGAAAACCTTGTTAACACTCTAGCGGTCACATTTTTCAAGCAATCATCATGAATCTTGCTCAACATGTTTGTCTTGGTGATTTCTAGGTCAGGTTTGAATCTGGGTCACTTGGGGTCAAAAACTAGGTCACCTGGCCAAATCAGCAGAAAACCTTGTTAACACTCTAGCGGTCACATTTTTGAAGCAATCATCATGAATCTTGCTCAAAATGTTTGTCTTGATGATTTCTAGGTCAAGTTCAAAACTAGGTCACTTGGAGTCAAAAACTAGGTCACAGGGCCAAATTAGCAGAAAACTGTTAACACTCCAGAGGTCACATTTTTGAAATAAATATTGCTCAAAATGTTTGTCTTGATGATTTCTAGGTCTAGTTTAAAACTGGGTCACTTGATATCAGAAACTTGTTCACCTGGCCAAATTAAAGGAAAACCTTGTTGATGCTCTAGAGGTCACATTTTTGAAGTGATCATCATGAATCTTGCTCAAAATGTTTGTCTTGATGATTTCAAGGTGATGTATAGTTTTCTGTCCAGTGACTCTCTTAAGTTTTTCCGTTTAGGTCAGTTTCTCAGTAATAATTGGTCCTACAGAGTGATATTTGGTATTTGTGAAGTGTTTGTGTTTATGTCAGTTTCTCAGTAACTATTGCTCCTACAGCCAGTGATACTTAGTACATGCATACATCTTAGCATGGCCTCTTGAGTACAGTTATCCATATTTGACCTTGACCTTTATTTCACAGTCCATTAGACATGCTACATTGTCTTACTTGTTAATATAATCATTTTGAACTTTGATCAGAATGTTTGCCTTGATCAGGTTCTCAAAGTGCTATGTTGCTCAGGAGAGCGTTACAAGCCATCATGACCCTCTTGTTTAGATTTATTTTCAAGGTCACTACATTATAAATACTCAATAAATGAGTCTTGTGTGCACTCTGTCTCATGAATCAATAGATGGAATTTGACCAAACTGGCACAGAAACATCATTGAGATTGGGGAAAGAAGTGATTAGGTTTTGATGACCTTTATCTTGTTTTCAAGGTGACACCGGCACTTTGAAACTCAAATTTTGATTGAAAAAAGCTTGTGTGCATGCTATATCTTGAACCAATGGCTGGAATTTTAACAAACTAGCACAGATACATCGTTAGAACATGGGAAAGAAGTGATTAGATTTTTATGTCCTTAGCCTCATTTTCAAGGTCATTACATTATAAAGACTCTAAAAATGAGCCTTGTGTGCACCCTATCTCATGAATCAATAGATGGAATTTGTTCAAGCTAGCACAGATACTTCATTGGGATGAGGGAAAGAAGTGATTAGATTTTAACTGCACAATACATTAACCTATAGATAATGTGCTTTTCTATTCTGTATTTCAACCTTCCTCAGAAAAAAAATGACAGTTCAGTCATCTTAAAAGCCATAATCCAGAAGGTCCCTTTAAGCAGATACCTGTGTGACTTCACTCTTCTCGCTCTTTCAATCACGTGTCAGTTTCTTTTCTGTGGAACAAAGAAAATAAACAGGAATTTTTACCAGGTGACCTTATTACACTGAATGTTGATGTGATAAACATGTCTGATGCCCATCCTTCTTTAATAAGAGTTGTTTGTATAAACAAACTGCAATATACTACTTTATTGGGGTGTCCTAGATTTTGACCCCTGTCCTGGGGCATGCCCCAGGGGTCCATAGATGTAGAATGGAAGAGAACCCTCCCAGGTACCCCGATACCAAATATGAAAAGTTTTTGATCAGTGGCTGCAGAGTTATAAGTAATCAAAAAACTTAGAAGTAAAACTTGGTTATAGAAAGGATTAACGGACGGAATCACACCTGGACAGACGGAAGGACGGACAGAAGGATGGACAGAAGGATGGATGGACGGACAGATGGATGGATGAAAACTATGTACCCCTTCGTATGCCGGGGGTATAATAACCTATGAAAAATTCCTCAGTGACTAATCAGACATAACTGATTCGAGACTGTAATCTGAGTCACATATTATATTGAATTAAGTATCAATACTTTAAAAACTTCAATATCTCCTATATATAAATCAACCAGATTTTAAAACCTATAAAGCGAGTCCTGAATAGGTCAAATTCTAACTATTAATTTTGAAATCAAGTCTAAACTTAGTATAGTTGATGACAGTATGAAGATATATATTATCATATCGCATATACAGTTTAATATCCCCAATTATTGTCAAACAATTCTTTAATGGCCCGTTAGCTTAAATTCGCAACGATAACGTCTATTAAGAATATGTATAAATGCACTAATTAAGGAACATTCCAAATTGGTATAATGAAAATAACTATAGGAAGATCCTACAGTTAAACGAAAGTACGGAACTTCCTAATTTTAAGACAATCCAGTCTTATAACAGTATCAATTATGCCCAGACTTGGTTGTCTTTTTATATTTTAATTGGAGATATCCATCATTGGAATACTGTACAATTATCTTCAGGGGACAACACATCCGTTAGGGATTGAGACTCTGGATTGTCCCCCTTTCCATTACTCGTTAACGGCAACGTTCTGTTGTCCTAATAACTAGAAGGAAACTGGCTCATATTAATCGGAATGTACAATAAATGAGGAATATGATGTATTTAGTCCTAATTATTATTAAATAATATAAAGGACTTATCACTATTTCATAAGTATATGAATCTTCTCCCATTAGAATATCTGTTAACGTGCGAAGATAGACAATGGAAGAGTTGGTTTTATGACTATTATTATCATTGATGTTTAGAGGAGGTAAAACTAATTGTTGCGTTAATACTCCCCTTAGAAAATTCCTTTTGTATCAGACTTAAGGAATAATAAATACCCGGTAATACATCTGTTTCGGTTTGGAATTATTAATGGTAGTATAGGTTTCTAAACGATTCCATAGCCGAAAACCTAATTTGTTATTCTGGGAAGAAACAAAATCTATACTTCGCAATTAGATTTTGTAATTTCTTGAATTAAATCTAATTTGATTAAGGCAGTAATAATTGCATATGGAATTTATTAATACCTTATTATATATTTATATATTGATTGATTATTAACCTTCTCCAAGAGTCTGGACAAGACATGACTGACAGTGGACTCTTGTTACAGGTATAAATAGTTGTCAATAATTTAATTAGAATGGGAACTAAGATCTAAGACTAATTGTTTCCCAGATGTAAAGAATATTTATCTCTACTAGACTTTTTATGCGAATAAGAATCTAGAGAGGAAATACATGTATGTTATAATGAAAACTGTCAATAAGCATTGTCTCCAAGAGTCTGGACAAGACATGACTGACATTGGACTCTTGTTACAGGTATAAATAGTTGTCGATAATTTAATTAGAATGGGAACTAAGATCTAAGACTAATTGTTTCCCAGATGTAAAGAATAATCGGAACGTACAATAAATGAGGAATATGGTGCCTGGTTGACTGGGGATAAGTTGCCCGGTGCCTGGTTGACTGGTGCCTGGTCACCCGTAGCCTGGTGAAGCTGACTGTTGCCTGGTGAATGACCAGTGACTGGTTGACCAGTGACCGGTGACTGGTGCCTGGTGGACATACCATGGTTGCCTATAAACCCCTAATGTTGCCACCTAATGGGTCTTACCCCAGCAGTATAGCCCTGAGGGGTGGTGCTCCCATAAGATAAGAGTTGTCGTTAAACCCATCAAGGTTGACAATTTCTTTTTTAAGTCAGCTTCTTCCCCGTAGTAGATCTCACAAAGTATAGTCTTCGTTTGACGGTAAGATCCAAAGTTCTAGTCCAGTTATTACATATCACGACAGTAGATAACTTGGAACATAAGAAAAAAATGAATACCTAGAAACATGCACGACTTCCATACTGAACACTACGGTAGTGACAATAAGTACGAAAGTCGCGAAAACATCACATAAATTGACTATCTAAATTTACAAGAATTTGAAATTCAATTTAATGAAAATAACAGTCTTCTGTGGAAGGAATGATCAAGGAACATAAGAGAACAGGAAAAAAGACAACAGACAGGAGAAAAGAAAAGAAAATTAGAATTTTCTCACCTGGTAAAAATTCCTGTTTATTTTCTTTGTTCCACAGAAAAGAAACTGACAGTGATTGAAAGAGTGAGAAAAGTGATGTCACACAGGTATCTGCTTAAAGGGACCTTCTGGATTAAGACTTTTAAGATGACTGAACTGCCATTTTTTTGTCTGAGGAAGGTTGAAATACAGATTAGAATAACACATTATCTAAAAGTTAAGTATTGCTGGTTAAAATATGTTTTACTTTTAAAAACTTCATTTTGGTGACCTGGACCTCATTTTCAAGGTCACACTGACACTTTAAAACTAAAACTTTGATAGAAAAAAGCTTATGTGACACATTGATATCAATAAGGTGTACCTACATAAGAGAAAATAAGCTAGGGGCCCATTCTCTTGGAATAACTGCCCTTTGTAAAATTTCTTAATGCAGTAAAAAATTTTCAAGGTCACACTGGCACTTTGAAACTCAAAGTTTGATAGAAAAAATGCTTGTGTGCACACTATATCTTGAACCAATGGCTGGAATTTTAACAAACTAGCACAGATACATTGTTAGGACATGGGAAAAAGTGATTAGATTTTTGTGACCTTGACCTCATTTTCAAGGTCACTACACTATAAAGATTCTAAAAATGAGCCTTGTGTGCACCCTATCTCATGAATCAATAGATTGAATTTGTTCAAACCAGCACAGATACTTCATTGGGATGGGGGAAAGAAGTGATTAGATTTTGTTGACCTGGACCTCATTTTCAAGGTCACACTGACACTTTGAAACTAAACTTTTGGTAGGAAAAAGCTTATGTGATACATTGATATCAAAAAGGTGTACCTACATAAGAGAAAGTAAGGGCTAGGGGCCAATTCTCTTGGAGTTATTGCCCTTTGTAAAATTTCATAATGCAGTAAAAAGTTTGTGTGCACACTATCTCTTTAACCAATGGCAAAAATTTAACCAAACTAGCACAGATACATCATCAGGATGGGGAAAGAAGTGATTAGATTTTGGTGATCTTGACCTTATTTTCAAGGTCACTACATTTTAAATACTCAAAAAGTGAGCCTTGTGTGCGCTCTTTCTTTTTTCCTGCATATATTGATTAATATTTTTAGGAATCTTAACATATTTTGCATAAATGTTGATATTCATGAGATGTTGCTGCTACAGAAAAAGAAGGGTCAAGGGCTCAATACTGTTATTCCCCTTTGTAATTCTTTAATGCTTGTAACACTTTTGTTTTTCCTGTCTATCTTGCTTAATAATTTTAGGAAACTTGTGATATTTTGCATGAATATTGATAAGTTGTTGTTGCTATGGAAATTTTTTAAGCTTCTGAACAGAGCTGGTGTACCTCAAATTTCCAAAGGATTCCATGCAACTACAAATAACTATGAACAAAATATTGTGCAGAGTATTGGGACATTTACTACGAAGCAATTTTTGACTGAAAAATGGAAAACAGAGCGGAGAATGCATAAACCGCTACGATTACAACCACATTCAGGCAGAGCTACACACTTTCGTAACAAGCGGAGTATTGGAATGCAATTTCAGCATGCTTATGCATACTTATTATTTGTATCTTGCGTAAAGGTTCATAGAAAATGTCCCAATACTCTGCTGGTTTGTAATCGGCTTCGCATGACTGCGTAGTTGTTTGTAACTAGTTCCTCATGCTTAAGCGCTCTTACCATTTGTGTTTTGCGTAAAGGTTCGTAGAAAATGTCCCAATACTTTGCTGGTTTATAATCAGCTCCGCATGACTGCGTAGTTGTTTGTAACTAGCTTGGCATGCTTACACACATGTACTATTAGTATCTTGCGTAAAGTTTGTAGAAAATGTTCCAATACTCCACTGGTTGTAATCAGCTCGGCATGACTACCTATTTGTCTCGAAAAGAACATTTTTTGTGTTGAGTTTTTGCCGCCAAGTCAACCCAGTGGGGTCATGTAGAGCGCGGTCAGTTTACCTCACCACACTTTTACTGGGCAGGCTTAGTCCTCTAAGTGGTTAACCAGTAGTGTACACATTCTTAGCAGAAACTGACAGCTGACCTTCTTGCATCAGGGGAAGGAGGGAATGACCATAGAAAGTATTTCATGATCAAATCTCCACGAAAGAGTCTTGCAGACCCAGTGGGGGTCAAACCATAACCTCCTGATCACCAGTTGGACTTGCTTCCAACGGAGCCACCCAGGCCGGCCTCCGAATGAACATAATCAGCAAGCATCTCCAGGATTTCACGGTAGGGCAATAACAAAATTATTATGAAAACTCTATAAACCATGCTTTTTCTACCACAAAATGAAACATAACATAAATTAATTTTGTATTGAAGCACATTGTATTTACAGAAAGGTTATTAGTCATTAGAATCTACTTAAAAAGTTATCTACAGGTGTGTTTTATATATCTATTTACACTGATGGAAAAAAAGATTTTGCAACAATTTTACAGCAGTACCTTTGAAGAAAAGCATCATAATCAATGCATTGTGAAGGAAAAAATAAAAAGTGCAAGACTTAGAATTCAACTTTTTGATTTGTTAATATATTCTATTGAAATACATGTAATCAAAACAGACCACCAACCTTCTGTCCAAACCACTGAAATCAGCCATCACATTTCCATAGACTCAGTCATTTAGACTATTCCGTTTTACATGTAAAACACAAAAACCAAGTATATGTATTTCTAATGCATAATTTAAATTCACTAATGAAATAGCTTTATAGCTATGTTGCCTCAGAGTAGCTCTATAAATGATTGAACTTTTTGGTTTCAAAGCAATAAAGCAACTACATTTAAGATATCTTAATTGGTACCATTTTGTATCCATGGCAACAAATTCTTCTGTGAATCTGTTATGCACATTAAATGACAAAGGTCTCTAGGCACGTTCCGAATGCTACGAAAGATTACGAACCAAAAATTGGTTAAGTTATATTCTATGTTCTCATTTGGTCTAAAAAATTTCTAAGTCCAGTAATCTCCATACATATACGAACCAAAATAAGTTAAAGTCTGTTACGAACTGTTCTGTACTGAAAAATGTTAAGTCCGCAGTTTTACAAAGCAATCCTTCAGAGTGTGGAGATTGCTCCATTTGTTTGTAGATAGCTACGAATATATTTCTACGTATGTAGGGAAATTCGTTCATAAATATGCAGATTTGCGCAAACCTTCGTAGCAAACTACAAGAATAAACACAATCTCTAGTCAAAATTACGCAAAAATATGAAAGAATCCACACATTTACGAAGAGAACTGTTGGGAGTTTTCATAAATTTGAGGTACGGGCGCTATTTATTATTATTATTCACTTTTTTCATAAGCACTCCAGAGGTCACATTTTTGAAGTAGTTTTCATGAATCTTGCTCAAAAGATTTGTGTTGATGATTTCTAGGTCCAGTTTGAAACTAGGTCACTTGGGATAAAAGACTAGGTCAAATCAAAGGAAACAAAGGAAAACATGGTTCAAACTCTAGAGGTTACATTTTTTGAAGTGATCTACATGCATCTTACTTAAAATAGTGGTCTTTATGGTTTCTAAGTCAAGTTTGGAACTGGGTCACTTATGACCTATATTTCACAGTCCAGTGATTTTCTTAAATGTTCCCTTTAGGTCAGTTTCTCAGTAACTATTGGTCCTAAAGCAGTGGTACTTGGTACTGGCATATATCTGAGCATGGCCTTTTGAATGGAGTCATCCATATTTGACAACCTATATTTCATGGTCCATTAGGCATGCTACATTGTCTTACGTGATAATATAATCATCAAGAACCTTGGTCATATTGTTTGCCTCGATCATTTCTAGGTAAGGTTTTTTAATGCTATGATACTCAGGTGAGCGTTACATGTCCATCACGGCCCTCTTGTTTTTTGTTTTTGTTTTTTTTTTCTATTTTAGGCTCTGAATATTGGTCCAAAAGAGGAGATTGTTGTTGCTACTACCAATCGAGATGAAATCAAAGATGATTCCTCCTGGGGTAAATATTATTGCCTTCAAATGAAGGATTTAGAGATATCTCCCATATATCAAAACTCAAGAGGGTGTGTTTAGCACACTGGTCCAAGTTCAATTTTATATGTTCATTTGTGTGTGTGTGTATTGTTTTTAGCTTGCCGGGACAGCTTATGACACCATCGCAAGGTTCGCAAAATGTCAGCAAATGAGCTTTAATTGCACAATACATTAACCTATAGATAATGTGCTATTCTGTTCTGTATTTCAAACTTTCCAAAGAAAAAATGAAATTAAATAAGATTTTGACCTATTCATGTTAGTTTTATAGGTTTAAAAATCTAGTAGATATATATATCCATTGAAGTAATTTAAGAGTATTGATACATACTTCAATATTGATAATTATAGCCCCACTTTGAAAAAGTGGGGTTATACTGGATTTGCCATGTCCTGTGATTCCGTGACCGTGATTCCATGATTCCGTGACTACTTAATAACTGTTATATTTGTGGTCCTAACTCAATGAAACTTATACTACACTTGGTCTCTAATGTAAGAAAGGTGTAATTGCAGAATAGTGGCCAAGGGCCCATACCTCTTGGAGTTACATCCCTTGGTAGGTTTTCAAAATATAAAATGCATTTTGCTTAATAACTTTTATGTTTGTGCTCCTTCTTCAGTGAACCTTAAACCACACTTGGTCTCTAACATGAGGAAGGTGTAATGGTAGAATGATGGCCAAGGCCTATAACTCTTGGAGTTATGATCCTTGATAGGTTTTCAAAATTTTAAATGCATTTTGCTAAATAACTTTTATGTTTGTGGTCCTACTTCAATGAACCTTATACCACACTTGGTCTCTAAGGTAAGGAAGGTGTAGTGGCAGAATGGTGGCCAAGGGCCCATAACTCTTGGAGTTATGTCCCTTGATAAGTTTTCAAATTTTGCCATTCTTGAAAATTTTCGTAACAGATTTCCCAGGAACTATGAAAGCCAGAAAGCTGAAAGTGTATACCGGAATAGGGGCCAAGGGTCCATAACTCTTGGAGTTATGTTCCTTGGTAGGTTTAAAAAAATTAAAATGCATTTTGCTCAATAACTTTTATGTTTGTGGCCCTACTTTGATGAAACATACCACACTTGGTCTCTAAGGTAAGGAAGGTGTAATAGCAGAATTGCCCATAACTCTTAGAGTTATGTCCCTTGATAGGTTTTCAAAATTTTGCCATTCTTGATAATTTTCGTAGCAGATTTCTCTGGAGCTAGAAAGCTGAAAGTTAGTATAAACATGGACACTATAACTCGATAAATCTTTTATACCCAAATAGAGGCCAAGGGTCCATAACTCTTGGAGTTATGTCCCATAGTACATTTTCAAAAAATTAAAATGCATTTTGCTCCATAATTTTTATTTTTGTGGTCCTACTTCGATGAAACTTATACCACACTTTGGAGCTTTGAAAAAGTGGTACAGGAATGGACAGTGGGTTGATGTATCTTATATTCAGGATTCAGGGCCAATGGCCCTTAACTCATGGATTAAAATCCCTAGATAGGTTTTACAATACATGTACCATGTTACCATGTCCTATATTGGTGCTTTCTGGTAAGGATGAATTCAAATTATTTCAACACTATATGTATTTCTCCTCTGATAGAGCTGCAGCGGGGCTATAGTCAGATCCTGTTACAGCTCTAGTTGACACAGACTTCAGTTTCGAATCAGTTATGTCTGATTAGTCATTTGGGAACCTCTCATAAATTATTGGGATTGTCAAGTTTCATAGTGATAACCTCCCAGTTTATGTCAATGGATACATTTCATTCGCTTTGTTTAAGGAGAATTAAGTCCCAATAACTGTTTTATTATACCCCCTGCAAACTTTGTGGTGGGGTATACTGTTTTCACGTCCGTCTGTCGGTCCGTCTGTGTGTCCATCCGTGTGTCAGACCGCGACACTTTGTTTTTATACCCCGCCACATGATAGTGGAGGGAGTAGGGGGGGATGGTGAGTATTATGGTTTCACATCAGTGCGTCTGTCTGTCCGTTTGTCCGTCAGTCGTACGTCCATCTGTATTTCGTTTCCAGATGATAACTTGAGTAAACATGAATGGATTTTTACCAAACTTGGTATGTGCATTGATATTGTGGAAATTGGTTTGGGATTGCTAATGGGCAAATTTTGTCAAAATTTGACGGTGTTATCTGCCCAAGACACGCCCATATTTTCGTTTCCGGACGTTAACTTCAGTAAATGTCAAGGGATTAAAACCAAACTTGGTACATGCATTGATATGAAGGAGGTCTTGTTTGGGATTGCTAATGGGCAAATTTTGTCAGTGTTTGACAGTTATCTGCCTGCGACACGATAATGGCGGGGTATTATAGTTTAACGTTTTCATTTTCCTAATATCTTGAAAACGCAATGATGAATATTTATCAATTTCTGCAGACACATTGTATACCTACATAAAAGAAAAGAAAGGGCTAGGGGCCAATTCTCTTGGAGTTATTGCCTTTTGTAAAATTTCTTAATATGCAGTTTAAAGATTGTGTGCATTACTAACCAATAGGTGGAATTTGACCAAACTAGCACAGATACATCATCAGGATGGGGGAAAGATGTGATTAGATTTTGGTGACCATGACCTTATTTTCAAGATCACTACATTATAAATACTCAAAAAATGAGCCTTGTGTGCACTCTATGTCATGAATCAATAGATGGAATTTGACCAAAGTAGCACAGATACATCATTTGGATTTGGGAAAGAAGTGATTAGATTTTGGTGACCTTTATCTTGTTTTCAAGGTCACACTGGCACTTTGAAACTCAAGTTTTGATAGTTATTGCCCTTTGTAAAAATTCTTAAGTTTGTTTTATGTCTTACCTTGTGTCATTTTGTTCTTGTGTTTTTCAGTCCTTTTAGCATTGCGAATACCTCGCTTGGGGAAGAGAGAGCTAATCTTAGTGCTTTTCATACATTTGTTCGATTTGTGCTTGTTTGGATTTGTCGGTTTCTTCTTCCTCTTAGTGTCTGGGAAGGGCTGCGGTTTGTGATTGTGGCACTCCCTGGACTTTTCTCTTACTTTTTTTTTTTTTTTTTTTTGATGCAGTAAAAAGATTGTGTGCACACTATCTCTTTAACCAATGGCTGGAATTTGACCAAACTAGCACAGATACATCATCAGGATGGAGGAAAGACGTGATTAGATTTTGGTGACCTTGACCTTATTTTCAAGGTCACTTCATCATAAATACTCAAAAAGAGAGCTTTGTGTGCATTCTATCTCATGAATCAATAGATGGAATTTGACCAAACTAGCACAGATACATCATTGGGATTGGGGGAAGAAGTGGTTAGATTTTGGTAACCTTTATCTCATTTTCAAGGTCACGCCGGCACTTTGAAACTCAAATTTTGATAGAAAAAAGCTTGTGTGCACAGTACATCTTGAACCAATGGCTGGAATTTAAAAAAAAAAATAACACAGATACATCATTAGGACATGGGAAAGAAGTGATTAGATTTTTGTGACCTTGACCTTATTTTCAAAGTCACTACATTATAAAGACTCTAAAAATGAGCCTTGTAAAAAGATTGTATACACACTGTCGCTTTAACCAATGGCTGGAATTTGACCAAACTAGCACAGATACATCATCAGGATGGGGGAAAGAAGTGATTAGATTTTGGTGACCTTGACCTTATTTTCAAGGTCACTACATTATAAATACTCAAAAAGTGAGTCTTGTGTGCACTCTATCTCATGAATCAATAGATGGAATTTGACCAAACTAGCACTGATACATCATTGGGATTGGGGAAAGAAGTGATTAGATATTGATGACCTTTATCTGGTTTTTAAGGTCACACTGGCACTTTGAAACTCAAAGTTTGATGAAAAAAAGCTTGTGTCCACACTATATCTTGAACCAATGGCTGGAATTTTAACAAACTAGCACAGATACATTGTTAGGACATGGGAAAGAAGTGATTAGAATTTTGTGACCTTGACCTCGTTTTCAAGGTCACTACACTATAAAGATTCTAAAAATGAGCCTTGTGTGCACCCTATCTCATGAATCAATAGATGGAATTTGTTCAAACCAGCACACATACTTCATTGGGATGGGGGAAAGAAGTGATTAGATTTTGTTGACCTGGACCTCATTTTCAAGGTCACACTGACACTTTGAAACTAAAATTTTGATAGGAAAAAGCTTATGTGATACATTGATATCAGTAAGGTGTACCTACATAAGAGAAAGTAAGGGCTAGTGGCCAATTCTCTTGGAGTTATTGCCCTTTGTAAAATTTCATAATGCAGTAAAAAGTTTGTGTGCTCAATATCTCTTTAACCAATGGCAGAAATTTAACCAAACTAGCACAGATACATCATCAGGATGGGGAAAGAAGTGATTAGATTTTGGTGACCTTGACCTTATTTTCAAGTTCACTACATTTTAAATACTCAAAAAGTGAGCCTTGTGTGCGCTCTTTCTTTTTTCCTGCATATATTGATTAATATTTTTAGGAATCTTAACATATTTTGCATAAGTGTTGATATTCATGAGATGTTGCTGCTACAGAAAAAGAAGGGTCAAGGGATCAATACTGTTATAGTTATTCCCCTTTATAATTCTTTAATGTCTGTAACACTTATTTTTCCTGTCTATCTTGCTTCATAATTTTAGGAATCTTGAAATTTTTTGCATGAATGCTGATACTGATAAGTTGTTGTTGCTATGGAATTTTTAGCTCACCTGGGCTATGCTCAGGAGGAGCTATTGTGATCACTTTTCGTCTGTCGTCTGTGCGAACCTCCATTAACATTTTCAAACGACTTCTCCTCTGAAGCCACTGAGCCAATTTTGCTCAAATTTCATATGGAGCCTCCTTAGGCTGGGGGAACGAAAGATTGCTAAAATGGTCGTGGTCCGTTGACTAAGGTGGCCGCCGTGCCCATATATGGTAAAAACCTTTAAAAATCTTCTTCTCCAGAACCGAGGATGCCTTGGGGCTGAATCTTTGCATAAATCATCGGGGACGAGAGGTCTTCCAAAATTGTTAAAATAATTGCTGTACATTGATGTTTGACCTTTTTACGGCGAGGTCAAGTTTGCTTCCCTATGCATTTGTATGGGCACTTGTATGGGAAAAATGTTGAGAATTTCAAACAACTTCTCCTCTGAAGCATCTGGACCAATGTTGCTCAAATATTATGTGGAGCCTCCTTAGGTTGGGGTAACTAAAGATTGCTAAAATGGTTGCGGTCCATTGACCAAGATGGCTGCCATGCCCATATATGGTAAGAACCTTTAAAAATCTTCATCTCCGGAACCAAATAAGCCCTGGGGCCTTATCTTTGCACAAATCCTCAGGGACAGGAGATCTGAAATTGCTAAAATGATGGTCCTACATTGATGTTTGACCTTTTTACGGCAAGGTCAAATTTGCTTCCCCATGCATTTGTATGGGCCCTATACATTTATATGGGAAAAATGTTGAGAATTCATATTTTGGACTCTCCTCTATAATCCAGTTGATTCGAAACTTGATGATGAATATTAGGGCACTTATGAGACACAAAATAGCTAAATGAGCAGATAGAAAATCCAAGATGGCCACCATAGCCGCCATCTTGAAAATCAGTTTTCGACATCTCTTCTTAAACCTTAGATCGCTTTGAGCCGAAACTTGCTCTTTAACAACAGGATGACTTCTGGATCGAAACAAGCTAAAATTGTGTCGATCCAAAATCCAAGATGGCCGCAATGGTTCTGCTCCATTGAACAAGATGGCTGCCAGAGCTAAAAAATAGAAAATCGTCAAACGACATCTCGTCCTTGGCCAATGGCCTGATTTCAAAATACGAGGGTGAGTCAATAAGTAACCAGCCTAACTTATTTCCGGTCGATATAATTGCTTTCTAGTGTGATGCACTTAGACCAACGGTGTTCCATCAGCCCAGAACTGAAAAAGTCAGGGTCCTTTCCATTGACCCGCTTCTCAGCTGCCGTCACGACTTCTTCATCAGACCGGAAATGAAGTCCACGGATATCCTTTTTATACGCCCGTTTGAAAAACGGGACGTATTATGTTACGGGGTATGGCGTCCTTCCGTAAACTTTTTCATTTCCGGTTAACTCCACCTACATTTTACATCCGATCAAGCTGAAACTTCATACATTGTTAGACCATGATGTGGAGCAGTGCATATTATTTCAAGGTTACAGTCCACCAAATATTAGCAGAGTTATGCCCCTTTGAAAATTTCAGTAGACTTTTCGTTTCCGGCTAACTCCTCCTACAGTTTACATCTGACCAAGCTGAAACTTGATTTATAGTTAGACCATGATGTGGAGCAGCTCATATTGTTTCAAGGCTACAGTCCACCAAATATTAGCATACCCCTTTGAAAATTTCTATTAATTTTTCGTTTCTGGCTAAATCCTCCTACAGTTTGCATCCAATCAAGCTGAAACTTCATGTACATTTATATCATGATGTGGAGCAGTGCATGTTGTTTCGCACTGTTTTCAAAAAAATATTAGCAGAGTTATGCCCCTTTGAAAATTGCAGTAAACTTTTCGTTTCCGGCTAAATCCTCCTACAGTTTACATCCTATCAAGCTGAAACTTGATTTGTAGTTAGACCATGATGTGGAGCAGTGCATATTATTTCAAGGTTACAGTCCACCAAATATTAGCAGAGTTAAACCCCTTTGAAAATTTCTATTAATTTTTCGTTTCTGGCTAAATGCTCCTAAGGTTTACATCCGATCAAGCTGAAACTTCATAAATAGTTACACGATGATGTGGAGCAGCACATATTATTTCGATGTTACAATGCACCAAATATTTGCAGATTTATGCCCCTTTTGAAAGTTTTTTGTAAACTTTTCGCAGCATATTGTTTAGAGGTAATAGTGTGCAAATGTTATTTTATAATAGGTATATTTTTTGCAAATAACTAAAGTTTTGGTCATATGGGCAAGATATTGATTTTTTTTTTTTTTATTTTTTTTTTAACATCTTCTTTTATTAGACTTGCAAGGAAAGGTTGCCATTATTAATCTTTATAAATACATAATTCTTTTTGATTTTTTTTTAATACTCTTCTGATTTGGCTCCCGTGAAGAACAAAAATAAAATCAGTATTAAACAAGTTAAAGGTTTACAAAAAAAATTCTTGCAGCATTTTTAGCTCACCTGAGCACAAAGTGCTCATGGTGAGCTATTGTGGTCAGTCATTGTCCGTCGTCCATCGTGTGTCGTCCGTCGTGCGGCGTCAACAATTGCTTTAAAAGCCTACTCCTCCTACACCCCTGGGCCAATTGACTTGATACTTGGTAGGAAGCATCGGGGTGACTTGTAGATAAAAAATAGCTAAAATCGTTCCGATCGGAAATCAAAGATGGCCGCCATCTTGAAAATCTATTTTTCGCTTCTTCTCCTGAACCGAAAGACCAATTGACTCCAAACTTGCTAGGAAGCATCAGGGTGACTTGTAGATCAAAAATAGCTAAAATCGTGCCGATCGGAAATCCAAGGTGGCCGCCATGGCTGCCATCTTGAAAATCTATTTTTCGCTTCTTCTCCTGAACCGAAAAGCCATTTGACTCCAAACTTGCTAGGAAGCATCAGGGTGACTTGTAGATCAAAAGTAGCTAAAATCGTGCCTATCGGAAATCCAAGATGGCCGCCATGGCCGCCATCTTGGAAATCTATTTTTCGCTTCTTCTCCTGAACCGAAAGGCCAATTGACTCCAAACTTGCTAGGAAGCATCAGGATGACTTGTAGATCAAAAATAGCTAAAATCGTGCCTATCGGAAATCCAAGATGGCCGCCATGGCAGCCATCTTGAAAATCTATTTTTCGCTTCTTCTCCTGAACCGAAAGGCCAGTTGACTCCAAACTTGGTAGGAAGCATCGGGGTGACTTGTAGATAAAATATAGCTAAAATCATGCCGATCGTAAAACTAGGATGGGCGCCATGGCAGCCATCTTGAAAATCTATTTTTCGCTTCTTCTCCTGAACCAAAAGGCCAGTTGACTCGAAACTTGGTAGGAAGCATTTGGGTGACTTGTAGATCAAAAGTAGCTAAAATCATGCCGATCATAAATCCAAGATGGCCGCCATGGCAGCTATCTTGAAAATCTATTTTTCGCTTCTTCTCCTAAACCCAAAAGTCACTTGACTCGAAACTTAGTAGGAAGCATCAGGGTGACTTGGTAGATCAAATATAGCTGAAATTGTTCTGATCAGAAATCCCAGATAGCCACCATGGCCGCCATCTTGAAAATCTATATTTAGCTTCTTCTCCTGCACCGAAAGGCCAATTGACTCCAAACATCGTAGGAGACATTGGGGTGACTTGTAGATCAAAAATAGCTAAAATCGTGCCAATCGGATATCCAAGATGGCCGCCTTGGCAGCCATCTTGAAAATCTATTTTTCGCCTCTTCTCCTGAACTGAAAGGCCAGTTGACTCGAAACTTGGTAGGAAGCATTGGGGTGACTCGTAGATCAAAAATAGCTAAAATTGTGCCGATCGTAAATCCAAGCTGGCTGCCATTTAGAGTTTGTTCAAATGATCACGCTCAATTGACTGGCATGCCATATATCTTCTTCAAAATAAAGAACTGCTTAAATGATGATCTTTTCATTAGTTGCGATGACAGGACTGGAAAAATGTTGCATAACATCTGCATATCTGCAGTGGCTGTGTCACTCAGGTGAGCGACCCGTGGCCTGTGGGTCTCTTGTTTGTTTGATTATTTTTGTTTTGTTATTATTTGGTCCGATATTGAAGTATAGGAAGAACAAATCAGTCAAAGGCTCATATGAGCTTATAATATAGCCATGCTTCTGTGGTGTGTCCTCCATCAAAGCATTTCTCCCTAGAAGCAGTAAACTTCTCCCTATTTTCCCACGAGGGAGAAGTCACTTCTCCCTTAATTTCTGGGCCAGCTTGGACCCTTAGATTACAGTTCACCAGTCCGTCCGTCCGTAAACTTTTTCGTTTCCGGCTAACACCTCCTACAGTTAACATCCGATCAATTTGAAACTCGGTATACAGTTAGACTATGATGTGGCGCAGCGCATATTGTTTCGGGGTTACAGTCCACCAAATGTTTGCAGAGTTATGCCCCTCAGAAATTTTCTGTAAACTTTTCATTTCCGGTTAACTCAGCCTACATTTTACATCCGATCAAGCTGAAACTTCATGTATAGTTAGACCATGATGTGGAGCAGTGCATATTGTTTCGAGGTTACAGTCCACCAAATATTAGCAGAGTTATGCCCCTTTGAAAATTTCAATAGACATTTCGATTCCGGCTAACTCCTCCTACAGTTTACATCCGATCAATGCCGGCCTCGGTGGCTCAGTTGGATGCGCCGTCCGACTGGAGACCAGGAGGTCGCGGGTTCAACCCCCACTGAGGTCGGCAACATTCTTTCGTGGAGATTGATCATGAAATATTTTCTACGGTCAGTCTCTCCCTTCCGCTGATTCAAGAAGGGCAGTTGTCAGTTTCTGGCGAAAGAACGTGCACAATACTGGTTAACCGCTTAGAGGACTAAGCCTGCCCAGTAAACGTGTGGTTAGGTAAACTGACCGCGCTCGACATGACCCCATTGGGTTGACTGGGCCGTAAAACCTCAACACAAACAAACATCCGATCAAGCTGAAACTTGATTTGTAGTTACACTATGATGTGGAGCAGCTCATATTGTTTCAAGGTTACAGTCCACCAAATACTAGCAGAGTTATACCCCTTTGAAAATTTCTATTAATTTTTCGTTTCTGGCTAAATCCTCCTACTGTTTGCATCCAATCAAGCTGAAACTTCATGTACAGTTAGACCATGATGTGGAGCAGCGCATGTTGTTTCAAGGTTACATCCGATCAAGCTTTATCCACAACTGTTTAGTGGTGTAATATATCATTGAACTATTTTATAATAATTCTCCCATTCTGCTCATAGAATTATTGGACTTCCTTTTCTATCTGAAATGCTATACAAGTCTAGTTACTCCTAATGGGCAACAGTTACGAATACTAGTGTCCGGTCATTGTGTTGAATTATTAGTGACTTCTTTGGGCAACAGTTACGAGTACTAGGTCCTGTCATTGTGTCACATTATTAGTGACTCCTACCGGGCAACAGTTACGAGTACTAGTGTCCGGTCATTGTGTCGAATTATTAGTGACTTCTTTGGGCAACAGTTACGAGTACTAGGTCCTGTCATTGTGTCACATTATTAGTGACTCCTACCGGGCAACAGTTACGAGTACTAGTGTCCGGTCATTGTGTCGAATTATAATTCTAGTGACTTCACTAGGCAACAGTTACGAGTACTAGTGTCCGGTCATTGTGTCGAATTATTAGTGACTTCACCGGGCAAACAGTTACGAGTACTGGTCTCCAGTCATATGTCCAGTTACTAGTGTATACCACTGGCAAATAGTTATGAGTACTAGTATCCAGTCATTGTATCGGATTACTAGTGACGTCTACTGGGCAATAGTTACGAGTTCTAGTGTCCAGTCATTGTGTCGGATTACTAGTGATTGGGTAACAGTCACTAGTCCCCGAACAATCTATTAATGTTCATAGAGCTTTATAGACAAATCAATGGATATAGGTTATAAAATGACGGTGTTTGGTTCGAATACCTAGTAACCACTTATTTATAGAATTCTATCCAGTCTTTCCCAAATTAGACTTAGAATTTTAAATAATTCATTGACTTATTATAGGAGTGTAATTCTTTATTAATATTTTAAATTAGCTTATGTTTGTTTTCTCTCTGTCATTAGCTAGAAAGAGATTAACGTCCGATTTTAGCGAATTTCACCGGGCAGTAGTTCCGTAGACTAGTGTCCGGTCATTATGTCGGATTACTAGTGACCAACTAGTAGTCACTAGTCCTCGAACAACATATTACTGCTCATAGAGCGTCATAGACAAGTAAAACCTTGGGTTACAGGTTAAAGAATGACAGCGATGGGTTCGAATACCTAGTAGCCTCTTATATCGTAGAATTCTGTCCAGTCATTTCTGAATTAGACTTAGAATTCTAGATATATATACATGTATATATATATTTATTTATTCTTGGTAAATGAATTAAGAATTATCGGTTACGATCAAATTTGCAATTCATTAACTAAGTATAGCAGGTGCTTCTATCTATATTTAAAATAACTTCTCTCTCCCTTTATTCGCTAGAAAGAGGGTATTCACCTTATTTGGTTCCAAGGCAAAGGTGAATTCCATAAAATTATTGTTATTCTCAAAGAAGAAAATATACACGGAATCTAATTATTTCTTCTTTCCTCCCAAGTTTTTTTTTTACATGCTCGCGATATGTATCAGCATGCAGTCTAGGGAATAAGTTAGATGTAGAAAGCAGCAGTCAATCCTCTCTGCTTTCTATTATTACATTCATAAAGTATAAAAAATCTAGATGAATTAGATAACTGATCCTTACTAATTAGGAATTGATCTATTAATTAATTATATAAAGAGTCTAGGTCAGTCGTGCCCTGTCTGAACTCTGGAATAAAATAATTAATAAGAAGAAAATCATTTATTAAGGCATATATAATTCAATACGCTCTTTACTGTGCCTTTCATTTTCCTTCTGGATCATCTAAGACTATGATAGTAATGTTCCAGATAAATTTGTCTCAGTTGTAGAATTTATTACACTGAAGATTCTTCATCTGGGAACAATAATTTTACTATGATTACGATCGGAAATTATTTAAGGAAGGTGTAAAACTTATAAACAGCTAGACCTAATCTACGTATCGTATAGGTTTACATTATCTATTATTGAGGAATAGTTTGCTTCAACTAGCTCTAATGCCTCTACTATTTACACTTATAACAAGAGTCCATGTCAATCAAAGTTTGCTCGGACCCTTGGAATAGACAAATGGATAGATTTTCAGTAAAGGCATTAATTTATCCAGTACGTGACTGATTATTATTGCCTAAAATATTATATACAGTTTGTCTACTTAATTAATTAATTGGCTATGTAACTGTTCAGAAACCGTCACAGTCAATTATTTCTTAGGTCTAAACACTTCGAAGGCATAGATCTTATATACATATATATAAAATGCTTAGAGGGTAATTAACGTAACGATAGTTTACCTCAAAATAGCAGATATAATTATATTCAAATTAATCATCCCTTTGTCCTACTCTGTATGTTTAAGGTTAAGACAATGGGCAAAATATTTATATAAAATGCTTAGATGGTAATTAACGTAACGAATAGTTTACCTCAAAATAGCAGATACCATTATATTCAAATTAATCATTCCCTTGTCCTACTCTTATGTTGTAGGTTTAGACAATGGGGAAAACATATTTAATTACGATTCGCTAACGAAATAAATAAAATATTTCATTATCTCCTTTTTATGATTACATTCGTTAAAGGGATCAACAGTTCTTCTTGCTATAAGAATTCAAGTTCTGTTTGCGAGTAATGGAAAGAATACTATCTTGATATACAGTTCGCTTCAAGATAAAAGTCCATATATATAAATAAATATCATTTTCGCCGGCCTCGGTGGCTCAGTTGGATGCGCCGTCCGACTGGAGACCAGGAGGTCGCGGGTTCAACCCCCGCCGAGGTCGGCAACATTCTTTCGTGGAGATTGATCGTGAAATATTTTCTACGGTCATTCTCTCCCTTCCGCTGATTCAAGAAGGGCAGTTGTCAGTTTCTGGCGAAAGAATGTGCACAATACTGGTTAACCGCTTAGAGGACTAAGCCTGCCCAGTAAATGTGTGGTTGGGTAAACTGACCGCGCTCGACATGACCCCATTGGGTTGACTGGGCCGTAAAACCTCAACACAAACAAACAAATCATTTTCGAAGCTGGATAATTATACTTTAGATACGATAAGTCATTTCAAGATGTTTCGATGGGTCATGAAATACACTGTCTCAATTCATAATATAGAGTTCGTTTATATTAACTTCACAATGTAGTAAGTGCCGCACCTACATTTCTGGTCAGATCTTACTATTTCGTGATACGATTTTGAACATACCGGAAGTTGTCCGATTATACATTCGGTAAATGAACTTTTGCTTAGCATTTACGCTTTATAATACCATTAAGATTATTTGACAATATTTGGAGATAATATATAATAACCGATATTTATATATCTATCTTCATTAATTATCATGCTGAACTTGCTTTTATGTTTACATTGACCTTTCTCGCAACATTTCAGGTCTAAATCTTACTAACATTACCGACCCGTCATGTTATGTTATAGATTAAAAATTTTCCTAAATAATTTTAACAGCATTTCAGTATTTAGCGTGTAACGACTATATGAATACTTGGAAGTATTTCAACTCTGCGCTTGTTAAGCTAAGCTAAAGACAAGCTCTAGTTTGTTTAGAATGGATACTATCCTTCGATTCAGTTCAGGGAGACACATTCATTCAACCATAAAAAAAAAAAAAGTTTTGATTACTAAGAACTCATTTCTACCTGCGAATACAGAAATAATGAGTACTGTTCTTGCATATTGGTTAAAGAAGGAACAAATTATATCTTTAACCTGTATGACTTTAAATTAATAATAATTACCTGTATTATTTCAAATTTATACATGTTTAAGCCTTGCGTTAGGGATCTTGGTTACACTTCTATAATTATAACTCTCTATACGCATAGATCTTGAGAGTTACGCATAGATCTCGTCAGTATAAATATATTTCTTCCTGAATTCCTATACGACCATGCAATTGGGTATTTCAGGAATTATCGATTAGTCAGAAATAGGTTTTTTACACTATACATATTCAATTCTATTGAATATTTATCTATAAATTCCGGGCAGTAATTTTATAACAAGTTATATGTTTAGTTATTCCTTGCTTAATAAATAGTTACGCTTAAAGTTTTATTCATAGCAGGAATTTGCCCTGTAGTATATTTTTAGTTTGATATTTTTTATATCTATTCTCACTATTCTTAAATATCCGTACAGAATAGTAACTCTATCTCTGAACTTATAAGTTAAGTGTTATCAGAGATGATCATTCTGATTTGTCATTACAAAGTTGATATTAATTTTTTCTTGTTTTTCCATGATTATGTACTCTGGAGTAATTTTCATGGCAATCCTTTCAGGCAATAGAAAAAATTCTATCCTGTTATTTCCTATTACTTAATCTCAGCAGTATGGTAAGATTTTAAGCCTAATATGAAAAAAAAAGGTAAGAGAAAAGTCCAGGGAGTGCCACAATCACAAACCGCAGCCCTTCCCAGACCCCAAGAGGAAGAGGAAACCGACAAATCTAAACAAGCACAAACCAAACAAACGTACGAAAAGCACTAAGATTAGCTCTCTCTTCCCCAAGCGAGGTAATCGCAATACTAAAAGGACTGAAAAACACAAGAACAAAATGACACACAAAGCAACAAAGAGCAAGACTAACACCGGGACCACTGCCCCAGAACGGCCGGCAGAGCAAACCACCAGGGGGCCTAAAGCACTTTCACAGCCAGCCAACTTCACCCCAGGTCCCGATGCTACTCCCAACACAAAAACACATAAAAACTCGGCCCGCACAAAGGCCCCCAACTCAGTCAATGCACCAAAGTGAAAACACAAAAACCAAATTAATCACTATAACAAACAAAGATGAGCACCCATGGCCAACTCCACTGCACGCCAGAGCAAACGAAAACCAACAGCCGAACCATGGCCGGCCAAGCCAAAGACAAACCGCCAAGCCCCAACCCACTGGTTAAAGTCTCACGGCCGCCACCGAGCCCGAGGCCTGAACCGCTGCCGTGCAATCAAAGAACGAAGCACAGCCATCAACAACGATTGGGCCGACAACCAGGCATGCAGTCTGCCGCACAATACCCCTCCAAATCTGCACACCAAGTCACCGCAAAACTCGGGCCTCGACACACCCTGCCGCAGAAGCACCCCCAGACCCACGCCACACCGCCCCAACAAGGCATCTATACGTGACAAAACCCCGAAAACGCCCCACGAAGCCCAAAATAACGACAGCCCCGCCCAAGAAGCCCGGCAGCAAGGGCTCCATCACGGCATTTAAAGTCACCAAGACCTGAAAAAGCTCCAGCGAATCTAACAAGTTGAGACACGCACACCCCACACGAGGCTCGCTGGGGGACACCGCCACCCAGAAAAGGGAAACTGACCACACCAAAACCAAAATCGTCCCGCCCACCACAAACTCCGGCGGAAACCGCACCACCAGACACACACAGACCCAAACCCAAAAAAGGAGCCCCAGCATCGGAAGAACCCGCTCCATTCAACTGGAGCCCTGCAGGGCACACTCGGCCCACCACTTGGTCAAAGCAAACACTGCCAATACCCAACAAACCGCCAAGGCATCCTGAAGCCGAATTGAAAGCCCCAACAATGCCAGCCCGACCCTCACGCGAGAGAGACCCCAGGAAACCAACCCCCCCCCCCCCCCCACAACAAAAAAAGAAACAAACCCGCAACAAGAGGAGCACAACCAGCCCCCACCGGAACACCAATAGTTTGTCTACAAAGCCCAGCTCCAAATCCAACAAAAACACCACCCAAAAGACAAGCAAGGGCACTACAGACCCCGCGACACGACCACAAACCGCGACCACCATACACACCAGAAGCGAAAAAAGCACACCCTCCGCCGCAAGCCAAACACCGGGCACCCTCCCGAACAAACGCTCGGCCAACCAAATCAACAAGTCCATCTTTCACAAGGTGATGAGGCAACGTAGTATACAGTGCAGAAAAACCATATGCAGACAACCTAGAAGCCTGAAAGTTTTTAGACCCAAACCCATTGAGAACATCATTAGAATTTCCATTTGACCAAAAATAGCCAATTCCGTCCCCCTCGCAAACAGTACCACAGTATCCAATCCAATGTCCCTCAACAGCAGCAAGGCACGAAGCCAGCAGCCTGGACAAAACAGCAGCCGCATAAGAACCAGAACCAGCAACGAAACTTGCCCCACAAGGCCGCCCACGAAGCCCCGGCAACCAACACAACACAGGGTCTGTCCCGTCCCCCCCTCTCCCCCCCCCCCCCCCCCCCCAAACACCCACCGCAAACCCAGCAGCAACATCAACAGAACGGGCACCGACAACAGACCCCCCGTTAGCAGAAATCCGTCCACACGCCTCAGCACCACCAAGCTCCTGTCTTAGAGCATTGACACAATAAAGCCGCCACAGAACAACAACACTATTAGCAGCCCCACCAGCCGGAGCCAAAACATACTTCCCACGAAACCCCCGGACACCCCGTTTCAAATATCGAAAAGATAACTTAGGCCTAGGAGGGAGAAGATCAAGGCTACCAGAGCAAAACAACACGCCCATCAATGATCTTAAAAATCTTTAATTTCCAATTATTTAAAGAACCAGACCCAACATGCTCTCGCTCACACCAACGCGCACAATAATCATTTAAAGCACTGGCAATTGTTTCCAGACATTTATTGAAATCAATGTGGGCTGGGAATCTATATTTAGGTCCTTTTGAAATAACTGAATGGTTTCTTGAATCAGTTATAATCTTCAAGTTACCAGTGACAATATGACCCGCTGGTTGCTAACAAAATTTAGAATCTTTACAATCTCAAGAATCAGGGGAACTAGTTTCAATATCAAGATCAGAAACTAATTTATTGAAATTAAGTATAGTATTACGGATAGGTTTGTTATATTTATAACAAATAATAGGAGATTCCGTGTTTTCGAAATATGAAGGTATAGCTGATATAACATTATTATCTCGAAATATGCTAGGTAAATCTATGAATTCAATACCTTTATTAATGAATGGAATTTTGATGATGTGTCTAATGTGGTTAATTTCAGAATCAATGTAAGGACGAAGAGCATGTTGAGTATAACATCTAGTAAGGAGAGCTGCTTCATACAAATCATGTTTTTCTATCATAAAATTTATTCGCCTCATCATCTAACTTACGTAATGAAGAAACAGACAGTGAAGCTAGTTTAGAAAGCATTTGATGACGTCCAGAATTTAAGAGAATATTTAAATCAAAAAGAGATAAAACAGTTTTATGTTTTCATTTAAAATTGCCATTTTTGCACTTACCATGGGATCGTTTGTTACGCTTTTTAATATCTAAAAGGGAAAAAGCATCGGCATTTTAGAAATATTTCCTTCATGGTAAATATTATCATTAAATCCAAGTGGAAAAGGGGTTTGTAAACGTTTAATCCATTTAAGTTCAAGTTCATGTCTTAAAATATTTTTGAATCTTTCGGTAGAATTGGACTTGTGTATAATTTTTTCAACAGGTTGAACCAAAACTTTACTAGATGATCATGAATGACCAGTACTCCGGAAATGTTGATAAAGAAACGTATCAATTTTCTTTGCTTTTTTGATTTTAAGCAAATGTTCCTTAAACCTTGTTTTAAGGGCCCATTTGGTCTGTCCAACATACTGCATTCCTCAGCCTCCTTCGCTGCAAGTGAGGACATATATAACATCCTCTGATTTTCAGTTTAAATCAGAGTTATTTACAACTTGAAAATTGTCTATGATTAACTGAGGAAATTATAGTTGACCGATAAATTAAATGATTGCAGCAGGTGCAACTCTTGGCATTGCACTTAGAAATATTAGGGTACATACTGTTCCTTTTATACGGATTCTTATATTTTAGAGGTATAGGAGATTTAATTGGAGAAAGTCTAATTCTAAGGTGATTACTGAAAATATTATAATTGGAAGCACCATATAAATTTATAGATGATACAGAGTGAAGTTTCAAAGGTAAAACGTTAACAGTAGGTAACAGAGAGTTAAATCTAGCAGTAGAACGGGGAATCTGTAAAGAAGAAGCAGAATGTAGCCTAATAGGAGAAATAGTAATTTTTAATCTGTTAGTGATACTCATATAGTTGTATAGAAAGTAATACCATTAGATAAAAAGCAGTATTTGTACCGGCTATTATAGGCATAAGTAGCAATGCAAACAGGCGGTAGGACCGATGCATACAGAGTATAGCAACAACCGACAATACATAACTAAGTCTAATACAAATCCAAAGAAACGTAAAGTAAGAAATTGTTATAAACGGGATATGAATACCGGTAAATATCTAACCTTCAATGAGGTATAAATTAGAATCATGAGGAAGAGGAATACGAAAGGTGATTGTAAAGTGCAAACTCTGGCACTTGAAATAATAACACCATTAAATGAATGTACGGGGAGACTTTCAGTAAACTGTTATCAGCCTTATTCTTCTCTCTCTTATAGTCTGCCAAACTCTACGTGATGATATTCGCAGTCTCTTCCTTTCTTAATTTGCCCAGGACACAAAACGCTTTCGATATGTCCAATGACAAAGTATTTATCAAGGACTTAAGTTGTCTTTCCTCTCAGTAGAGTTAGGCAACCTCCGTATTATCGTATTGCCTAGACTAAAAATACGTTAATACAATTAGTCTAACAATAGTTTAAACCATAAATTATGTATATACAATACATTTCTAATGGATAACTGAAATTCAGTTAAGTTTACACCATCTACGCAATTTATTATCTCCCCTTTTATAATTTAAATCAAAAGGGAATATAATTATGGTTATTTTAAGTTTATGGTCTGTTTATCAGAAACGGTCCTATCACTCCAATTAAACAGACTCTAATTAGATCATAATTCTAATAGCTTAGACTATTACAATTAGATAATCTTTACATATCTAGAAATTATCAGAAAATCTCAAGATATGTAGATTATCTATAGGAAATGCGACTGAGAAGACATTTCCTTATTTAAATTGTGCCTCTAAGATAGACAGCTTATTGTCTAGACTTCTGCTTGACAAGTTTTGTTTCGAACATATTTTCAAACAATATTCCTGAGCTTACATTGCAAATGGAATACTGAGGTTATGTCTTAATGAATTATTATTCTTTTTGGGGCCAATAGTTGTTTCCCAAAAAGAAAGGGGGGGGGGGGGGGGGGCATTAATTTGGTCCCTGAGGCTTGAGAACTGGCATCCTCTAGAGTCTACTATTAACATACAAGGTAGTAAGACCCTAACACCTTAAAGGTATTTTATGTTGTGAATCTAGAGCATTCTTTCTGTTATATATAGAACTAGATGTATCTGATTCCCTAGAGTTTCCCGAGTCTTAAACCAGAAGTTGTGGGATACAATTTATTTTGTGTTGGAATTAGGAGAGCACCTCCCTCCAATTCTGCAAATTCTAGCACATTATCTATAGGTTAATGTATTGTGCAGTTAAAATGAAGTTTTTTAAAAGTAAAACATATTTTAACTATCAATACTTAACCTATAGATAATTAAAATTATCCCTCCTCACCTCCCGCGCTTCTCTCTCCTAATTGTGTCTTTTGTTTTACACATCAAAGAAACTGGCACGTGATCTATTAAGCGGGAAGCGTTACGTCATACGACTGAAAGGTCGTTTTTTTCTGTGGAAGGTGTGAAAAACAGAATGGAATAGCACATTATCTATAGGTTAAGTATTGATGGTTAAAATATGTTTTACTTTTAAAAAACTTCATTTTTCGCTTCTTCTCCTAAACCCAAAAGCCAATTGACTCGAAACTTGGTAGAAAGCAACGATCAAAAATAGCTAAAATCATTCTGATCGGAAATCCAAGATGGCCACCATGGCTTCTTCTCCTGAACCAAAAGGCCAGCTGACTCCAAACTTGGTAGGAAGCATCTGGGTGACTTGTAGATCAAAACTAGCTAAAATCGTTCAGATCGGAAATCCAAGATGGCTGCCATCTATTTTTCGCTTCTTCTCCTAAACCCAAAAGCCAGTTGACTTGAAACTTTGTAGAAAGCAGCGGGGTGACTTGTAGATCAAAAATAGCTGAAATCATTCTGATTGGAAATCCAAGATCGCCGCCATGGTGGCCATATTGAAAATCTATTTTTGGCTTCTTCTCCTGAACCGAATGGCCAATTGACTTGAAACTTGGTAGGAAGCATTGGGGTGACTTGTAGATCAAAAATAGCTAAAATCGTTCAGATCGGAAATCCAAGATGGCCGCCATGTATTTTTCGGTTCTTCTCCTAAACCCAAAAGCCAAATGACTTGAAACTTGGTAGGAAGTATCTGGGTGACTTGTGCATCAAAAATAGCTAAAATCATCCCTATCGGAAATCCAAGATGGCGCCATGGAAAATCTATTTTTCGCTTCTCCTGAACCGAAGGGCCAGTTGACTCGAAACTTGGTAGGAAGCATCGGGGTGACTTGCAGATCAAAAATAGCTAAAATCGTTCCGATAGGAAATCCAAGATGGCCATCATCTATTTTTCGCTTCTTCTCTTGAACCTAAAGGCCAATTGACTCGAACCGGAGTAGAAAGCTTTGGGTTGAATTTTAGATAAAAAATAGATAGAAAAAATTGTTCTGGTTGCAAATCCAAGATGGCCACCGTCTATTGTTTAGCTTCTTCTGAACTGAAAGGCCAATTGACTCAAAACTTGGAAGAAAGCATAGGGGTGACTGGTAGATCAAAATAGCTAAAATCTTTTTGATAGGAAATCCAAGATGGCCGCCATGGTGGCCATCTTGAAAATCTAGTTTTTGCTTCTTCTCCTGAACCGAAAGTCCAATTGACTTGAAACTTGACCTGCACGAAGTGCTCATGGTGAGCTGTTGTGGTCAGTCAATGTCCGTCGTGTGTCATGCTTGGTAGGAATCATCAAGGTGACTTGTAGATAAAAAATAGCTCCGATCAGAAATACAAGATAGCCCCCTACAGTTGCCATCATGAAAATCTATTTTAACTGCACAATACATTAACCTATAGATAATGTGCTATATTCTATTCTGTTCATACCTTCCACCGAAAAAACGACCATACAGTCATCCCATACGGTCTTAATCCAGAAGGCCCCTTAGGCAGTCACCTGTGTGACATCATTCCTCCCGCTCTTTTTTTTTTTTTTTTTTCAGTTACTATTCAGTAACCCATTTATTCTCCCCGTCAAATGATATATCAAGGGTCAGGGAGGACCATCCCTTGATATACCTTACAATATAGTCTGCAACTATGATGAACAAATATGGGTATGACAACTACACAGCTGTATATTATACATCGACATATTTTATCTTGATACAAATAACTTCTAGTTTTCATATACATGTTTAAGTTTAGTTTGTAACTGAAAAATTGTGAAAAAGAAGGAGGGAAAGAGAGAGGTTATGTTTGGGGTATTCTCCGCCTTGGTTCTTCTATTATAGCTGATATATAGGATGTTGGGTATGACAGCAATATTGCCAGGTTTCTGCATGTGTGTAGATTTTAGTGTTTAAATTTAAGTATTCCACTTTTTTTCAAAAGTATCTAACTTCTTATTTTTTACTGCTATGCTTTTAAGTGTAAGATAATATTTTTTAAGTCTGTGCTTCAAGGCTATTAAAGAGAGTGGCTTGTTCAGTCGTTTAGTTAAATAAATATAATATTTTGTTACTAAGATGATATGTTGATTTGCTTATTCCACGTTTTTTCCTATATTAAAAATTAATAATTTTTCTACATTGTTTGTATATGTGTTAGTTGCTGATAACCACTGATTCAGTTGTTGGATTAACGAAAAGGTTTCAGGGCAGGACCATAACATATGTGGTATTGTTTCTTCCTGGTAACAAAAGTTACAGTTTGGAGAGTCCACTGCTTTGATATTATATAAGTATTTTTTGGTTGGAAGTAATCTATGTATAATACTAACTTGAAACCATTGTAGTTTAGGGCTACAAATCTGTTTAAAAGGAGTACTATAAAATATCTTTCCAAGTTTCTTCCTCAATATCATGGATTTCTTGCCATTTTTCCTTTGAAGTCGGGGTGTAGTTGTTTTGATTTAGAATGTTATATAGATCTTTACTGCCTTTAGTTGATCTAAGAAAAACAGAGATGTTTATTTGTAGCATTGTGTTACTTAATTTGTTCCTTATAGTATCAAGTTTTAATTTTTTAGCAAACACTTTTATGGCTGCTTTTAAACCATTAAATTGTAGAAACTTAGTCTTTATATTATATTTATGCACAAATTCTAACTCAGTATAGAATTCCCCATTTTCTTTGAACATATCATTAATATAGCAAATTCCTTTGTTATACCACTGCTGATAAAAGATTGTCTTTTTTCCTATTAGTATTTCTGGGTTGTGAAAAATTGGACTCGATAGAAAGTATTCAGTTGTGTTCTTTTCTTTAAGTTGTATAACAGAGGAATAGGATTTTACAACATCTGACCAAAAAGGATTATTAATTTGTTTTATCAAAGACTCAGAGTATGATTTTCCAAAGTTTATCAAGTCTTTTATGTTTAAATTTGATTTTATGATATACTGCCACTTACTATTATTAATTATTAATCGTCTAATCCAAGTAGCTTTCAATCCTTTAATAAATGCATCAATATTTATCATTTTTAATCCCCCCTCTGAGTAATCTTTTACAAGCACATTTTGTTTTATTTTTGGAGGTCCTTCCCATAAGAAATCCAGTAGCATGGTCTTCAGTTGTTTTATGATACTGCTGGTTGGGTTTGGTAAAGAAATAAATAGATGAGTTAGAAGTGATATCAAGATAGATTTAATAACTGTTATTTTCCCAAGTGGGGTAAGATATCTGCGTTTCCAAATCTGAATAAGATTTTTCATTTTACTTAGTTTTTCTTTATAATCTAACTCTAACATTGTGTGTAATTCAACATTAAAGTGTATTCCTAATAATTTAAAGTTACTTTTACCCCATGATAGTTTCCATCTTGTTTTAATGGTTTCAGTACTGTATTTTTTCTTTTCAATCCAGACTACACTAGTTTTATCGAAATTTATTTTAAGACCTGAATATTTTGCATAGCTAGATAGTACATTAAGAGTTTCATTTAAAGAGGTGGATGAACCATCTAATATTACCGATGTATCATCTGCATATTGTGACAACTTGTATTCGGTATTATTAATAGTTATTCCTTTGATATTTTTATTGTTTCTTATTTTAATTGCAAGGACTTCAGCACAGAGTACAAATAGACAAGTAGACACAGGGTCTCCTTGTCGACAGCCTCTACCTATGTAAAAAAAAGTCTGAAAGATTGCCTCCTTGATTTACAGCTAATTTTGCATTTTTAGAGAAGAGCTTTATCCATTGTATAATTGATGTGCCAAAACCAAAGTATTTCAAAGTTTCATATATAAATAACCATGAGACAGAGTCAAAGGCCTTTTCAAAATCTATTAATAAAAGTAAACCTGGTATGTTTTGTTCTTCTGTATAGTGCATAATATCGTATATTAGTCATGTTTTCTCCTAAGTATCGCCCAGAAATAAACCCTGTTTGATCGGTATGGATAAGTTTTTGCAGAGTAGGTTTTATTCTATTTGCTATTGCCCCTGATGCTATTTTGTATACTGTATTGAGTAATGATATTGGTCTGTAATTAGTTAAAAATCTGCGTGGCTTATTATCCTTTGGAATGCATGTTATAGTACCTTCTTTTTGAGTTACTGAAAGTTCTCCATTTTGAAATCCATAGTTTATTGATCTAACTATAAATTGACCCATTTCTTTCCAAAATACTTTGAAAAACTCTGCACTAAAACCATCTGATCCTGGACTTTTATTATTTGACATTGATTTTAAAGTTACAGCTGCTTCTTTTAAAGTTATGAATCCTTCAATAGCATCAGATTCTTTCTTTGTAAGTATTTGAACATCAGATCCAGCTAATTCCTGACATAAGTTTATGTCTGACAACTGTTCATCTTTATTTGAGTATAAATGTTCGTAAAATTGTTTTGCTTCTTTCAAAATACTACTTTGCTCTGTTATTATTGTTCCATCAGATTTTCTATTTTGGGAATAATTTTGTTTGTGTAATTATGTGTTTCTAAGTTGCAGAAATATTTTGTCGGTTTTTCATCTTCCTCAATAATTTTTGCTCTAGATCTGATTAAGTGACCATGCATTTTATATTTACTTAAAGTCTGTAACTGATCTTTTAGTTCATCTAAAGCTATAGAATTTTCTGGTGTAAGATTGTGTTCTATCTCTTCTATTTTTCTTTCTATTTCCTTTTCTTGTGTCTCATTTTCTTTCTTTATAAAACTTGAATAGGAAATTGATTTTCCTCTTAATTCCATTAGCAAAGTTTCTAAAAACAACTGGTCATTTATTGTGAATTGAATTTGATCATTTGGTATTTCATGTAAATTCTCAAGATTATATATCGGTACTGCATATTGTTTTTTAACATCATTTATTTTGTCATTCATAGTTTTTAAATAGTTAATATCTGACAGAAGTGAATTATTGTGTTTCCAAAGAGGCTTACCTTTAATAAACTGCGTAAAATTAATATGCAAAGCAACCATAGAGTGGTCTGAACGGTAACTACTTTCTATTACACATTTATCAATCGAAGAGAGTAAGTTTTCAGATATTAGAAAATAGTCAAGTCTTGCTTGCTTCAGTGGAGTTTTCTTCCTCCAAGTGTATCTTCTTAATTTGGGATTAGCTTCTCTGAATGGATCTGTAAGATTGAGATTTTCTTTTATTTCTAGGATTTTTTCATGAGATGTTTGTTATTAATGCCACAGTAATTGTAGTAATCCAAGTCTGGATCTTGCACAACATTAAAGTCACCACACAGAATAGAAGTATTATTAGCTCACCTGAGCACAAAGTGCTCATGGTGAGCTATTGTGGTCAGTCAATGTCCGTCGTGCGTCGTGCGGCGTCAACAATTGCTTTAAAAGCCTACACCTCCTACACCCCTGGGCCAATTAACTTGATACTTGGTAGGAAGCATCGGGGTGACTTGTAGATCAAAAATAGATAAAATCGTTCCGATCAGAAATCCAAGATGGCCACCATGGCCGCCATGTTGAAAATCTATTTTTCGCTTCTTCTCCTGAACCAAAAGGCCAATTGACTCCAAACTTGCTAGGAACCATCAGGGTGACTTGTAGATAAAAAATAGCTAAAATCGTGCCGATCAGAAATCCAAGATGGCCGCCATGGCCGCCATCTTGCAAATCTATTTTTCGCTTCTTCTCCTGAACCGAAAGGCCAGTTGACTCCAAACTTGCTAGGAAGCATCAGGGTGACTTGTAGATCAAAAATAGCTAAAATTGTGCCGATCGGAAATCCAAGATGGCCGCCATGGCCGCCATCTTGAAAATCTATTTTTCGCTTCTACTCCTAAACCCAAAAGCCAGTTGACTCCAAACTTGGTAGGAGGCATTGGGGTGACTTATAGATCAAAAATAGCTAAAATCGTGCCTATTGGAAATCCAAGATGGCCGCCATGGCAGCCATCTTGAAAATCTATTTTTCGCTTCTTCTCCTAAACCGAAAGGCCAGTTGACTCCAAACTTGGTAGGAAGCATCGGGGTGACTTGTAGATCAAAAATAGCTAAAATCATGCCGATCGTAAAACTAGGATGGGCGCCATGGCAGCCATCTTGAAATTCTATTTTTCGCTTCTTCTCCTGAACAGAAAGGCCAGTTGACTTGAAACTTGGTAGGAAGCATTTGGGTGACTTGTAGATCAAAATTAGCTAAAATCATGCCAATAGTAAATCCAAGATGGCCGCCATGGCGGCTATCTTGAAAATCTGTTTTTCGCTTCTTCTCCTAAACCCAAAAGTCACTTGACTCGAAACTTAGTAGGAAGCATCAGGGTGACTTGTAGATCAAATATAGCTAAAATCGTTCTGATCAGAAATCCCAGATGGCCACCATGGCCGCCATCTTGAAAATCTATATTTAGCTTCTTCTCCTGCACCGAAAGGCCAATTGACTCCAAACTTCGTATGAGACGTTGGGGTGACTTGTAGATCAAATATAGCTAAAATCGTGCCAGTCGGATATCTAAGATGTCCGCCATGGCAGCCATCTTGAAAATCTATTTTTCGCCTCTTCTCCTGAACTGAAAGGCCAGTTGACTCGAAACTTGGTAGGAAGCATTGGGGTGACTTATAGATCAAAAATAGCTAAAATCGTGCCGATTGTAAATCCAAGTTGGCTGCCATTTAGAGTTTGTTCAAATGATCACGCTCAATTGACTGGCATGCCATATATCTTCTTCTTCAAAATAAAGAACTGCTTAAATGATGATCTTTTCATTAGTTGCGATGACAGGATTGGAAAAATGTTGCATAACATCTGCATATCTGCAGTGGCTATGTCACTCAGGTGAGCGACCCGTGGCCCGTGGGCCTCTTGTTATTCAAAGTTTCTATATGTCTAATAATGGTAGTGAAGAATTCTGGGCAATGTTTATTTGGACCATAGAGACAGACGAGCGTGAGTCTATTGTCATCTATGGTTAGATCTACAATAATGTAATTTCCATCTGGGTCTGATATATGACTGTGTATTTTGTAATCTATGTTTTTTTGAAAACAAATTGCTACCCCTCTTGAATTTGATGTTCCATAGCTAAACAGACAATCATTTCCCCATTGTGAACGAATAAATTTCTCCATTCTTGGAGTTGCATGAATATCTTGTAGGCAATATATATGACATTGCTTAGATTTTAAATAGGAGAATACGTCAGTCCTTTTTTCTACTGATGACAGTCCCTGGCAATTAACTGTTAGTATCCTAACCGCCATCCTCTATTATGAAAGTCTCAAAGTTTATGAACCGCTGCGCGGAGAACCTATCCCAAACAGAATATAGAGAATAGTGTGCATAGAACGCATATAGAGAGAGAAAACGACAAACAGAACAATTGAAAAGGAGTATATAATGACCTTAAACCTGGACACTGTATTGCTTATTACTGATATCTTAATATGTAATAAACATATCTATTGTTTAATAAGATAGGATTCCCACATCTCAATAAAGGTGCCTTTGACTCCATTTACGAAATTATTGATTGAGAGATAGGAGCCATCAGAAGGTTGATAACTTAATAAAAAAGCAAACAGAAGCACAAGATATTCTGGAACAAAATGCAAAAAAAAAAAAAAAAAAAAAAATAAATGTTCTGGACCAAAATGCAAAGAAATACATATATCCTACCTGCTGATAAAGTTGAGCTGACATATTGGGGTTTGGGCATAATGATCGGATCCGACACTTAGGTGTGCATCCTCACCCTAAGTTTGTTTGTATTGAGGGATTACAGCACAGTCAACCCAGTGGGGTCATGTCGAGCACGGTCAGTTTACTTAACCACACGTTTACTGGGCAGGCTTAGTCCTCTAAGCGGTTAATCAGTATTGTGCATATTCTTTCACCATAAACTGACAACTTCCCTTCTTGAATCAGCAGAAGGGAAAGAATGACCATAAAAAATATTTCCTGATCAAGGGTTGAACCCGCAACCTCCTGGTCTCCATTCGGACGGCGCATCCAACTGAGCCACTGAGGCCCCCTCGCCCTAAGACAAGATTGTGAAATATAATGTACCATTTGATTTCAGACTATATGGTATATTGCCCAGAAGCAAGTCGGTCCAGTACCAAAATGAATATATGTATATCATGAAAAGTATATGTAGCAGTGACTTAATGTAGAGATTGACTGGTATATCTGTACACCAGGCCAACTGGATCCGGTGCCAACACTACCTCAATATCTCAACACCGATACCAAAAGTGAAGCTGAACCAGTGACAAGAGTTGACCAATACCCACCACTGAAATGCTCCACCTCAAGTTAAATCTACCATAGAAAGCATAGCTGTTCAACATAAACATATTTCAAACTAATTTACAGCTTGACTTGTTTAAAAGTATTTCATAGGCCACTGAGGCAAAAAGGTTCCAGTGCCAATATCTACCATAGATAGCATGGTTGTTCAACATAAGGGTATTACAAACAATAATTTACAACCAGTCCTGACCGAGGATATTTCATTACCTACTGAGCCAAAGGGATCAGGTGCCAGGAATACAACACTGCCCCAGTACCGAATCCCTCTGTCTCGGGTAACATCCACAGAAAGCAGGGTT
Source organism: Anodontia alba (assembly GCA_964016985.1). Lineage (NCBI taxonomy): Eukaryota > Metazoa > Mollusca > Bivalvia > Lucinida > Lucinidae > Anodontia > Anodontia alba. The sequence continues at coordinate 40,547,010 of OZ024835.1, read as the reverse complement.
TCTCAATGTAAGCATATTTCAAATAATGATTTACCATCCGACTTGATTTAGGACATTACCAAGCACATTAAGCCAGATTGATCCAGTGCCAAGAGTACACCTAAACCGCAACACTGCAACCATCTGTCTCGGGTAATATCTTCCAAACAGAAGACACAACTCACTGACTGTACGTACTTCATAGTCTAGTGAGCCAAATGGGTCAAATGCCAAGAATACACCCATACCCTAGGACTGACCCTCTGCTTTTGGTAAATCTACCATGCAAGGCAGAATTATTAAACCTAAACATATTTCGAACATTGATTTACAACCTATCTTGACCAGGTTATTTCATAGCACACTTGGAAAAAAGAATCCAATGCCAGAAGTACACTAATTCCTAACACTGTGACCCTCAACCTCAGGTAAACTGTACCATAATAAGCAAGGTTATTCAACGAGCATGTTTCAAGCAAAAGTTTACAACCCAGTTTGATTAAGGACACTTCAAAGCCCACTGAACCAAAAGGATCCAGTGCCAAGAGTACACCAATGCCCCAACACCATAACCCTCTGTCTCAGACAAAGTATATCACATAAAACAGGGTTATTTACCATAAACGTTTCAAATAATAATTTATGACCCAACTTGACTGAGGATATCTAGCAGCCCACTGAGCTGAATGGATCCAGTGCCAAGAGTACATCCATAGCTCAACACTCGTATCATATCAAGCTGGCTGTCCAACATGTATGTGCTCAAGCAGTACTTCACAGCCCAACCTGACCAAGGGTGCTCATAGTGCACAGAGCCAAAAGGATCTAGTGCCAAGCGTGTATCAGTACTTCAACACTGGAACCCTTTGCCTCAGATAATATCTACCATAGAAAGCAGGGCTGTTAAACATAAATGTATGTTAAACAATAAATGACTTGAATGACTTAAATGTGAATATTTCGCATGGTATTGGGCCAAATGGATCCAGAGCCAAGAGTAAACCTCATGAGCATATTCCAAACAATAGTATATAACCAGACTTGGCTGCAAACATTCCACAGCCCACTGGGTCAAATGGATCCAGTGCCAAGAGTACATCCATACCTCAACACTGGAACCATCCGCCTTAGGTAAAATCTATCATATCATGCTGGCTGTCTAAAATGTATGCGCTCAAGCAGTACTTTACAGCCCGACCTGGCTAAGGGTGCTCATAGTGCACTGAGCCTAAAGGATGCAGGATTCCTTCCGCTCTTTTGATCATGTGCCAGTTTCTTTTCTGTGGACGAGAAAGTAAACAGGATTTTTCCTCCGGGTGAAAGAAATCTTTGTTTTCGTCCTTTTTCTCTGGTTGAAATTATAATCTTTGTTCTTTCTTATGTTCCTTTCACTATTCATACTACCTTTGGTTGTAAATCGTTTTTTGATTTCTTGTAATGATTCATTGCTCGTTCGTTGTAATGAGTTTTCACGACTTTCATGACGATTCTTCGTGGTGAATGTGGTCATATAAAATCGCGTTGGGATAATCATGACAGATGCATAAAATGCTCTTCTTGTTACAGGGAATAAACCTGCTCTATGTGTAGCTCCTGGTCAGATAAAACCTGGAAACTTACCGAAGAAAGAACTTAAGCTTCTAGAAAGTGGGTCATGGCTAAGAAGAAGAAGAGATCGCAGAAAGTCATGTCTGATTCATCAGACGAAGAAAAATTGGATGAGATCGCCACCCCAAATGGCCCTGCTGCCTGGGGGGAGGACCCATCCAGGTGGCAACTCCAAGGGTACTTGTACCCAGAGGAGGGTAAGTCCACCGGTCAACCGGTCACCTTCCATTCGCCCAATTGACAAGAAGACGCACAGACCGGCCACCAGTCACTGGCCACCAGTCAAATGGGCATTACACAAGAATTTTCAAGTCGGTCAATCACCGGTCACCGGCCATCCAGCCACTGGTCATTGGACTTAGAAAATATCAACACAGGGGAAGTCAATATTCACTGGTCACCGGTCAACCGGCCACCAGTCACCGGTCATCAGACTTTATATCAACCTACATTTAGTGAGACTCATGCCATGGGCATGGAGTTCACTAATAATAACTCAAAAAAGAGTTTTATTACCCCTGGAACAGGACTTTAGTAATATGTCCAATCCCATTGTTGTTACCGAACCGCCTGACAACAACTGGAGATCGGTCAACAGACAAACTTTACAGACTTAGTCTCTGGACGTATTTCCAGGAGGGATCAGTCTAGAAGTAAACATAAATCCAAGAAGAGGAGGAGACGTAGATCGTCCTCTACAGCCTCCTCTTCTAGGTCTGCATCTTCAGACTCTCGCAAAAGAAGCAGAAAGTCAAAAAGATCCAAACTTTCTCACAAGAAAAGGAGAAGAAGATATACATCTTCTACTTCATCATTATCTGATAATCAGTCCCATGATTATGGCAGATACAAAAGAAGTAGACATAGTCCACAGGCTGCACAGAATCCGAGTATGCTACAGCCTGCAGAAATAACTAATGTCCAGACAATACCACAACCTGAACAGACTTTACAACACTCTACAAAGGACTCGGGTTCAGACTCGGAAATTGAAACCTGGTCCTTTGATAGGGCAATCAATGAAGTTTTCAGGCTTTTGCCTCCGGAGTTATGCCCAAGGCCAACCGAGGAGCATGTTCCGGCAAAGCCTTTATCTGGCATTGAACACCTAATGGAGTGGCATGTGATTCCATTACTACTATTGCCACAATCCAAGCTAGTTGAAAATACTGCCAGATTTCTCCAAAGCAAAATTGACACGGAGAAATGTGGCAGAGATTGGATATGCTCCCAAAATTTAGTATCTTCCCTGACACAGACTAAATTTTATAAGAGCCAGAGTCAGTATTTCCCGACAGATAATATTCCTCCGTTAGAATTGGAAGCTTCCCTGCTGGATTTATCCAGCAAGAGAAAATGCTCCATTCCAATGAAGAATATTGAAATATGGGAAAAAAGAGCCCGCAAACTTATAGCGATAAACTCACATGCGGATCTGTTTTCTTCTGCTGCTTACTTATGTATGCAGCAGCAGACAATGTCCATGCCAGCTCTTTTGAGATTGCTTGAAGCCGTAGCTAAGTCTATAAAGCATGCTACAGCTATGTCTACGATCTTAGCTACGGAAATTTTCCAAGCTAGACGTGATGTGGTGCTGGCCACGTCTAAGATTTTACCGGACAATTCCAACCATGAGTTGCAAAATGCTCCAATAAATTCTAAAACCTTATTTGGTAACAAAATTAAGGAAGTTGCCAAGGCCAATTTAGAGGCCCAGCAACAAAGGTTCTTGGCAACTTCCTCTGTTGCTACTAACAAACAACAATAAAAAGTGACTTATCCGGCTCCTCCGGTCTTTAAGAGACCAGAGCAGCCAACTAAACATTCTAGGCCTCAACAGACACAGCCGTACAGGCCTAAAAGTCAGACACAGTCATACTCATGAAGTAGAAAGGAATATGCTAAGAGAAGTGGAAATCAGAAACAGTTCTCCTCCTCTAAGCAAGCCTCATCCACAAAATTCTGAAGTCCAACCCTTTCTACTGCCATTCCTACCATGTCCAGACATTCCAGTGGGAGGAAGGTTGGCCCATTTTGTGGAACAATGGGAAGAATTGACAGACAACAAGTGGGTCCTCTCTATCGTCCAAAACGGGTTCAAGATCCCATTCAGTTCAGTTCTTCCCCTATCGGTTGTTCCGATATATCTGAGTCAATCTTCCTCCCCATTATTGCGAGAAGAGATCACAGAACTTCTCAAGAAACAGGCAGTGGAAAGGGTACTGAATCCGGGAACTTCTGGTTTTTATTCCCGGCTATTCCTAGTGCCAAAAAAGAACAGAAAGTTATGCCCAGTAATAGATCTTTCTTTACTAAATCGGTATATAACCAAACAGCATTTCAAGCTGGAGACAATCAAGTCAGTAAGACAATCAATAATGGCCAATGACTGGCCTGTCTCCATAGATCTGACGGATGCATATCTTCATGTTCCGATACATCCGAGATCCAGAAAATACCTTCGGTTCGTCTACGAACATTAGGTCTTTCAGTTCACGGCCTTACCATTCGGAATGTGCTTAAGTCCGTGGATTTTCAAAAATTAATGAAGTAATAGCAGCACACTTACGACTACGTGCCGTATCTCTCTTCCAATACCTAGGTGATTGGCTAATAAGAGATCTGATTCGCAATCGACTTATCTCTCACACAAAATACACTCCTCAAACAGTACAAAATCTGGATTCTCATACCAAATCTAAAGAAGTCAGATTTGATACCAACACAAAAATTCACCTTTATAGGTATGGAATTTCTAACTCAACAGAAAATAGTCAAGAGTACCAGCGAACCGAGTAAAAGCTCTTATTCTGACCATCAAAACAATTCTTTCTCAGACTCAGGTTTCGGCATGAACTTTCCTTTCTCTTTTGGGCAAATTCATTGCAGCAGCAGACTTAATTCTTCTAGGCAAACTGCATTTACGGCCTCTGCAAATGTGCCTATTATTGGTCTGGAAACCTCACATTCTTCCTTTAGATCATCAGGTTACTATCAACAGTATGATCAAATTTCATTTGATATGGTGGACAGACACCAATCGATTTGTTCAAGGAATGCCCATTCACCCTCCAGACCCCAAAACATTCCTTTATACGGATGCCAGTCATTACGGATGGGGAGCTCATCTGGAACCGATGAGTCTATCCTTTCATGGTCGCTGGTCGGAAGACCAATCCCAACACCATATCAGTATGTTGGAAATAATAGCCATTTGTTTCGCACTGATAAAAGCCTTAAAATATATTCACAATTCTTGTGTCATGATTTCTACCGACAACACAACAGTGGTCTCGTATATCAACAAGCAAGGAGGAACACATTCTCCCAACCTATATGTAGAGGTATGGAAGATCCTCCAATGGTGCCTAAAACATCATATTGTCGTCAGGATTAGTCATATCTTAGGCAAATAAAATGTTTTGGCAGACAGGTTATCAAGAATTGACAAAATAGTCAAAACAGAGTGGGCAGATCAATTGATAGCGAATTCAATTTTCCAAATGTTCAACTATCCCAATCTGGATCTGTTTGCGTTTCAGTCACAAACTTCCACTTTATGTGTCCCCAGTTCTGGACAATCAAGCCTTTGCGATAGACGCATTTTCCATGAACTGGAACAGTCTTCATGCTTATGCATTTCCTCCAACAATATTGATTCCTTCTGTCCTGAACAAGATACGCCAATCTCAATGCAGAATAGTTCTTATAGCCCCTATTTGGCCTCAACAAACATGGTTCTCAGAGGTTCTACAACTACTTGTTTCAGCTCCATTTCATCTTCCACTCTTTCTAAAACTATTAACACAAGCAAAAGGAAAGTTTCAACATCAAAACCTCCCAGTACTCAACCTTCACACCTGGGAGTTATCAAGCAATCAGTTAGAGATAAAAAAATTTCGCTAAATGTTGCCAATTTTGTCTCCAAATGAAGACGAACATCAACTCAGAAAGTCTATGATCGAAATGGATCATATATACCCATTGTGTAGAAGGAAGGTTAATCCGGTCTCGGCCTCTCTTACTGTCATTTACCTTTTCTCTGAGAAAAAGTATCAGATTAGTACTATTAAGGGCTATAGATCTATGATATCTAATACTCTTAAATTTAAGACTGGTAATAGAATCGGATCTAACCCTATCTTGTCAGAATTAACAAGATCTTTTGAATTACAACGCCCTGTACAAAGATCTCTTACTCCTAAATGGGATTTGTCCTGGGTCTGAGTCTGTCTACAGAAAGCCCCATATGAACCTTATGGCTTCTAAACTCCATGTAATGTTAAAAACAGCCTTTCTTTTAGCTCTTGCACTGCCAAAAGATGTAGTGAGATTCATGCCCTGGCAATGGATTCAAATCATTTAAGATTCAATTAATCTGATGGATCAGTATCTTTGATAGTTCAAACTGGGTTTCTGGCTAAGAATCAGCTTCCGTCCATTTGCCCAGATCCTATTCTTATCCCTAATTTAGCCTGTATATGCAAAAGGGAACATTCGGATAGACTTTTATGCCCAATAAGAGCCTTAAAATTCTTAAGATGACTAGACCTTACCGTCAAAATAGAACTTGACTATTTCTACCTATTAAAGGCAAACAAGATATTTCTAAATCCTCTGTCTCGAGATGGATACCTTATACTGTTAAGCTTGCCTACAGGACACTCACCCGTAAAGATTTTCCCTTCTTAAAGATTAAAGCCCATGAAGTTAAGGCTCTATCTTCCTCTTGGGCTTTTTTCGATAAAGTTCTGCTCAATGAGATTCTAAAAGCAACAGTATGGAATCAATCTTCCACCTTTGCTAAGTTCTATCTAAGGGATATGTCTCAGCAACTTCAAAACCTGCATAATTTAGGCCCAATTGTTGTGGCCCAAAAAGTGGTGGTGTGTGTGGGGGAGGGGGGGGGGTGTTGTGGGGGGGGGGGGGGGGTGAGAAATTAACAGTGCTTTGGATGCCTAAAGAAGACTAACAGCCTCCAAACCCTACAATACATATATTAAGGTAATTAATTAATATCTTATATATATGTTGGAATGAGCTTATTCTTAGGATTTAGATCAAGAATGAGCTTATTCTAAGAGCTTCCTGAGCCTTAATCCAGAAGTGGAGGGATCTACCTGTTTAGTGTTAGAATTGGGAGCTCCTTCCCACCATTTTATGCTAATTCTAGCACATTATCTATAGGTTAATGTATTGTGCAGTTAAAATGAAGGTTTTAAAAATAAAACATATTTTAACAAGCAAAACTTAACCTATAGTAGATAAGATAATCCCGCCTCCCTATCCCCGCTTAGCTCTACCCTTTAGGGCTTTACATTCAAAGAAACTGACATGTGATCAAAAGAGCGGGAGGAATGCTGTCACACAGGTGACTGCCTAAGGGGCCTTCTGGATTAAGACTGTATGGGACGAGTGAACGGTCATTTTTTCTGTGGAAGGTATGAACAGAATAGAATATAGCACATTATCTATAGTATAGTATTGCTTGTTAAAACATGTTTTATTTTTAATAACTTCATTTTTAACGTCTTCTCCTGAATAGAAAGGCCCATTGACTCAAAATTTAATAGGAGGTATCAGAGGGACTTGTTGATCAAAATAGCTAAAATCATTCTGATCAGAAATCCAAGATGGTTGCCCTAACAGCCATGTTGAAAATCTATTTTGAACTTTTTCTTCTGAACCAAAAGGGCAATTGACTCAAACTGTATTGGAAGTATCGAGGTGACTTGTAGATCAAAAATAGCTAAAATTGTTCTGATTGGAAATCCAAGATGGCCACCATCTTGAAAATCAATATTGAATTTCTTCTCTTGAACCGAAAGGCCAGTTGATTGAATTTCTTCTCTTGAACCGAAAGGCCAATTGACTCAGACCTGTTAATATAATCATCATGAGTTTTGGTCAGAATGTTTGCCTTGATCAGTTCTAGATCAGGTTCTCTAAGTGCTATGATACTCAGGTAAGCGTTACAGGGCCATCATGGCCCTCTTGTTGTTATAAAATATTTGTCTTGAAATTAGTTTAAACATTCAAGGCTAGAGACTATATATATATAACAATATGGATTGTTTACGATTCTATACAATCCCTAAAGTTATATTATATTTCTAACCAGTTTCTTTTGGATAACCTAACCATCACAGTAAATGATTTATCCATAAACTGAAATATATATTAGGTTATTTATGTTTTGATACGTCATAAATTTCAATTATCTATCCGGTTTGGATAATCCAACCTGATGATAACGATTTATCCATAACTCGAATATTCTATAGTCATTCATAATCATTATAAATGATGATATCATCTATTCTCACTAATTCCAGTAATGTTTGTGTAGAATAGTTGCTCTCTTTCCGTCATAGTCAAATTATTGATATATCTTCGGATTTTGACAAAGAATGCTAATCAGTATCATCTAGGATGTGTAATACTTTAGATCTGGTAATAGAATCAATTCTAGCCAGTTGTTTCAAAGTTAGTTAGATCCTTAATCGATATTGCAAGATCTTCTTTTAAACAGATTTTCAAAAAATTGAGGCTGTTATACAATACATTATGTTATCAGCCGTTCCTCTTATTAGAAATTTCAAGGCTGTCAAACTCTGCAGGATGATGTTAGCAGCCTTTCCTTTATGAACTTTTGCCAAGACTATGAAACGTTCCTAAGTCACCTCTGGTAAAAGTTCAGTGTAAAAATTCTTCAGGTTGTCCATCTTTATGCGGAGAAGTAAACAACCTTTTCTAGTAGTATCTATTGCCATGAATAAGATACGTTACTAAAGTCAACCTGGCAATAGATAAAATATATATGTATATAAAAAAATATCAATCATATGTTTACTATCATTGATTTGGCAAGAATTAGATCAGTCCATTTACCCAGATTATCATTATTCCTGTTTAGCTGGAAAATGCAAAGGGGAATAATTTGTAAAATGTAATAGTTAATTAGAAATTATGAACTGGTTATTTGGCAAGAATCAGATCTGTCCAATTACCCAGATCCTTATTATTTCATATTAACCATTTACTAATTAAGATCAGATCTGTCCAATTAACCAGATTCTAAATATTTTGTATTAAATAAATAGTTTAGGCTATTTACTAATTAAGATAATCATTACATCTCTAGGATTTATATTAAAATCTCCAGAGATGTAGGTTATCTATAGGAAACTCATCCGAGAAGACATTTCCTTATTAAATAATTAAGCCTCACAAAGATAGACAGCTATCTTTTCTGGACATTTGTTTGATAAGGTTCGGCTCAAATGCATGATCAAACAGTAGTCTTGAAATTTGCCTTTTAAAGTGCAAATCTTAACGGTTTTGTCTCAATAACTTATCGCTTCTTTTTTGGGACCAACTGTTGTTACCCAGAAAAGAAGGGGGCAGGGAGGGGGCAGGAATTCAGGCTTCTGATGCTTAAGAAAACTGACAGCCTCCAGAGTCCACCATTAACATATAAGGTATTAACACCTTAGAGATATGTTACAAGTGAATCTAGATCATTCTAAGTTCTTTGACATATATTATAGAATGTATCTGATTCCTTAGAGTTTCCTGAGTTTAATTCAGATATGTGTGTCAGAACTAGGATAAGTCCTCCCTCCCAATCTGCAAATTCTAGCACATGATCTATAGGTTAATGTATTGTACAGTTAAAATGAAGTTTTTATAAGTGCATATTTAGAACATGTCTTATCTAAAAAATGTTTCCTTTTCCTTCCGCTAACCATGAAATTATGTCCCCCACTATAGGGGGGGGCGGGTGGGACATATTGTTTTTAGTGCAGATCCTGTCGGCGTCGGCATCAGCATAGCCTCTTGTCTGCACTGTCTCCTTAATGAATGGCTGGATTTTAGCCAAACTTACAACACAAATTTATCATTGGGTGGGGGAAAAATGCTGATTAGATTTTGATGACCATGACCCCATTTTCAAGGTCACACGAGGACTTAGATTGTTGGAAAAAGCTGGAAAATTGCTTGTCTGCACCCTATATCCTTAAGGAACAAATGAATTCTGACCATACCTGCACGTCTAGATTGCTGGGACATGTAAAAGAACTGATTAGATTTTGGTGACTTCGACCCCATTTTCAAGGTCACAGGAGGGCTCAGATTATTGGAAAATGGCTTGTCTGCACCCTGTTTCCAGAATGACTGGGTGGATTTTGACTAAACTTGTACCTCTATATTGCTGAGACATGGAAAAGAACTGATTAGATTTTGGTGGCCTTGAACCCATTTTCAAGGTCACACAAGGGCTTAGATTGTTGGAAAATGGCTTGTCTGCACCCTATCTCATGAAGGAATAGATGGATTTTGACCAAACTTGCACAACTGTATTGTTGTGATATGAAAAAGAACTGATTAGATTTTGATGACCTTGACCCCATTTTCAAGGTCACAGGAGCACTCAGATTGTTGGAAAAATGGCTTTTCTGCACCCTATCTCAAGAATGAATGGATGTATTTTGACCAAACTTGTACAGCTATATTGTTGAGACAGGGACAAGAACTGACTAGATTTTGGTGACCTTGACCCCATTTTCAAGGCCACAGGGGGGCTCAGATTGTTGGAAAATGGCTTGTCTGCACCCTGTCTCCAGAATGAATGGATGGATTTTGACTAAACTTGTACATCTATATTGTTGTGACATGGAAAAGAACTGATTAGGTTTTGGTGACCTTGACCACATTTTCAAGGTCACATAAGGGCTTAGATTGTTGAAAAATGGCTTGTCTGCACCCTATCTCATGAAGGAATGAATGGATTTTGACCAAACGCACAACTATATTGTTGTGACATGAAAAAGAACTGATTAGATTTTGGTGACCTTGACCCATTTCCAAGGTCACAGGAGGGCGCAGATTGTTGGAAAATGGCTTTTCTGTACCCTATCTCCAGAATGAATGGATGTATTTTGACCAAACTTGTACAGCTAAATTGTTGAGAGAGGGATAAGAACTGATTAGATTTTGGTGACGTTAACCCCATTTTCAAGGTCACACTAGGGCTTAGATTTTGGAAAATGGCCCCCATCGACCACACACACACAAAAAAAAAAGACAAATTATAGATACAACTTTTTTCAGTGATAGTTGGGGACATATGTTTTCCTCTGAAAACATTGTTCTAGTTACAGTATGGTTTATGACCCTTAATTGTGTAATAAAGTTATGCTGCTCTTGCAGCACACAGCATGAGGTACAGAAAGCCAGGTAAAGGACTACTTTTTCTCTTAAGACTGGTTCCCTGTTCCAAGTACCTGTGCCTGAGGTATCCATGACTACCATTATCATTTGTCAATTATAGTAGGCTTCCAATAATCTTTTGTCACTGCAGGAAATAAAATATGGTTAAAAACAATTGTTTAATCATTAAAATTTGCTAGAGAGAAAACTGCAATGGGCAAAGTTGCTAAGTATTATTTTTATCAGCATGTTCGCTTCATGATCATTCATAGGTCTACTATCCATAATTACAAGTGACGAGTGCTTGCAATAGCTTTCTGAGGCAGAAAGCCCGATAACATCACTGAGAGATTCTAATGAGTCCATGTTGGGTTGATCAGTGACCGTTAACATATTGGCTCCTTGATCCCTTATTATGACCCCAACTTCAAAGAAGTTGGAGGGGCATATTGCTTCTGGGTTGTTCATCTGTCCATCCTTCGTCCGTCCGTCCATCGGTCCGTCCGTCCATTCGTCACGCTTTTTGATGCATAGCATAACTTTAGAACCGTGAATGCTACTGTTTTGAAATTTCTTATATGGATTCCTCATGAAAAAATAGCTGACATGTGTTTTTTTTTCTTGACAGGATTATGCCCCTTTTCTGAGTTATGGCTCTTTGAAAAAATATGGACGCAATCTTGTCAGCAAAAATCTCAAAAACTATTTAAGTATAGCCTTGAAACTTGATGAATAGACTGGTAGTGATGAGTAGACAACCTGATTAACTTTTAAAGAAATTTTGAAAAATACTTCTTGAGTTATAGCCCTTTGTAATTTTGGGCATTTTTACCTTGTCAGCAAAATATCTCGAAAACTGTGAGAGCCAGACCCTTGAAACTTAGTAAATGGATTTGTAGTGATGAGTAGATGACCTGATTAACTTTTGAAGAAATTCTGAAAAATACTTCATGAGTTATGGCCCTTTGTAATTTTGGGCAATTTTACCTTTGTCAGCAGAATATCTCAAAAACCGTTGGAGCTAGAGCCTTGAAACTTAATGAATAGACTAGTAGTGATGAGTAGACAACCTGATTAACTTTTGAAGAAATTTTGAAAAATACTTCTTGAGTTATGGCCCTTTGTAATTTTTGGCAATTTTACCTTGTCAGCAAAATATCTCAAAAACCGTTGGAACTAGAGCCTTGAAACTTGATGAATAGACTGGTAGTGATGAGTAGACAACCTGGTTAACTTTTGAAGAAATTTTGAAATATACTTCTTGAGTTATGGCCCTTTGTAATTTTAGGCATTTTTATCTTGTCAGCAAAATATCTCAAAAACTGTTAGAGCTAGAGCCTTGAAACTTAGTAAATGGATTTGTAGTGATGAGTAGATGACCTGATCAACTTTTGAAGAAATTCTGAAAAATACTTCATGAGTTATGGTCCTTTGTAATTTTGGGCAATTTTACCTTGTCAGCAAAATATCTCAAAAACCGTTGGAACTAGAGCCTTGAAACTTGATGAATAGACTGGTAGTGATGAGTAGACAACCTGATTAACTTTTGAAGAAATTTTTAAAAATACTTCTTGAGTTATGGCCCTTTGTAATTTTGGGCATTTTTACCTTGTCAGCAAAATATCTCAAAAACTGTTAGAGCTAGAGCCTTGAAACTTAGTAAATGGATCTGCAGTGATGAGTAGATGACCTGATTAATTTTTGAAGAAATTTTGATAAATACTTCATGAGTTATGGCCCTTTGTAATTTGGGGCATTTTTACCTTGTCAGCAAAATATCTCAAAAATCGTTGGAGTTAGAGCCTTGAATCTTGATGAATAGACTGTTAGTGATGAGTAGACAACCTGATTAACTTTTGAAGAAATTTTGAAAAATACTTCTTGAGTTATGGCCCTTTGTGAGTTTGGGCATTTTTACCTTGTCAGCAAAATATCTCAAAAACTGTTAGAGCTAGAGCCTTGAAACTTAGTAAATGGATCTGCAGTGATGAGTAGATGACCTGATTAACTTTTGAAGAAATTTTGAAAAATACTTCATGAGTTATGGCCCTTTGTAATTTGGGGCATTTTTACCTTGTCAGCAAAATATCTCAAAAACTGTTGGAGTTAGAGCCTTGAATCTTGATGAATAGACTGGTAGTGATGAGTAGACAACCTGATTAACTTTTGAAGAAATTTTGAAAAATACTTCTTGAGTTATGGCCCTTTGTGAGTTTGGGCATTTTTACCTTGTCAGCAAAATATCTCAAAAACTGTTAGAGCTAGAGCCATGAAATATAGTGAATGGAATTGAAATGATGAATAGACAACCTGATTAACTTTTGAATAAATTTTGAAAAATACTTATTGAGTTTAGGCCCTTTGTTATTTTGGGCATTTTTATCTTATCAGCAAAATGTCTCAAAAACTGTTAGAGCAAGAGCCTTGAAACTAGGTGAATTGATTGGTAATGATGAGTAGATGACCTGATTAACTTTTTTTGTAAATTCTGAAAAATATTTCGTAAGTAATGGCTCTTTGTAAATTTGGGCATGTTTCCCTTGTCAGCAAAATATCTAAAAAACTATTGAAGCTGGAGCCTTGAAACTTGATGAATAGATTGGTAGCGATGAGTAGATGACCTGATCATGCCCCCAGTTTCGAATGAAATTGATGGGGCATATTATTTTGCCTTCATTTGTCCATCCGTCTGTTTGTCCGTTTGTCAAGCTTTTTTGTGCATGCCATATCTTAAGAACCCTGCATGGTAGGGTTTTGAAATTTTATATTTGGGTTCCCAATGAAAAAATATCTGACCTGTATTTTTTTTTTCTTGTCTAGCATGTTTGTTTAGAGTTATGCCCCTTTGAAAAAAATCAGAATTAAATCTTGTGAGCAAGATATCTTGAAAAGTATTTAACCTGGGTTCTTGAAATTTGATATAGTAAGTGGGAATGATGTGTAAATTACCTGATTATATTTTGAGAGAATTCTGTGAAAATATTGATAAAGTTTGGTCCTTTGCAGTTCTGCGCATTTTGACCTTGTCAGCAAAATCTCTCGAAAAGTACTTAAACTAGGGTCTTGAAATATTATATGCTGATTGGGGATGATGTGGAGATTACCTGATTTGTTTGTAGCTCACCTGAGCAAAAGCTCAGGGTGAGCTATTGTCATCACCCTCTGTCCGTCATCCGTCGTCGTCCGTCGTTCGTCGTCAACAATTAGTTTATTAACACTCTAGAGGTCACAGTTTTGACCCGATCTTGATGAAACTTGCTCAGAATGTTTGCCTCTATGAAAACTAGGTCAAGTTTGATACTGGATTACTTGGGGTCAAAAACTAGGTCACCAGGTCAAATCAAAGGAAAAACTTGTTAACACTCTAGAGGTCATAATTTTGACCCAATCTTGATGAAACATGCTCAAAATGTTTGCCTCTATTAAATCTAGGTCAAGTTCGAAACTGGGTCACTTGGGGTCAAAAACTAGGTCTCTGGGCCAGATCAGCAGAAAACCTTGTTAACACTCTAGCAGTCACATTTTTGAAGCAATCATCATGAATCTTGCTCAATATGTTTGTCTTGATGATTTCTAGGTCAAGTTCGAAACTGGGTCACTTGGGGTCAAAATCTAGGTCATCACGCCAAATCAGCAGAAAACCTTGTTAACACTCTAGCGGTCACATTTTTGAAGCAATCATCATGAATCTTGCTCAAAATGTTTGTCTTGGTGATTTCTAGGTCAGATTTGAATTGGGTCACTTGGAGTCAAAAACTAGGTCACCGGGCCAAATCAGCAGAAAACTTTGTTAACACTCTAGCGGTCACATTTTTCAAGCAATCATCATGAATCTTGCTCAAAATGTTTGTCTTGATGATTTCTAGGTCAGATTTGAAACTGGGTCACTTGGGGTCAAAAACTAGGTCACCAGGCCAAACCAGCAGAAAACCTTGTTAACACTCTAGCAGTCACATTTTTGAAGCAATAATCATGAATTTTGCTCAAAATGTTTGTCTTGATGAGTTCTAGGTCAAGTTTGAAACTGGGTAACATGGGGTCAAAAACTAGGTCACCGGGCCAAATCAGCAGAAAACCTTGTTAACACACTAGCGGTCACATTTTTGAAACAATCATCATGAATCTTGCTCAGAATGTTTGTCTTGATGATTTTTTAGGTCAGGTTCGAAACTGGAACACCTGGGGTCAAAAACTAGGTCACCTGACCAGATCAGCGGAAAACCTTGTTAACACTCTAGTGGTCACATTTTTCAAGCAATCATCATGAATTTTGCTCAACATGTTTGTCTTGGTGATTTCTAGGTAAAGTTTGAAACTGGGTCACTTGGGGTTAAAAACTAGATCACCTGGACAAATCAGCAGAAAACTTTGTTAACACTCTAGCGGTCACATTTTTGAAGCAATCATCATGAATCTTGCTCAAAATGTTTGTCTTGATGATTTCTACGTCAAATTCGAAACTGGGTCACATGGGGTCAAAAACTAGGTCACCAGGCCAAATCAGCAGAAAACTTAACACTCCAGAGGTCACATTTTTGAAATAATCATCATAAATATTGCTCAAAATGTTTGTCTTGATGATTTCTAGGTCTAGTTTAAAACTGGGTCACTTGATATCAGAAACTAGTTCACCTGGCCAAATCAAAGGAAAACCTTGTTTATGCTCTAGAGGTCACATTTTTGAAGTGATCATCATAAATCTTGCTCAAAATGTTTGTCTTGATGATTTCAAGGTGATGTATATTTTTCTGTCCAGTGACTTTCTTAAGTTTTTCCATTTAGGTCAGTTTCTCAGTAATTATTGGTCCTACTGAGTGATATTTGGTACTTGTGAAGTGTTTGTGTTTAGGTCATTTTCTCAGTAACTATTGCTCCTACAGCCAGTGATACTTCGTACATGCATACATCTTAGCGTGGCCTCTTGAGTGCAGTCATCCATATTTGACCTTGACTTCACAGTCCATTAGACATGCTACATTGTCTTACTTGTTAATATAATCATTTTGAACTTTGATCAGAATGTTTGCCTTGATCAGTTCCAGATCAGGTTCTCAAAGTGCTATGTTGCTCAGGTGAGCATTACAGGGCCATCATGGCCCTCTTGTTTAGGGAATTCCATGAAAAATTGATGTGGTTATGGCCCTTTGTAGTTCTAGGCATTTTGACCTTGTCAGCAAGATATCTCAAAAAGTATTTAAACCAGAGCCATGATATTTGGTATACTGATTGGGATTGAGGAGGAGATCACCTGATTAAATTTTGAACCAATTAAATGAAATGTTGGAGTTATGGCCCTTCGCAATTTCTGGCCATTTAATGTCGTTGCTTTATTATACGCCCGTTTGAAAAACTGGACATATTATGTTATGGGATATGGCGTCCGTTCATCCGTCCGTCCATCTGTAAACTTTTTCGTTTCCGGCTATCACCTACAGTTCATATCTGATCAAGCTGAAACTTGGTATATAGTTAGACCATGATGTGGCGCAGTGCATATTGTTTCGGGGTTACAGTCCACCAAATGTTTGCAGAGTTATGCCCCTTAGAAAATTTCGGGTTAACTCCTCCTACATTTTACATCCAATCAAGCTGAAACTTCATATATAGTTAGACCATGATGTGGAGCATCGCATATTGTTTCGAGGTTACAGTCCACCAAATATTAGCAGAGCTATGCCCCTTTGAAAATTTCAGTTGACTTTTCGTTTCTGGCTAACTCCTCCTACAGTTTACATCCGATCAAGCTGAAACTTGATTTGTAGTTAGACCATGATGTGGAGCAGCGCATATTGTTTCAAGGTTACAGTCCACCAAATATTAGCAGAGTTATACCCCTTTGAAGATTTCTATTAATATTTTGTTTCTGGCTAAATCCTCCTACAGTTTACATCCAATCAAGCTGAAACTTTATGTATAGATCATGATGTGGTGCAGCGCATATTGTTTCGCGGTTACAGTCCACCGAATATTAGCTGAGTTATGCCCCTTTGAAAATTTCAGTAAACTTTTCATTTCCGGCTAAATCCTCCTACAGTTTACATGCTATCAAGCTGAAATTTTGTTTGTAGTCAGACCATGATGTGGAGTAGCGCATATTGTTTCAAGGTTACAGTGCACCAAATATTAGCAGAGTTAAACCCCGTTGAAAATTTCTATTAATTTCTATTAATTTTTTGTTTCTGGCTAAATCCTTCTATAGTTTACATCCGATCAAGCTGAAACTTCATAAATAGTTACACGATGATGTGGAGCAGCACATATTATTTTGAGGTTACAGTGCACCAAATATTTGCAGATTTATACCCCTTTGAAAGTTTTTGTAGCATATTGTTTAGAGGTAATAGTGTAATTTCTTGCAGCATTTTTTTTGTTTTTGTTTTGTTATTATTTGGTCCGATATTGAAGTATAGGAAAAACAAATCAGCCAAAGGCTATATGAGCTTATAATATAGTCATGTTTCTGTGGTGTGTCCTCCGTCAGAAAGCACTTCTCCCTAGAAGCAGCAAACTTCTCCATATTTTCCCAGGAGGGAGAAGTCACTTCTTCCTTAATTCCTGGGCCAGCTTGGTCGTTTAGGTTACAGTTCACCAAATATCAGCAGAGATATGCCCCAATGAAATTTTTGTAATATTTTTTTTTTATTGTAATTCCACTTACAGTTTATATCCGGAGTAGTGAATTATACAGGAGCCAGTTTTTGTGCTACATCTTTTTACTTGCCACAGGCGTATAATGCCCCGCTTGGCGGAGCTCTTGTTGTGTATAGCATAAGTTTAGAACCATGTATGCTAATGTTTTGAAATTTCATATTTTGATTCCTCATGAAAAAATAGGTGACCCGTATTTTTTTCTCATCCCAATTATCTCTTATTTTAGAGTTATTTCCCTTTGATAAAATAACCTTGAAATCTCATATATTTGTACTGTTGTTACTGGTCAAGCAGTGTTAGAGTCAGGCGGTTGGGGGCATAGTGTTTTACAAACACCAGCTCTAGTTAGTTTAAATGTTGTTTTAATGCAACTAAAAACATTATA
Organism: Anodontia alba; assembly: GCA_964016985.1. Classification (NCBI taxonomy): domain Eukaryota; kingdom Metazoa; phylum Mollusca; class Bivalvia; order Lucinida; family Lucinidae; genus Anodontia; species Anodontia alba. The sequence continues at coordinate 40,529,174 of OZ024835.1, read as the reverse complement.
AGTATGCAGGGAGAAAACATGCTCGCATTCAAAACAGCAAAAGTTAGAATAAAGTCCAAGATTGCACCTTAGAGACTAATTTTCAAATTTTCCCGGCGGAGCATGCCCCCGGACCTGCCCCCAGTCCCCCCTCCCCACCCCGGTACAAAGCTGCATGATTTCATTGCTCGCATTCAGAGAACAGGACATATGGTAAATGTTCTAAAATTTTTAACAAAATTTAAAAATTATTAGCTCGCCTGAACAACGATCATGGAGAGCTATTGTACTACCCTCGGGGTTGGCGTTGGCGTTGGCGTCCACAAATGTTAAAGCTTTCATTAAAGTTTTTAAGAGCTCATTATTTCCTAACCTTATCACCGATTTGATTCATCTTTGGTATGATGATACATTTTCATGTTAAAATTTTACATCAAAGTTTTTAGGATCTCATTACTTCTAAACTAAATGAAAGATTTTGTTCCTATTTGGTATCATGAAAGATACTGGTCAAAAGTTTTTATCAGCATTATCAGCACTCATGACTGACCTTGAGGTCAAGGTTACAGACTTAGGATTTAATGTTAAAGTTTTCGTTAAAGTTTTTAAGGCCTGATTATTTCCTAACCTTATCACCGATTTGATTCATCTTTAGTATGATGATACATATTAGTACCATCCCCACCACCCTAGGTCATGTCAAGGTCAAGGTCACAGACTTAGAATTTTCGTGTTAAAATTAAGTTTTCAGGATCTCATTACTTCTAAACTACATGATGGATTTAGTTCTTATTGGGTATCATGATAGATACTGGTCAAAAAGTTTTTATCAGCACCATCAGCACTCATGACCGTGACCTTGAGATCAAGGTTACAGACTTAGAATTTAAATGTTACAGTTTCCTTAATGTTTTTAAGACCTTGTTATTTCCTAACCTTACCACTGATTTGATTCTTCTTTGGAATGGTGATAATTATTGGTCCAAAATTTTGCCCAGTTCCATCTTCACCCCCCTTGTTCATGTTAAGGTCAAGGTCACAGTCATGTCAAAATGTTCATATTAAAATTTTAGGTCAAAGTTCATTACTTCTAAATCAAATCATGGATTTAATTTATATTTTGTATCATGATATATACTGGTCCAAAGTTCTACCAGCACTATCAGCACTCATGACTTGTTTCTGGCTAAATCCTCCTACAGTTTACATCCAATCAAGCTGAAACGTCATGTGCAGTTGATGTGGAGCAACGCATATTGTTTCGAGGTTACAGTTCACCAAATATTAGCAGAGTTATGCCCCTTTGAAAATTTCAGTAAACTTTTCATTTCCGGCTAAATCCTCCTACAGGTTTCATCCTATCAAGCTGAAACTTGATTTGTAGTTAGACCATGATGTGGAGCAGTGCATATTGTTTCAAGGTTACAGTCCACCAAATATTAGCAGAGTTAAACCCCTTTGAAAATTTCTATTATTTTTTTGTTTTCGGCTAAATCCTCCTACAGTTTACATCCGATGAAGCTGAAACTTCATAAATAGTTACACGATGATGTGGAGCAGCACATATTATTTTGAGGTTACAGTGCACCAAATATTTGCAGATTTATGCCCCTTTGAAAGTTTTTGTAAACTTTTCACAGCATGTTGTTTAGAGGTAATAGTGTGCAAATTTTATTATATAATCGGTATATTTTTTGCAAATAAGTTTTGGTCATATGGGCAAGATATTGATTTTTTTTTTTTTTTTAACATCTTCTTTTATTAGACTTGCAAGGAAAGGTTGTCATTATTAAATCTTTATAAATACATAATTCTTTTTGAATTTTTTTTTTTTTTTTTTTTTTTTAATACTCTTCTGATTTGGCTCCCTTGAAGAACAAAAATAAAATCAGTATTAAACAAGTTAAAGGTTTACAAAAAAATTTCTTGCAGCATTTTTTTTTTTGTTATTGTTTATTTTTGTTTTGTTATTGTTTGGTCCGATATTGAAGTATAGGAAAAACAAATCAGCTCATATGAGCTTATAATATAGCCATGCTTCTGTGGTGTGTCCTCCGTCAGAAAGCACTTCTCCCTAGAAGCAGCAAACTTCTCCCTATTTTCTCAGGAGGGAGAAGTCACTTCTCCCTTAATTTCTGGGTCAGCTTGGACCTTTAGGTTACAGTTCACTAAATATCAGCAGAGATATGCCCCAATGAAATTTAAATAAATTTTTTTTTTTTTTTTTTTTTGTAATTCCACTTACAGTTTATATCCGGAGCATTGAATTATGCAGGAGCCAGTTATGTGCTACATCTTATTACTTGCCACGGGCGTATAATGCCCCGCTTGGCGGAGCTCTTGTTATATAGTTATCTCCCCTGAAGCCGAAATCTTCTGCAGGCCATAACTCCCATACTGTTTGAGATAATGTGATCATATTTGGTAGGGATGAAGAGGAGGACCAGTAGGCATGTCTCATCCAAGAGAGACAACTCTTACTTTATTTGTTATCTCCCTTGAAACAGAAATCATACTCATCCTTGTGCGCTCCATAACTTTGATACCCTTAGACATATTTTGGTAATGTTTGGTAGGAATGAATAGGAGGACCAGTAGGTGTGTCACGTGCAAGAGAGACAACTCTCACTGTCTTCCTTATATAGTTATCTCCCCTGAAGCCAAAATCTTATGCAGGCCATAACTACCATACTGTTTGAGATAATTTGATAATATTTGGTAGGGATGAACAGGAGGACCAGAAGGGGTGTTGTGTGTAAGAGAGACAATTCTCACTTTATTCATTGTGTAGTTATCTCCCCTGAAGCGGAAATCTTGTGCAGGCCATAACTTTGATACCCTAAGACATATTTTGATAATGTTTGGTAGAAATGAAGAAGAGGACCAGTAGGTATGTTGCGTGCAAGAATAATAACTCTCACTGTCTTTGTTATATAGTTATCTCCCCTGAATCTGAAATCTTGTGCAGGCCATGACTCCCATACTGTTTGAGATAATATAATATTTGGTAGAGATGAAGAGGAGGACCAGTAGATGTGTCGCATGCAAGAGAGACAACTCTCACTGTCTTCTCCATTATGAAGTTATCTCCCCTGAAACAAAAATCTTGCGTTCCATAACTTTGATACCCTTAGGGATATTTTGATAATATATGGTAGAGGCATTGGTATCGAACAGAAGGTGTGTCACATGCAAGAGAGACAACCTCTGCTGTGGTTGTTTTCTAGTTACCTCCCCTGGATGAATTTCTAAACTAAATCCTTGTGTATGTGGTTTGAAATATTTTGATAATATTTAGTAGAGTATAGATAAAGACCAGTAGGCATGTCGTGTTCAAGAGTACTCTCACTTTCTCCATTATTATCTCCCCTGATGCCAAAATCTTGTGCAGGCCATAACTCCCACACTGTTTGAGATAACTTGATAATTTTTGGTAGGGACATATATCAGGTCAAGAAGGTGTGTAGCATGCAAGAAGGACAACTTTTACTCTGTTGATTTTACCCCAATAAACATACAGCAAGTTCCTTTACCTTTACAAGGCATTTATTTTTTGCTATTATTTCTGAATATATACACTCACAAATTCAAAGTATTTGGAAATATTGTGTATCCTGTACAAATTATCACATCAGAAGTAATTATTAGATGATTTTGACAAAAATAAAAAAATACAAAAGAACACGCAAAAATTAAATCATTCACAGTATACCTATTTTTGTTTTCACTTATTATTTTGGTCACATTTCATACTATCTTTGCATCTTTTTACTTGGCTCTCGTTCAATATATACATGATATCAATTGAAATACACTAAATTTAGAAATGGCTGTTTGGTCGGGGGCTTTGCCATCTCCTTTTTTGGCTATTTTTTGATACTTGGTAGAAATGTAGAACAGGACCAGACGACGTGTTGCGTAAAAGAATGACAACTCTTGCTTTCTTACTTTTGGAGTTATCTCCCTTTGTTTTGTTTGAAATAGATTTCTCGTCTGCTCTGTAACTTCAGAATATTTTGATGGTACCTGGTAGAACTGTAGAATAGGACAAGATGACGTGTTCCTTTCAAGAATGACAACTCTGCCTTCTTTACTTTTGCTGTTATCTCCCTTTATTATATTTGACACTGATTATGCATTGATTTAGTGTCTGTAAGTCGAACACTCTTTGAAATATTTTGATGATACTTGGTAGTACCAGATGACATGTCACATACAAGAATGACAACTTTGGCTTTTTTTTACTTTTGGCGATATCTCCCCTTCTTGTGTTTGAATTTGATTTCTTGTCTCTGCTCTGTAACACGAATACCCAATGGAAAATTTTGATAATGCTTGGTACAAATGTAGAACAGGACGAGATGACGTGTTGCCTACAAGAATGACAACTCTGGCGGGATTGGGGGGACACTTGTTTTTTTCTAAAAAACCTTGTCTAGTTTTAATTATACTGGTCAGTTGACTTAATATTTATACTAAAGTTTAACACTAGTATCAATTCATTTATTTAATAGTTCATTTAATAAATGAAATTTAGATCTTTGTTATATAAATAACCTGTTTTATACCTGCCAAAGAACTAATCAGATGGCCTGTGGCTACCACTAAGGCTTTTTATATGCCCATTTGAAAAATGGGACATATTATGTTATGCACCTCGGTGTCCATCCTCCTGTCCGGGCGAACATCCAAGGTTTGGGGCTATTTTGGACATGATTATGAGGTACCGGTATTTTGAGGTTTATTATCCCCATGCACAATGAAGTTGTGGAGGGGATATAGGGTTTGTCCTGAACATAAGTATGCACATACGTACATATGTATGTATGTTCACCTTTTGTCATCGCTCTAGCACCTACATTTATTGATGGATTTCAATATAACTTCACACAAATGTTGGGTATGACAATATCTCGAGCAAGTCAGATTTTCAGGGTCCTGGGCGCAAGGTCAAGGTCTATGTGGCTATTTTTTTTTTTAGAAAAACTTTGTCATTGCTCTAAGCTCCTACATTTATTAATTGATTTTAATATAACTAAATAAAAATGTTGGGTGACAATATCTCAAGCAAGTTCGACCTTAAGGGTCCTGGGCTCAAGGTCAAGGTCACTGTGGCTATTTTTAGAAAAATGTTGTCATCACTGTATCGCCTACATTTATTGACGGATTTTAATAGAACTTCACACAAATGTTGGGTATGACAATATATCGAGCAAGTTCCACTTTCAGGGTCCTGGGCTGAAGGTGAATGTCAGTGGCTATTTTTAGGAAAAACATTGTCATCCCTCTAGCGCCTACATTTAGTGATGGATTTTAATGTAACTTTGCACACATGTTGGGTATGACCATATCTCGAGCAAGTTCGACTTTAGGGTCTGGGCTCAAGTTGTGGCTAATTTTAGAAAAACTTTGTCATCGCCTTAGAGCCTACATTTATTGATGGATTGTAATATAACTTCACTCAAATGTTATGTATGACAATATCTCGAGCAAGTTTAACTTTCAGGATCCTGGGCTCGAGGTTATGGTCACTGGCTATTTTTAGAAAAACTATGTCATTGTTCTAGCGTCTATATTTATTGATGGAGTTCAATGTAACTTCACACGAATGTTGGGTATGATAGTATCTTGAGCAAGTTTGACTTTCAGGGTCCTGGGCTCAAGGTCAAGGTCACTGTGGCTATTTAAAAAAAAAACGTCATCGCTCTACTGCCTACATTTATCAGTGGATTTTAATATAAGTTCACACAAATGTTGGGTATGACAATATCTCGAGCGAGTTCAACCTGAAGGGTCCTGGGCTCAAGGTCAAGGTCACTGTGGCTATTTTTAGAAAAACTTTGTCATGCCTCTAGCGCCTACATTATGGATGGATTTTAAGATATAATTGCAATTGGGTCCTGGGCTTAAGGTCAAGGTCACTGTGGCTATTTAAAAAAAAACTTTGTCATCGCTCTACTGCCTACATTTATCAATGGATTTTAATATAAGTTCACACAAATGTTAGGTATGACAATATCTCGAGCAAGTTTGACTTTCAGGGTCCTGGGCTCAAGGTCAAGGTCAAGGTCACTGTGGCTTTTTTTAGAAAAACTTTGTCATCACTCTAGCACCTATATTTATTGTTGGATTTTAATGTAAAATCACACAAATGTTGGTTATCATGAGCAAGTTTTACTTTCAGGGTCCTGGGTTCAAGGTCAAGGTCATTGTGGCTATTTTTTAGAAAAACTTCGTCATCACTCTAGTGCCTACATTTATTGATGGATTTTAACTCATTGTGGACTGAATAGACTCCACCACACTATATATTGGAAAAGTCCAATTTCAAATATAGGTATGCCGGGCTATTTGATTAAGATATTCAGAGTGAAAAATGGCTGAACCTTGTGCAAACAGTGGCAGCCCTGATCAGATGCTGCATTCTGCAGTGTCTGATCTGGGTCTGCACTGTTTGCCCAATTACCCATTTAGGGGTCTCCTGACTACAATGGGTTAATATAACTTCACATAAATGTTAGTTATATCTGGAGCAAGTTTGACTTTCAGGTTGCTGGGCTCAAGTCAAGTTAACTGGCTATTTGTTAGAAAAAAAATTGTCATAGCTCTAGCCCCTGCATTTCAAGGTAACTGGCTATTTTTAGAAAAAAACAACTTTGTCATCATTCTAGACCCTACATTTATCAGTGGATTTTAATATAACTTCACACATTTGTGGGTATGATAATGATGATATCTTGAGCAAGTTCGACTTTGAGGTCCTGGGCTCAAGGTCAAGGTTGACTTGACTGAAATATTTTCTGTCATGTGATATCTAATCTTCCCAACCTAAAAATCTGAATGTTTTCAATACTGTAGCTTTATGTCAAGGTCATATATGACCTTTACATTAAGGTCACAGGCTTTTTTTTCTTCATTCATATAACTTTTATATGTCATGAAATTTCCCAGTTCAGTGTTTGTGCACATCAAGAAGTCTTGTGCGAGGGGATTTGTATTGCCTCAGATGACTTGTTCCATTTAAAATAAACCCCAAAAAGTATCCCCTATGGAAATTTAACATTTTGGTAGCCCCAGAACCCAAAATGTTAGAACATCTGTCTGTCGGGGCAAACATCCAAGGTTTGGGGGCTATTTTGGACATAATTTCATGTATGAGGTATTTTGAGGTTATTCCATTTAAAATACATTAGTCTAGCTACTAAACCCTAAAAAATAGTCCCTAAATCCCTATGGAAATTTAATATTGAGGTACCCCTAAACCCAAAATGTGTTAGAACATTCGTCCATCCATCTTTTAACTTTTCATTTCCAGATAACTTCTACAGTTTACATCAGATCAAGCTGAAACTTGATATCTAGTTAAACCATGATGTGGAGAAGCGTATATTATTTCCAGGTTGTGTACAGTCCACCAGATATTAACAGAGTTAATTTGAAAATTTTTGTAAACATTTCATTTCGGGCTAACTCCTCCAACAGTTTACATCCAATCAAGCTGTCACTTGATATATAGTTAGATCATGATGTGGAGCAGTGCATTTTGCCTCGAGGTTACAGTCCACCAAATATATGCCCCTTTGAAAATTTTCAAGTTCTGCATTTAAGTTTTGAAAAGTGATCACCCCTTTCCGGCGAGCTGTGTTGTCTTCCGACAACTCTTGTTCACTTCTTCCCCTGAACCACAAGGCAAATTGACTTGAAACTTGGTAGGAAGCATCAGGGTGACTTGTAGATCAAAAACATTTAAAATCGATCTGATCGGAAATCCATGATGGTTGCTATGGCCCCCTTCTTGAAAATCTGTTTTTATGCCCCCAACTTCAAAGAAGTTGGAGGGGCATATTGCTTCTGGGTTGTTTGTCCATCCGTCCGTCCGTCCGTCTGTTCCTCACGCTTTTTGATGCACAGCATAACTTTAGAACTGTGAATGCTACTGTTTTGAAATTTCTTATATGGATTCCTCATGAAAAAATAGCTGACACGTATTTTTTTTCTTGACAGGATTATGCCCCTTTTCTGAGTTATGGCCCTTTGAAAAAATATGGATGCAATCTTGTTAGCAAAATATCTCAAAAACTATTGAAGCTAGAGCCTTGAAACTTGATGAATAGACTGGTAGTGATGAGTAGACAACCTGATTAACTTTTGAAGAAATTTTGAAAAATACTTCTTGAGTTATGGCCCTTTGTAATTTTGGGCATTTTTACCTTGTCAGCAAAATATCGCAAAAACTGTTGGAGCTAGAGCCTTGAAAGTGGATTTGTAGTGATGAGTAGATGACCTGATTAACTTTTAAAGAAATTCTGAAAAATACTTCATGAGTAATGGCCCTTTGTAATTTTGGGCAATTTTACCTTGTCAGCAAAATATCTAAAAAACTATTGAAGCTAGAGCCCTGAAACTTAATGAATATACTGGTAATGATGAGTAGACAACCTGATTAACTTTTAAAGAAATTATGAAAAATACTTCTTGAGTTATGGCCCTTTGTAATTTTGGGCATTTTTACCTTGTCAGCAAAATATCTCAAAAACTGTTAGAGCTAGAGCCTTGAAACTTAGTGAATGGATTTGTAGTGATGAGTAGACAACCTGATTAACTTTTGAAGAAATTTTGAAAAATACTTCTTGAGTTATGGCCCTTTGTAATTTTGGGCATTTTTACCTTGTCAGCAAAATATCTCAAAAACTGTTAGAGCTAGAGCCTTGAAACTTAGTAAATTGATTGGTAGTGATGAGTAGATGACCTGATTAACTTTTGAAGAAATTCTGAAAAATACTTCATGAATTATGGCCCTTTGTAATTTGGGGCATTTTTACCTTGTCAGCAAAATATCTCAAAAACTATTGAAGCTGGAGCCTTGAAACTTGATGAATAGACTGGTAGTGATGAGTAGACAACCTGATTAACTTTTGAAGAAATTTTGGAATATACTTCTTGAGTTATGCCCCTTTGTAATTTGGGGCATTTACCTTGTCAGCAAAATACCTCAAAAACTGTTAGCGCTAGGGCCTTGAAACATAGTAAATGGATTTGTAGTGATGAGTAGATGACCTGATTAACTTCTGAAGAAATTCTGAAAAAAAATACTTCATGAGTTATGGCCCTTTGTAATTTTGGGCATTTTTACCTTGTCAGCAAAATATCTCAAAAACCGTTGGAGCTAGAGCCTTGAAACTTGATGAATAGACTGGTAGACAACCTGATTAACTTTTGAAGAAATTTTTGAAAAATACTTCCTGAGTTATGGCCCTTTGTGATTTTGGACATTTTTACCTTGTCAACAAAATATCAAAAAACTGTTAGAGCTAGAGCCATGAAATTTGGTGATTGGATTTGTAATGATGAGTAGACAACCTGATTAACTTTTGAATAAAGTTTGAAAAATATTATTGAGTTATGGCCCTTTGTAATTTGGGGCATTTTTATCTTGTCAGCAAAATATCTCAAAAACTGTTAGAGCTAGAGACTTGAAACTTGGTGAATTGATTGGTAATGATGAGTAGATGACCTGATTGACTTTTGTGTAAATTCTGAAAAATATTTCGTAAGTAATGGCCCTTTGTAAATTTGGGTATGTTTCCCTTGTCAGCAAAATATCTAAAAAACTATTGAAGCTGGAGCCTTGAAACTTGATGAATAGATTGGTAGCAATGAGTAGATGACCTGATTATACCCCCAGTTTCAAATGAAATTGATGGAGCATATTATTTTGCCTTTGTTTGTCTGTTCGTCAAGTTTTTTTTGTGCATGCCATATCTTAAGAACCCTGCATGGTAGGGTTTTGAAATTTTATATTTGGGTTCCCAATGAAAAAATAGCTGACCCGTATTTTTTTTCTTGTCCAGCATGTTTGTTAAGACTTATGCCCCTTTGAAAAAAATCAGAATTAAATCTTGTGAGCAAGATATCTCGAAAATTATTTAAGCTGGGTTCTTGAAATTCGATATAGTGAGTGGAAATGATGTGTAAATTACCTGATTATATTTTGAGAGAATTCCGTGAAAATATTGATAAAGTTACGGCCTTTTGCAGTTCTGCGCATTTTGACCTTGTCAGCAAGATCGTCTCGAAAAGTACTTAAGCTAGGGTCTTGAAATATTATATGCTGATTGGGGATGATGTGGAAATTACCTGATTTGTTTTTTAGGGAATTCCATGAAAAATTGACGTAGCTAGGGCCCTTTGTAGTTCTAGGCATTTTGAGCTTGTCAGCAAGATATCTCAAAAAGTATTTAAGCCAGAGCCATGATATTTGGTATACTGATTGGGATTGAGGAAGAGATCACCTGATTAAATTTTGAACCAGTTAAATGAAATGTTGGAGTTATGGCCCTTCACAATTTCTGGCCATTTAATGTCCTTGCTTTATTGTGTATAGCATAAGTTTAGACCCATGTATGCTAATGTTTTGAAATTTCATATTTTGATTCCTCATGAAAACATAGGTGACCCGTATTTTTTTCTTATCCCAATTATCTCCTATTTTAGAGTTATTTCCCTCTGATAAAATAACATTGAAATCTCATATATTTGTACTTTGTCAAGCAGTGTTGGAGTCAAGCAGTGTTAGAGTCAGGCAGTTGGGGGCAGAGTGTTTTACAAACACCAGCTCTAGTTCACCTCTTCTCCTGAACAGAAAGGCCAACTGACTTGATACTTGGTAGGAAGCATCAGGGTGACTTATAGATAAAAAGTAGCTAAAATCTTTTTGGTCGGAATTCCATGATAGCTGCCATGGCTGCCATGAAAATCTATTTTTCCCTTCTTTTCCTGATCTGAAATGACAATTGACTTGAAACTTGGAAGGAAGCATCAGGGTGACTTGTAGATCAAAAGCAGCAAAAATCATTCCAATCTGAGATCTAAGATGGCTGCCATCTTGAAAAGCTTTTTTGGCGTTTCTTCTCCTAAACCGAAAGGCCAGTTGACTTGAAACTTGGTAGGAAGCATAAGGGTGACTTGTAGATCCAATTTAGCTAAATTCGTTCCCATTGGAAGTGGCCACAGTGTTGAATTTTTTTTTCTCACTTCTTCTCCTTAACTGAAAGGCCAATTGACTTGAAACTTGGTTGGAACATCAGGGTGACTTATAGATGTAAAATAGTTTAAATCATTCTGCTTGGAAATCCGAGATAGCTGCCATGGCTGCCATCTTGAAAATCTGTTTTTCACTTCTTCTCTTGAACAGAAAGACCACTGATTTGAAACTTGGTAGGAAGCATTGGGGTGCATTGTAGATGAAAAATAGCCAGACTTGTAGTTCATATATAGCTAAAATCATTCCGATCAGAAATCCAAGATGGCTGCCATGGCTGCTGTCTTGAAAATCTATTTTTCGCTTCTTCTCTTGAACCGAAAGGCCAATTGACCAGAAAACTTGGTTGGAAGCATATGGGTGACTTGTAGATAAAAAAGAGCTAAAATCATTCCAATCAGAACTCCAAGATGGCCACCATCTTGAAAATGTATTTTGCCCTTATCCCCTGGTTCTAAAGGCCGGTTGAGTTGAAACTTGGCAGGAAGCATCGGGGAGACTTGTAGATAAAAAAACGCTGATTTCATTCAGATTGGAAATCTTGAAAATCTATTTTTCGCTTTTCTCCTGAACTGAAAGGCCAGTTGACTTGAAAATTGGTAGGGAGCATTGGGGTGCATTGTAGATGAAAAATAGCTAAAATTGTTCTGATTGGAAATCCGAGATAGCTGCTATGGCCACCATCTTGAAAATCTGTTTTTCACTTCTTCTCCTGAACTAAAAGGCCAGCTGATTTGAAACTTGGTAGGAAGCATCAGGGTGAACTGTAGTTTTAGTATAGCGAAAATCGTTCTGATCGGAAATCCAAGATTGCTGGCATCTTAAGAAAAAACTATTTTTCACTTTTTCACTTGAACTGAAAGGCCAATTGACTGGAAAACTTTGTAAGAAGGATCAGGGTGACTTGTAGATGAAAAATAGCTAAAATCTTTCAGATTGGAAATCCAAGATGGCCTCCATGGCTACTACCTTGGAAATCTATTTTGAGCTTCTTCTGATGAACAGAAAGGTCAGTTGACTCAAAATTTTCTAAAAAGGATCAGGGCTACTTGTAGATAAAAAAAAATACCTAAAATCATTCTGATCAGAAATCCAAGATGGCTGCCATGGCTGCTATCTTGGAAATCTATTTTGAGCTTCTCATGAACCGAACGGCCAATTGACTCAAAACTTGGTAGAAAGAAAGCATCAGGGTGACTTGTAAATAAAAAAATTAGCTAAAATTATTCCAGTTGGAAATCCAAGATGGCCACCACAGTTGCCATCTTGAAATTCTATTTTTAACCTTCTCCTGAACAGAAAGACCGATTGACTTGAAACTTGACCGGGGTTGACCTGTAGATCAAAAATAGCTAAAACCATTCTGATTGGAAATCCAAGATGGTCGCCCTAGCAGCCATGTTAAAGATCTAGTTTGAACTTTTTCTCCCGAACCAAAAGAGCAATTGACTCCAAACTTGATTGGAAGTATCAAGGTGACTTATAGATAAAATCATTCTAATTAGAAATCCAAGATGGCCAGCATCTTGAGAATCTATATTGAACTTCTTCTCTTGAACCGAAAAGCCAATTGACTATAAACTTGTTTGGTAATCAGATGAACGATACAGGGTCGTCTTGGCCCTCTTGTTTACTTTTGTTTTCATGAAAAAGTGTTCTAAACAGCAGCAGAACAATAGAAAGATGACTAGAATCAGATTTGGTCTAAAATGCGTCAGTTTATTAGGTCGAAAGTTATCCTCACAAGTATATTGGCTGAAAAATGTAAATTGGTAGTTGTCATAAGCCATGTAGAAAATTAAATTGTCATTTTTGAGGTAAAATAAATAGTAAAATCAAAATAGTAAAATCTAAATAAAATGTATGATGACCAGGATTTTGTCATTTTACCAGGATTTTGTCATTTTAGCTGAAAAAGAAACACCTCAACGTCAGTGGAAATGGCATTACCAGATTTACCTGGGGGACTACTTTTCTCTGTTAACACTGGTTTCCTACACTGCAGTATGTAATCTTAATAAAATCTTTATTTTTTAACGTAGAAAACTGTTAAAAACTTGTAATTTGATAAACTTTTAATGCAGATGTAGATTTTAGAATACGTTTTTAGCTACTTCATTGTGTTAAATATTTAAGAATTTATCAGTATTACTGAACAAATTGTGTAATGGAGCATCATTTTATTGGCATCTCGACAGTGTTTTTTGACCCCCGTTATCAGTCATAAGAAACATATGGAAATATTGTACCCCACTAATCATATTTTGATATAGTATTAGTCGGGAAGATAGGAGTATAATTCTCTGAGAGAAAAACATGGCATGAATCTAAACAGAAATGAAAAAAAAATGTAGCATTTGAATAGTAATACAAAGAACAGTTGATGAATCATCTCCACTCCGCCGGTCTCGGTGGCTCAGTTGGATGCGCCGTCCGACTGGAGACCAGGAGGTCGCGGGTTCAACCCTTGCCGAGGTCGGCAACATTCTTTCGTGGAGATTGATCATGAAATATTTTCTACGGTCATTCTCTCCCTTCCGCTGATTCAAGAAGGGCAGTTGTCAGTTTCTGGCGAAAGAATGCACAATACTGGTTAACCGCTTAGAGGACTAAGCCTGCCCAGTAAACGTGTGGTTAGGTAAACTGACATGACCCAATTGGGTTGACTGGGCCGCAAAACCGCAACACAAACAAAATCATCTCCAATCCAGATTTTGATCCATCTTTTGTCACTTTTCTGCTTTCAGATCTAATTGACAAAGGGGATACATTATATGTTCTCAATTCTATTGACCAAGAGTTATGTGCCCCTGCCCAGGAAAGAGTGAATTATTTGCCTCATTATGATACCATCGTCAAAGGTGGAATGTATGAGTATTATGCATCAGAAGGACAAAACCCATTACGTGAGTTCTTTTACTTGTTGTCATATGATGTACATGTATACAGTGAAATGACTAAAAGTCTCTTATGCCTCTCAGGACAAGTCATCTACATTAAAAAGATAATTTCTTGCAGGCTATATCCCATATTTAGCCTAAATTTTAGGAATCATTAACTCCTTACCATACTTGTCCTTACAGTTTAACAAGCCCATTTTTATGCCTGTTGATGAGTCTAAAAACTGCTGGATGAGTGAAAAAGAGTGTAGATCTTGATCAAATGCTGTATTCTGCAGAATCTGATCTATGAATTTACAGTTTACTCAGGCATATCAGTCCCAGTATTTAAGGTAGCCTTCTTGAAACAAGCTGTTGTAACACAGGCAATAAGCTGTAAAAATTACCTGGTGGGGTATTATGGTATTGTGTTGGTTGTCTGTGTGTCCAGCCATCCGTCTCGTCTGTTGTATGTCCATATTTTTGTTTCCGGAAGATAACTTGAGTTAATGTAAATGGATTTTCACCAAACTTTGTATGTGCATTGATATTGTAGAGATCTGGTTTTGGATTGCTAATGGACAAATTTCGTCATCTTTTGACAGAGTTATCTGCCTACGACACGTCCATATTTTCATTTCCAGATTACTTCAGTAAATGTCAATGGATTTTCACCAAACTTGGTATGTTCATTGATATTGTGAAGATCTGGTTTGGGATTGCTAATGGGCAAATTTCATCAGTTTTGACAGAGTTATTTGCCTGCAGCACAACCATATTTTAGTTTCAGGACAATAACTCGATGGATTTACACTGAATTTGATATGTGCATTGATATTGTGGAGGTCTGCTTTGGGATTGTTAATGAGCAGAGTTATCCCTGTCGGTCCCTCTATGCATTTGTGTGTGGCTAATAACTCCTAAACCATATGGAATATATTCAGGAGACTTTACATATGGCTAAATCATATCAAGTCGAAGTATCATGAACAAGGAAGACAACTCTGGCTAATTCACTTTTTGAATTATGTCTGGGCCATAACTCTTTATCCCTGTCCGTGTGTGCATCAGTGCGTGCGTGCGTGATAAAAAATTGTGCCCGAACCATTACTCCTAAACCGTGTGGAATATATTCATGAAACTAAACAGATGGCGTAATCATATCAAGGCAATGTGTCACATCAAGGAAGACAACTCTTGCTACTTTGGTTTCGAAATTTTCAACCCTTGTCTAAAATCTGTGTCATGTAATGCTAAAAATTCATGTCTGGCTCATTACTCCAAAACTGTATAGAATACTTCAACTGCACAATACCTATAGATAATGTGCTATTCTGTTCTGTATTTCAAACCTTCCACAGAAAAAAAACACAGTTTAGTCATCTTAAAGAGTCTTAATCCAGAAGGTCCCTTAGGCAGTTACCTGTGTGATATCACTCTTCCTGCTCTTTTTATCATGTGTCAGTTTCTTTTCTGTGGAACAAAGAAAATAAACAGGATTTTTACTGGGTGAAAAAAATCTAATTTGTCTTTCTTTTCTGCTGTCTATTTTCTTAGATCCTGTTTTCTTATGTTCCTTTATCATTCCTTTCACAGAAGATTCTATTATTTTCATTAAATCAATTTTCAATTTCTTGTTATTTTTTATCTTTGATTTATGTCATATGTTTTTGCCAGTTATAATCATAAGATGATTGTCTACCCAGTTTGTGTGTTTGATGACCATTGGCCATTTTGTTTGGTTGCATTGGCAACACTAAATTAATAAAAAAAAGAAATTTTTTAATAACTCCTCCAAAACCACTGAAGCAGTAGGACTCTTATTTGGTACAAATGTTGCTTGGCATAGAACAATTCAAAATAGCCAAAATTTGGCAGTCTGACTCTTGGTTTGGTTGCCATGGCAACAGAAAGCTCCCATAGACTTATAATGGGAAAATGCTTAAATTGCACTTTCTCCATAACCAGTGAAGAAGTGATTTGAGCCATATTTGGCAGTTATGATAATCTGATGATTGTCTACCAATTTTGTATGTTTTATGACCAGTGGCCATGTTGTTTGGTTGCCATGGCAACATTTAATTTTGAAAAAGGACTTTTTCAAATGACAACCTCAAAACCTTTGAAGCAGTATGGCTCTAATTTGGTACAAAAGTTGCTTGTGTAAGGGCAATTCAAAATAGGTATAATTATGGTGGTCTGCCTCTTGGTTTGGTTGCCATGGCAACAGAACGCTGGCATTTACTTATAATGGGAAAATGGTTAAATTGTATTTTTATGCCTTCGCCACAAAAAATGGCAAGTGTATTATGTTATACTGTCCGATTTTTTTAGCGTCCGTCCATCTGTCCCAGTGAACATCCAAGGTTTAGGGGCTATTTTTGGGCTATTTTGGACATAATTATGAAGTATTTTGAGGTTTATTCCGTCTAAAATGCATTAGCTAACCCCTAAACCAAATTCTTTCACTATTTGCAATGGCAGAATTGAAAAAAATGTTGCATAACAAATGCGTATCTGCAGTGGCTATTTCACTCAGGTGAGCGAGCCGTGGCCCGTGGGCCTCTTGTTTTTGCCTCTGAGTATATATTAGAATTAGGGGAGCACCTCCCTCCTAATCTACAAATTCTAGCACATTATCCATAGGTTAATGTATTATGAAGTCAAAATGAAGTTTTTATAGTAAACAAATAATACTTCAACTATGGATAACAGATTGCCCTCCTGTCTCCCCGATTAGCTTTAGTTATATTGTTTAATTCTACATAGAAACTGAAGACGTAATCAAAACAGCGGGAAAGATGACGTCACATGCCTTAAAGGTTCCTTCTGGATTAAGACTCGAGTCGTTTTTCTGTGGAAGGTTTAAGTATAGAAGAGAATAGCAGATTATCCATAGGTTAAGTATTACATGTTAAAATTTGTTTTACTATAAAAACTCCATATTAATACAGTCATAAATGTGGCACCTGACAGCCTGTAAAATTTCAGTTACTCTCTCATTCTTGAAATGTAATGATTTTTTTATTATAACGCGCTTAAACGACCTGCAAAGCAGGTCGTCATCTAGCAGGTGACGATGCTTAAGCTCATACTATAGGTATCATGAGTCTCTCACATACTATGCAGAAGAGTTCGCATGTGGGGTGTGACTGGTTTCCCATATCTACAACATGATAAAGGTAGGATATGCGGTGATTTCAGCCTTGGACCCATCAATACGATGTGTCCGAGTTTCTGCTGACTGGCGATCAGCTGATTATTCGTACTTTAGCGACTTTCATCTGTACACACATGCTGCACAATGATTTGCTGTCAAATTGTGTCGTAGTTTGTGTTATTGATAAACATCATAAGCTACCTAGAAACCGACATACATTGTATGGCATAATTGATAGCAGTAACGACGCCATGGAGAGTACTACGCCCCACCCCAAGCCCAAAAGCCAAGGCAGACCGATCTACACGGACGCAATGGTTGCATGCCATTTTGTAAACGCCAAATTAGTACGAGCGTTAAGTTAGCATCTGGTTCACAGTTCATTATTCACGGTTCAGGATTCAGCGTATGGTTCAGTATTCAGGATATTATTCAAAATACGAGCTGCAGCGTCTGGTTCATTATTCAGGGTATTATTCAAAACACGACCTGCAGCATCTGGTTCAGGATTCAGCGTATTATTCAAAATACGAGCTGCAGCATCTGGTTCATTATTCAGGGTATTATTAAAAAATGGTCAGGATATTATTCAGCGTATGGTTCAGTATTCAGGGTATTATTGAAAATACCACCTGCAGCGTCTGGTTCAGGATTCAGGGTATTATTCAAAATACGAACCGCAGCGTCTGGTTCATTATTCAGGGTATTATTCAAAACACGACCTGCTGCGTCTGGTTCAGGATTCAGCGTATTATTCAAAATACGAGCTGCAGCGTCTGGTTCATTATTCAGGGTATTTTTCAAAACACGACCTGCAGCGTCTGGGTCAGGATTCAGGGTATTATTCAAAATACAAGCTGCAGCATCTGGTTCATTATTCAGGGTATTATTAAAAAATGGTCAGGATATTATTCAGCGTATGGTTCAGTATTCAGGGTATTATTGAAAATACGACCTGCAGCGTCTGGTTCAGGATTCAGCGTATTATTCAAAATACGAACTGCAGTGTCTGGTTCATCATTCAGGGTATTATTCAAAAGAGGCCAGGGTATTATTCAGCGTATGGTTCAGGATTCAGGGTATTATTCAAAACACGACCTGCAGCGTCTGGTTTAGGATTCAACGTATTATTCAAAATACGAGCTGCAGCGTCTGGTTTAAGATTCAGCGTATTATTCAAAATATGAGCTGCAGCGTCTGGTTCATTATTCAGGGTATTATTAAAATATGGTCAGGATATTATTCAGCGTATGGTTCAGTATTCAGGGTATTATTGAAAATACGACCTGCAGCGTCTGGTTCAGGATTCAGGATATTATTCAAAATACGACCTGCAGCGTCTGGTTCATTATTCAGGGTATTATTCAAAACACGACCTGCAGCATCTGGTTCAGGATTCAGCGTATTATTCAAAATACGAGCTGCAGCATCTGGTTCATTATTCAGGGTATTATTCAAAAATGGTCAGGATATTATTCAGCGTATGGTTCAGTATTCAGGGTATTATTGAAAATACGACCTGCAGCGTCTGGTTCAGGATTCAGGGTATTATTCAAAATACAAACTGCAGCGTCTGGTTCATTATTCAGGGTATTATTCAAAACACGACCTGCAGCGTCTGGTTCAGGACTCAGCGTGTTATTCAAAATACGAGCTGCAGCATCTGGTTCATTATTCAGGTATTATTCAAAAATGGTCAGGATATTATTCAGTGTATGGTTCAGGATTCAGGGTATTATTGAAAATACGACCTGCAGCGTCTGGTTCAGGATTCAGGGTATTATTCAAAATACGAACTGCTGAGTCTGGTTCATTATTCAGGGTATTATTCAAAAAAATGACCTGCAGCGTCTGGTTCAGGATTCAGGGTATTATTGAAAATACGAGCTGCAGCGTCTGGTTCATTATTCAGGGTATTTTTCAAAACACGACCTGCAGTGTCTGGTTCAGGATTCAGCGTATTATTCAAAATATGAGCTGCAGCATCTGGTTCATTATTCAGGGTATTATTCAAAAATGGTCAGGATATTATTCAGCGTATGGTTCAGTATTCAGGGTATTATTGAAAATACGACCTGCAGCGTCTGGTTCAGGATTCAGGGTATTATTCAAAATATGAACTGCTGAGTCTGGTTCATTATTCAGGGTATTATTCAAAACACGACCTTCAGCGTCTGGTTCAGGATTCAGCGTATTATTCAAAATACGAGCTGCAGCGTCTGGTTCATTATTCAGGGTATTTTTCAAAACACGGCCTGCAGCATCTGGTTCAGGATTCAGCATATTATTCAAAATACGAGCTGCAGCATCTAGTTCATTATTCAGGGTATTATTAAAAAATGGTCAGGATATTATTCAGCGTATGGTTCAGTATTCAGGGTATAAATGAAAATACGACCTGCAGCGTCTGGTTCAGGAATCAGGGTATTATTCAAAATACGAACTGCAGCGTCTGGTTCATTATTCAGGGTATTATTCAAAACACGACCTGCAGCGTCTGGTTCAGGATTCAGCGTATTATTCAAAATACGAGCTGCAGCGTCTGGTTCATTATTCATGGTATTTTTCAAAACACGACCTGCAGCGTCTGGTTCAGAAATCAGCGTATTATTCAAAATACGAGCTGCAGCGTCTGGTTCATTATTCAGGGTATTTTTCAAAACAAGACCTGCAGCGTCTGGTTTAGGATTCAGCGTATTATTCAAAATACGAGCTGCAGCATCTGGTTCATTATTCAGGGTATTATTAAAAAATGGTCAGGATATTATTCAGCGTATGGTTCAGTATTCAGGGTATTATTGAAAATACGACCTGCAGCGTCTGGTTCAGGATTCAGCGTATTATTCAAAATACGAACTGCAGCGTCTGGTTCATCATTCAGGGTATTATTCAAAAGAGGCCAGGGTATTATTCAGCGTATGGTTCAGGATTCAGGGTATTATTCAAAACAGGACCTGCAGCGTCTGGTTCAGGATTCAGCGTATTATTCAAAATACGGCCTGCAGCGTCTGGTTCAGGATTCAGGGTATTATTCAAAAGTGGCCAGGGTATTATTTATGGTATGGTTCATTATTCAGGGTGTTATTCAAAATACGACCTGCAGTGTCTGGTTCAGGATTCAGCGTATTATTCAAAATACGACCTGCAGCGTCTGGTTCAGTATTCAGGGTATTATTCAAAATACGACCTGCAGCATCTGGTTCATTATTCAGGGTATTATTCAAAAGTGGCCAGGGTATTATTCAGCGTATGGTTCAGGATATATCTAGGGTTTGGGTAGCCCCAACCGAAGGGCAATGCAGGATGAGTGTTTTGGCTCGGGCTAACGTGAGATGGTGTATCTAAGACTTGCGACTTTTGGGGTTGCCGTTCTAATGTTTTGTACCTAGGTTTAGGGTTAGTGTAAGTGATAGGTAAAGGTTGCGGTTAGCTTAGGGTTTGCGGTTAATTCTGATGTCTTGTAGCTAGGGTTAAGGTTAGCATAAACCTAGGGTTAGGGTAGTCCTAACCCTAGGGCTGTAAGGATGAGTGTTTGGGGGCTGGGGCTAGCGTGAGATGGTGTGACTAAGACTTGCGGTTAGTTTTCGGTATTGCGGTTAATTCTAATGTTTCGTAGCTATGGTTAGTGTTAGTGATGGGTTAGGGTTAGTGTTTAGGGCTAAGGTAGTAAAGGTTTGACAGGTTTAGTGTAAGGGGCTGGGACTAGGGTTGGTGGCTGCCGCTGAAGGGTTCGGCTAGTTTTGGGGGTTGCGTTTAACTCTGATGCCTCAGACAATGACGGCATCTTCATAAAACTTTAACCAGTGGGTTGGGGCTTGACGATATCTCTTTGGGTTGGCCGCCGTGGTTCAACTATTGGTTTTCATTTACTCTGGCATACAGTAGAATTAGCCATGCGTACTCGGCTTTGTTTATTATAGCGATTAATTTGATTTTTATGTTTTCGCTTTGATGCATGGACTGAGTTGGGGGCCTTTATGCGAACCAAATTTTGATGTATTTCTGTATTAAGAGTAGCATCGGGACCCAGGGTGAAGTTGGCTAACTGTAAAAGTGCTTTAAACCCCCCTGGTGGTTTGCTCTACCGACCGTTCTAAGGCGGTGGTCCTGGTGTTAGTCTTACTCTTTGTTGCTTTGTGGTTTATTCTACGAGGCGATTTGTTGTATGTCTTTCCGTGTGTCATTTTGTTCTTGTGTTTTTCAGTCCATTTAGTTTGCGATTACCTCGCTTGGGGAAGAGAGAGCTAAACTTAGTGCTTTTCGTACGTTTGTTCAGTTTGTGCTTATTTAGATTTGTCGGTTTCCTATTTCCTCTTGGGGTCTGGGAAGGGCTGCGGTTTGTGATTGTGGCCCTCCCTGGACTTTTCTCTTACCTTTTTTGGGGATAGGGTTAGGGTAGCCCCAACCCCAGGGCCTATGTAGGATGAGTCTTTGGGGCTGGGGCTAGGATGAGAGGATGCGACTGAGACTTGCGGTTAGTTTGAGGATTGTGGTTACTTCTGATGTCTTCTAGCTAGTGTTAGTGTTACCCTAGGGTTAGGGAAGCCCCAATCCTAGGGCTTGCAGGGTGTGTGTTTAGGGCTAAGGCTACAGTGAGTGTGTGTCTCTTGGGGTTAGTTTTGGGGTTGCAGTTAATTCTAATGTTTTGCAGCTAGGGTTAGTGTAAGTGTTAATGATAGGTTAAGGTTGGGGTTAGGGCAAGGGTAGTAGGGGCTTGACAGGGTTAGTGTTAGGGGCTGGGGCTAGGGTTGGAGGCTACCACTAAAGGTTGCGGTTAGTTTTGGGGTTGTGGTTAATTCTGATGCCTTGCAGCTAGGGTTAGGGTTACCCTAGAGTTAGGGTAGTCCCAACACTGTGGCTATGCAGGGAGAGTCTTTGCTGCTGGGGCTAGGGCAAGAGGGTGTGTCTGAGACGCGTTTGTTTTGGTATTGTGGTTTATTCTAATGTTTCATACCTAGGGCTGGGGTTAGGGTAAGCGATAGGTTAGGGTAAGGGGTTAGAGCTAGGGTAGTAAGGGCTTGACAGTGAGTGTTAGGGCTGGGGCTAGGTTTGGAGGCTTTAGGTTGCGGTTAGTTTGGGGGTCGCGGTTAATTCTGATGTCTTTTAACTAGGGTTAGGATTAGGATAAACCTAGGGTTAGGGTAGCTCCAACCCAGCGGCTATGCAGGGTGAGTGTTTGGGGCCGGGGCTAGGTTGAGAGCGTGTGTCTAAGACTTGCGGTTAGTTTTGAGGTTGCGGTTAATTCTAATGTTTTGTAGCTAGGGTTAGAGTTAGTGATAGGTTAGGGTTAGGGTTAGGGTTAGTGCTAGGGTAGTAGGGGCTTGTCAGTGGTATGGGACTGGGGTTAGGGTTGGAGGCTGCTGCTAAAGGTTGCGGTTAGTTTAGGGGCTGCGGTTTATTCTGACGTCTTCTAGGATGGGTTAAGGTTAAGGTAACCCTAGGGTTAGGTAGCCCCAACCTTGGGGCTATGCAGGATGTGTTTGGGGTTGGGGCTGGAGTGTGAGTGTGTGTTTAAGACTTCCGGTTGGTTTTGGCGTTGTGGTTAATTCCAATATTTTGTAGCTATGGTTAGGGTTAGGGCTGGGCAGGGTGAGTGTTTTGGACTGGGACCAGGGTTAGAGTCTGTGGCTATGAGTTGCAGTTAGTTTAATGGTTGTGGTTTATTTTAAATGGGTTAGAGCTAGGGTTAGGGTTATGGGTTAGATCTGGGGTTAGTAGGGGCTGGATAGGGGTAGTGTTAGATGCTGGGGCTAGGGTTAGCGTCTTTGGCTGAGCCTTGCGGTTAGTTTTGGGGTTGCGGTTAATTCCAATGTTTTGTAGCTAGGGTTAGGGCTGGGCAGGGTTAGTGTTTTGGGCCGTGTTTTGGGCTGGGGCTAGGGTTAGACGCTGCTGCAGTTTTGCGGTTAGTTTAGGGCTTGCGGTTAATTCTAATGATTTTCAGCTATGGTTAGGGTTAGTGATAGAGTAGGGTTAGGGTTAAGTGTTAGGGCTGGGGTGAGTAGGGGCTGGACATGGGTAGTGTTAGAGGCTGGAGCTAGGGTTAGGTGCTTCTGTTGAGCATTGCGGTTATTTCTGGTGTTGCGGTCAATTGCAGTGTTTTTAGCTAAGGTTAGGGTTAGTCTGGGCACGGTGATGATTTTGGGCTGGGGCCAGGGTGACTAAGCGTTGCAGTTAGTTTGGGGGTTGCGGTTAATTCTAATGATTTTTACCTAGGGTTAGGGCTACTGATAGGTTAGGGTTAGGATTAGGGGTTCAGGCTGAGGTAAGTAGGGCTGGACAGGAGTAGTGTTAGAGGCTGGGGCTAGTGTTAGGGGTTAATGTTAGAGGCGGTGGCTATGAGTTGCGGTTAGTTTAGAGGTTGCGTGAATTATAATGATTTTCACCTAGGGTTATGGTTAGGGTTAGCCATAGGTTACGGTTAGCTTTAGGGGTTAGGGCTGGGGTGAGTAGGGGCTGGACAGGGGTAGAGGCTGGGGCTAGGGCTAACGGCTTAGGCTGAGCCTTGGGGTTAATTCTAGGGTTGCGGTTAATTGCAGTGTTTTGTAGCTAGGGTTAGGGTTCGGCAGGGTGAGGGTTTTGGGCTGGGGCCCGGGTTAGAGGCCGTGGCTAAGTATTGCGGTTAGTTTAGGGATTGTGGTTAATTCTAATGATTTTCAGCTAGGGTTAGGGTTAGTGATAAAGTTAGGGGATAGGGGTGTGGTGAGTAGGGGCTGGACAGGGATTAGGGTTAGGGTTAGGGTAAGGGCTTTTTTCTTGGCTGTTCGCAGTAAGGAATTATTCCCTATTGTGAATCTTGATGTCAGCGACCAGGTTCATTCAAGTTGATTGGATGCATCTCCAAGGGAGCCCACGTGAGCCAACTTTGGCGAGAAAGTAATTACCTCTCTTCTCATACAGGGCTACTCTAAATGGAAGGAACATATTTTCTGATCAGAATAGCCCCCTTTTGAAGAGGGATTTATAAACCAGGAAAGGATCTGTTCCGCTGGAATGGTCTCCCTTTGAAAGGGAAGTGAGTGTTGAGATGTATCTCTGTTCACCGTAACCTTTTCATCCCTGCAGATCAAAACAGATACTGTGCAAACAGTGTCGATCCAGATGAGAAAATAAAAAGCATTTTTTATTGCTGTTTAAGTGCAAAAAGGTATAAGGTTAAAATATTATTTTAACCTTCCTTTACCACTCTCTCTGGACTAATTTTAGCAGATGATAAATTGAGGACATATTTCTGATATTTCATAGAAACAAGATTTGGCATTCCATGCAAATTTTCTGGACACAATTTGCATGAAATGCCAAAGCCTATTTTCTGGTGAATATAAGAAAATATTTCAAAACTTCATCTGAATTTTTTTCTTAGCATGCTAAGCGTTGAAGTTAAACTACTCGACTGCAACCTATTTGGTAGACAATGGCAGCTACTTATTGAAATCTATTCAGGTTGCAACTTCAGGATACTGACACAACCATGGAAACCAGGACAGAACAAGATCTGTGCAGCAGTGATATTATCATAGATTATCTAATATTTGGACAGAAAAAAGAATTGTT
This sequence comes from Anodontia alba, assembly GCA_964016985.1. Lineage (NCBI taxonomy): Eukaryota > Metazoa > Mollusca > Bivalvia > Lucinida > Lucinidae > Anodontia > Anodontia alba. The sequence goes on along the minus strand of OZ024835.1, from coordinate 40,504,564 downwards.
AACCCTTGAGGCACTATCAGAATTGTTCTTTATATTTCTTGATATTTCATGTAAATTGTCTGCTTAATAGAGGATTTACATGTAGTGTTGAGCCTTGTTTTCTCCTAACAAAAATCTTAGAATGTCATCTGTAGCCGTTGTGACAGGCTTTGCTACTGTAAGGAAGTTACCAATTTTGCCAAGGTAGGCAATTTCTCATAATTGCTTATCTTCCGTTACAGTATTTGTAACTTCCTGACATCAATAATTTTAAGTAAAGCTTTGTCCCATACTTTTTTTTCAGTCCGAACTTATGGTTATCTAGCCTTTACCACTCTATAGGCAAATTCAGCAGATGACAAATTGATGATATTTTTATTTTTACCTGAAAACAAAATTAAGAATAAATTAAGATGCCATACCCTTTTCAAATTTTCAGCCAATCAGATTACTTTATCCAGATTGTTCGTCCATCTGTCTGTTTTTACGTATGCCTGTTATGTACACCACAATAGTTTGCGGTTTGTCAAAAGAAATATATATATAAACCATCATAAGTTCTTATTTTACTTAGATCCTTAGTATTTCCATGGTTGGCAGACTCCACTAGCTGTCAAACAAGAGCAATATAAGCGTAGCTGTACCAAATTTAGTGACACAGAGGCCCAAAAGTTTGTAACCTAAAATCATGATTGGTAAGACCCGGCAAGCGAAGCACATCCCCCTTCGAGCATACATCAATCTACGTAAATCATGAGAAAGTCCAACCGCAGACATCAGGTAAGAGATGCCTACCGATCGATTAAAGAGCGTCCCTCACCGTGCCACCTCAGCCAGCATGGCCCATGCATCACGGCAATCCCGGGCATCAGCAAGGAGAGTGTCCCAGGCAGCGAGACCTGCAACATGTAAACTCAACCCCCAAAAAATGGCGAACAAATCCGCTAAGATACACGTCACTATGACAAATCAAGCTTAGTTTTAGAAGAATTTAGAATGTGTACTACTGCAAATGTTAAGGTATAATATAGTAATTTAATTCAGTACTTACGTACTGACGTTAACACGGCAGTATCAACATCAGCACTTAGGAACTGATTCTGAGCAGATGATATCCTAGGGGACAAAGGAAACATCCACCAGCAGAGATACCGACACAGTGGTTTGCAATATAAGCGCAACTATACCATGTTTAGTGACACTGAGGCTTTCTGTTATTAAAACGTCGTCAGTGTATCTAAACCTCAAAAGTGTGAAACCGAAACAGCTGATTGGCAAAACCCGGCAAGCGAAGCACATCCCTCTAAGAGCACACATCAACCGACGTAGATCAAGAGACAGGGAGCAAACAGTTCGAGGAAATGAGGAACTAAGTCTATAATATGGTATCGTGAAAGGACGACTTGCATAAAATTATATTAACTGAATAAAAATGTGATTATGTTTGCAGCTTAAAGTGAATACTGAAACACTGACTGAACTCTGAACTTTATCCCAAACCACGAACCAAATCTTGAACTGATTAATTAAGAATCCAGCCCCGTAGACTGAATCAAGAACTACACTAAATTTAGAATCTTGTAGTGTTTCCTTAATCATGGACTGAACTCTGGTTTTGTTCAGTTTGAATCCTAATTTCAACCATGCATCGTGAACTCAAACTTGATCTGGCATATATTGAAATCCGGAACTAAATTTTGAACCTTTGATTTAGTCCTGAGTCAATAAAAAATATCGGAAATCGTTACGTTTGATTTGTTTTCAAAGTTCATATATCGAGCACGGATTTTCAACACTTTATCAAGCTACGCTTATAAAAATATAAGCGTCGGTAAAAATGGCTTTTACAGATACACCAATTACGGATGCATTATCACTATAAATTTTACAACAATACTTATCGCTGATGCATATACCCATAACTAAACCTATACCTATATATGAAGGTAATTCAAGAATTAATGGCGATTGCCAAATAAAACAGAACATGTAGCATAAACATCAGTTTTAACTGCGTACACTGAAACCTTAAACATGTTAGCATACTGAATACTGAACCAGACACTGAATAATACCCTAGCCAATTTTTAATAATCCAGACGCTGAATAATACCCTGGAATATTTTTTGAATAATACCCTGAGTCCTGAACCTGGCGCTGAATAATACGCTGGTCGTATTTTGAGTAATTCCCTGAATAATACGCCGAATATTGAACTAGACGCTGAAGAATACCCTGCACATTTTATAATAATACCCTGAATCCTGGACCAGACGCCGAATAATACGCTAGTCGTATTTTGAATAATACCATGAATAATAGGCTGACTACTGAACCACACGCTGAATAATACCCTGGACATTTCTCAATAATACGCTGAATCCTGAAGCAGATGCTGCAGTCGTATTTTGAATAATACCCCGAATACTGAACCAGACGCTGAATAATACCCTGGACATTTTTGAATAATACGCTGAATCCTGAACCAGACGCTGCAGGTCGTATTTTGAATAATCCCCCCGAATACTGAACCAGATGCTGAATAATACCCTGGACATTTTTTAATAATACGCTGAATCCTGAACCAGACGCTGCAGGTCGTATTTTGAATAATACCCTGAATACTGAACCAGAAGCTGAATAATACCCTGGACATTTTTAATAATACGCTGAATCCTGAACCAGAGGCTGCAGGTCGTATTTTGAATAATACGCTGAATCGTGAACCAGACGCTGAATAATACCCTTGACATTTTTAACAATACGCTGAATGCTGAACCAGACGCTGCAGCTCGTATTTTGAATAATACGCTGAATCCTGAACCAGGTGCTGCAGGTCGTATTTTGAATAATACCCTGAATAATGAACCAGATGCTGCAGCTCGTATTTTGAATAATACGCTGAATCCTGAACCAGACGCTGCAGTTCGTGTTTTGAAAAATACCCTGAATAATGAACCAGACGCTGCAGCTCGTATTTTGAATAATATGCTGAATCCTG